>CM038720.1:31084240-31496740 GCA_021613375.1 Megaleporinus macrocephalus
AAGGCTATCATGCTACCTGGCTATCTAGATACTTCAGTTTGGCCCCTTTTTTTCTATCTGAACAGGTAAAACATGAGTATGTTGTGCTAAGTTGTACTAATTATTGACAGAATCAAGGACGGAGAGTTAAAGCTAGCTTTTTTATTAGACTGTAGCTCAGTGGCTAAGCTAGCAGTAAGTTAGCATTGCACACATTCCCAATATTAAGAAATGTAACTTCTGTCAAACAATGACAGCATATTAAATGCTAGTTTTTAATACCCAATGCTATTGATCAACTAAAGGTGTACAAATCCCCTCCCATCCTCCGGACCTGGACTTCAGAGCAGTGGAACTGCAGTGTTTGGAGCGACAGATTGCCATCCAATACCCTTGGAATGAGTTGCACATCATTAATGTAAACTAGGAAAAAAATTATTTAAGATAAAAGAAACAACGAATTGTGTAGGCCTGGACATTATTAGCAGAGAAATTCCAGAGAATGGACAACTGTATTTAAGCTGAATAAGAAGAGTTCAGTATGTAGAACTGACATACTGGGAGCCTCCTTATACTTGCTTATAATTCAATCAATCAATCAATCAATCAATAAATAGTGGTTAGCACTGTCGCCTCACAGCAAGACGATCTGGGTTGGATTCCCGGTCCGGGCTGTTCTGTGTGGAGTGTGTATGTTCTCCCCGTGCTTGAGTGGGTTTCCTCCGGGTACTCTGGTTTCCTCCCACAGTCCAAACACCAAGGCTGAAATTGGCTTCCTATTCACCAGCTTATTATTTAAATGTCCCATTCCACCTTAAATGCTGCAGCTTTTACACTCACCAGAATGTGACTGCAGGATCATTTAGGGTGAAAGAGAAGGCAAACGGGCAAATAAGAAGCCAACTTCAGCTCCCACATATTAAACAACATACTGGACAACTTTAATTCAGATTAATACACATTTCTCTCAGTTTCTCAAATCTTGTACAATATTGAGGCTTCATCCAGCCTTTGATACTGAAGGTATTAAAAAACAGAGCAGTTCCACCTTTATTAGCATCACAACAACAACCGAAACCGCTCAGTAGCATTTATGCTGTGTGTGTTTAGCCACCTTTTGACGATTGAAGCAGAACACCTTAAACTGAAAATTTCAAAGTGAAGAACAACTTCAGTTTACTTTGTGTTGATGTCGAGATTATTTACATTTACATTTACGGCATTTAGCAGATGCTCCAAACTACTCGAGCTCAAACACTGCTATAAACAAGGGCCAGTGCTGATACCTATAAAGAAGAACAAAATATGAGGTTAGATACAGTATTCACATTTATTACTCAGGTAGAAGTATAGATACTAGGGTTTAAACATAGTTCTGTAGAAGTTAAAGTATTAACTTGAGCTTTTTACTCCAGTATAATGTCATATCAAAATGTTAATGTTGATAAATTTGGGATGCGCTAGGCTTCCTGTTTCAGCTGCATATATACCCATTGAAAATTAATGTATTTTAGTACAATGTAAATATATTAAAGAAGCATATCTGTGTACTACTGAACATTAACATGTGTTTCATAGAGCAGAAGATATGATCACTAGTTGTCTACAAGTATTGTAATGGTGCAAAAAGTGAAACTTCAAAGACAATGGAGTGTAAATGTAAGGAGTAGAAAGTACTGATAATGGAGTGTAAATGTAAGGAGTAGAAAGTACTGATAATGGAGTGTAAATGTAAGGAGTAGAAAGTACTGATAATGGAGTGTAAATGTAAAGAGTAGAAAGTACTGATAATGGAGTGTAAATGTAAGGAGTAGAAAGTACTGATAATGGAGTGTAAATGTAAGGAGTAGAAAGTACTGATAATGGAGTGTAAATGTAAGGAGTAGAAAGTACTAATAATGGAGTGTAAATGTAAGGAGTAGAAAGTACTGATAATGGAGTGTAAATGTAAGGAGTAGAAAGTACTGATAATGGAGTGTAAATGTAAGGAGTAGAAAGTACTGATAATGGAGTGTAAATGTAAGGAGTAGAAAGTACTGATAATGGAGTGTAAATGTAGGGAGTAGAAAGTACTGATAATGGAGTGTAAATGTAAGGAGTAGAAAGTACTGATAATGGAGTGTAAATGTAAGGAGTAGAAAGTACAGATAATGGAGTGTAAATGTAAGGAGTAGAAAGTACTGATAATGGAGTGTAAATGTAAGGAGTAGAAAGTACTGATAATGGAGTGTAAATGTAAGGAGTAGAAGTAAAAAGTCAGCTGAAAAATAATTACTCCAGTATAGAGTATAAATAACCAAAATTTCTACTTAAGTAAGATAACAAAGTATTTGTACTTCATGTACTTTATGACACCTCTGATAATATACAAGCCAGCGTTCCTACCTAAAAGATAAAGTAATTAAGCACAGCTGCATAAGTGCGATATGATTCATTTCAATAATACAGCAGATTAGTGTTATAAGTGCTTCACAAAGAGACGGATGTCTTCAGTCTGCGTTTGAATATTATGGAAGTTCATTCCACCATCTGGGTGCCAGGACAGAGAAGTCTTGTCACTTGTACTCCATGCGTCTTGAGGGATAGCGGGTCAAGCCGATCTGTACTTAAAGCTTGAAGCTTATCTTATTAAATTTTCATGACCCCACCGAAAAAAAGAGAAAACAGCTTGTTTCATTCTAGGACCAAATCCAAGGGTGTTAATGGATCTGTAGAACTGCATCTAGGCATTTTTACCTTGATCAAAGGTACATACATACTGTGTAGAACATCGAAGAACAATTTAAATGTTAAATATTAGAGTATGAATAGCGATAGATCCAATACATAAAGCTACCTGACCTCACTAATGCTCTTACACCTTAATGCAATCACTCTTGATTCTGGAACATTGATTGGAGTAAGTATTTAGGTATTTACAGGCATTACAGAATCAGTTTCTGACAAAACAATATATTGTGCACAAAAATAAATTAACTTTAATTCTGTGTTTCTCATAGAATAGACAAAAAAGGGTTTGTTTGTAGTCATTTCAATAATGTTTATTTCTTAGATGATAAATGAACAGGGTTGGTATTTAATTAAATAAAGTATTTAAAAAAGACTAAAGGTAATATCTGTATTCAGTCAAGGTTACATTTCGAAAAGGTTCAGAATACAGATTAGCCATTACACAAAAACAAGCATAAAAGAAAAAATGGAAATGTTGTGTATAAACTATTTTAAAGTCAGTGTATGGCAACCTACTCATTATACATACTCTGCAATCAGCTTCTTTACAATTAAGATGCAGCTAAAGCCTGAGTAGACTGATAAACCAATGTGATGAGCCAGTTATTTATTTCAGTGTTATTGAACTATTTTGAGGAAAGATTGAACTAATTTCCATATTAGTGGACGTGTTGTAAGTAATAAGCTTAGCATATATGTCTTACTGGATACGTGCATGATGAGGTATAAAGAGTACATTAGCATAAAATCACATTGCTATCTACTTTATAGTATTTGCATTTGTTGTTTGCAGAGTTTAGGAGACAGCTGGTAATCCTACTCGGGTAATTGTGGGAGCAGCAGTGGCCTCAGCCAGGCAAGACTCTAAAACTTAATTTAAATAATAACAAACATTTCATTAAACATAATAACAGATTAATTCTATAAATTAAACTGCCAACCACTAGTGAGGAATAGTTTTTTCCCCAATGGGCCTTATGAACAAGTATTCTAAATTAAATTTATCTATATTCTGAATGTAATTAGCGCAGTGTGTTCAGTATTCAGCCTTCACTCTTTTTTAAAAAGCATGCTGCCCAGCACTATACAAAAATCATCAAACTTAAATTCAGAAGTGATGTAAGTCCAGTCTTAGTTCATAGAGGAGACTAACTATGATGCTCAGTGAGGAGAAAGAGACACAGAGACAGGCTGGAGAAAAAGGCAGAGAGTATTACTAAACAGAAGAAGCAAAGAGGAGAAGTGAGGCGGCAACGCGCTGTAAAAGTACAAAAGAGGGAGGGCAACAAGTAGGGAGGAGAGCGAGAGAGAGAGAGCGAGAGAGGGAAAGTTCCACCCTCAGAGAGAATCAAGCGGAGCAGCTGCTCAGGACAGACCCACCGCAGAGGAGCCAATGGCGAAACACATGGACAGGGGGTAAGGACGCTGATGAAGGAGGGATGAGTGCGTCTGGATCAGAAAAGCAGGCTCCAGGCTTTGAGGTCCAATCAGAGCACTACAGCCATGCAAGTATGAAGTGTTAGATGGACGTTCAGAAAGAGGAACTTCAGGGAGAAGATCAGGAACTGAACATAAATAGAGAGCACGAGCATGTTACAATAGTACAATAGCAGTAATTGAGAGAAACAGAAGTAGAGAGAGAAAAGAGAAAACTAGAGAGAGCCTAAATAGCAATAAACAGACGTAGGGAGAGAGAGGGAGAAAGAGAGTGAGAGGAGAAAGAGAGAGAGAGAGTCAGAGACAGAGACAGAGAGAGAGAGAGAGGGAGACACACACCAAAAAAGGGCTTGAGCCAGCACTGGAATCACTGCTTGCTTGACAAACGCACGGACGCGGGGTGAGAAGAATAAGGGAACAACAGATAGAGAGAGAGAGACAGACTGATTTGTGGGAGGCATTAAAGGCTGAGTGTCTGTGAGACGGTGGAGGACAGGCTGCACTCAGTCCTGCGCAGGAGTGCTGAAGTGCTTTTTAAGTTTAGAGTGTAGATTAAGGGTCAGTGTTGATCAGACAGTGTTCTTTTGAGGGCTATGGAACGGAGCTGGGGCTGAACGCAGCTCTTTAGCTGTGCTGTGCCACTATGTCGTCGGGCCCCGGGCCCCGAGAGGCCCCAATGACACGGGAGAAAGTGCTGAAGGAACCCGGAGGGTCAGGTGAAAGCGAGACCTCAGGCCCTGTGGGCCTACAAACGCTGCTGGACCTGCTGGTGGGCGTCTACCAAGAATTCCAGTCGTCCAGCCCGTCCAGAGACAAATACATCAGCCGCTTCCTGCAGTGGGGTCAGTGCCATTCCCTCTCACCTCATATGCTTTCTAACGCTTGGTTTTCAAAACCAGCTTCACATGTTTTATATAAATGCTATTTATGTCCAGAATAATTTTGCTGACTCTAAAATGACTGAAACATTTTTATAGCACTAGTAATGGCCTAATATTTTAATGTAGATGCATGCTTATAACAGTGCTGAAGCATGATTGGTGGAGCTAAGCCTTGAGTTCAGCCCTAAATGTAAAAAAAAGCAATAAGAGGGATTACGTGAATATTTTTGATTGTGTTAAATTGAATTTCAGAGCTTTGTTTTTTTTATTTAATTTTTTTACACTTGTACATCGATTAATTTAAAAATCTAAATTTTCTATTCAGTCAATCATGTGTCAGTAATGCAGTGCATAATATCATGCAGATACAGGCTATGATCACATCATATGATCACATCATTCATCAGAAATAGGAACAATGTCATTTCTGTGATTTTGCCTGTGACATGATTGTTGGTGCCAGAGGGGCTGGTTTGAGCATTTCTATAACTGCTGATCTCTTTGAGTTGTCATGCACAGCAGTCTCTAGATAAAAAAAGCATCCAGTAAGAGTAGTTCTACACACAGAAGCACCTTCTTGAAGAAAGAGGTCAATAGAGAATGGCCAGACTTGTTTGAGCTGACACAAGTCTACATTAACTAATATAACTATTCTGTACAATTATCCTGAACAGAAATGCATCTCAGACTTCATGTTGGACCTTGAGGAGTATAGGCTACAAAGGCAAAAGACCATGTTGGGTTCCACTTTTTTTGGCCAACTCCAGAAAGCTGAGGCTGCAGTGGGCACAGGTTGGCTCCATTTTTGCAAGGGGCACACAGATATTAGGGCCAGAATATGGCACCAACAGCATGAATCCATGGACCAAACATGCCTGGTGTGAACAGTCCAGGCTGGTGGAGGTGGTGTAATCATATGGGGAATGTCACATCACAGCCACAGCTTTTTTGAGTGTTGTTGCTGACCATGTGATGACCATGTGGTTGCTGACTTCATGGACATAATTTACCATCTTCTAATGGCTACTGAATGAATCATTTCACCAAGTAAACATCATCTCAAACTGGTTTCATGAACATGACAAAGAATTATTCACTGCCCTTTCCAATCACTGTATCTCATTCTAATGCGACTTCTCGGGTTATGGTAGCACGCGGGATTCACAGTGTAAAAATATTCAGGCAAACATGTTAACATGGACCAAACTTTCAAAGTAATGTTTTCAACACCTTGACATGAAGAATTAAGGCTGTTTTGAGAGTTAATTGAGACCCTATAGAGTATTAGTTTTCCTGATAAAGTGCTGATAATTTTTTTCTTAAATTAGTTTGTGAGTGACTTCTTCAGCGGCATGAATGAGGTTGCCATTTTTACTTACCGTCAATGACGAATGTGGAACTTCCAGAACTCCTACAGGGACGTATTTAACTCACAAACCTGGTGGCAGTCACTGACAAAGAAAACGTAATTTAACTGTCAATTTATGTTAGTGGTGAATCTGGTACATTAGGCCTTCAGTTTAGCTCCTGAAGTCCTAACGATTAGGAAAGCTTGCTGGGTCATATTTAGCTAAATATCACAGAGAAAAAAATCCTGATTGGATCATTTTAAGAAGTTAAGCCTTTCTCAACATTAAAATAATGAGATTACTACAATACCTGCAAAATTTAAATGCAGCTTGTATGATGATTTTATTAAATAAAATGAACTTAAATTGAACTACTCAAAATGACACACATGTATTTATTTACTTAGTTCACAAAAACAAGTAGGTCTTATCTAAAGGCTTAGGATGCTCTTAGGGTTCCCCACTAGAATCCAATGATTTGATACTATTAATGTGATGCTAGTTATATGCAATTTAAATAATAAGAGGTTTTTGGTGATGCTTCATATTCTGTAAGTGGTGATTGAAATTCACACTATAAAATTATATAAACTAGTATTTTATTTATTTTATTATTTTATTTTATTACTTATTATTGATTATTTACTCTATATGTACTGTACTAACTGGTACTATATATGTCAGAGTACCTTACTACATCTTTGGACCCTTTGTATCCTCTTGCTGTTCTCACATTTCATGTAAGCACCATCCAAAGAACCATCCGGTGTTTAGCCAATAATATTTAAATTTAATTAAGATTTGATTGTATATAACAGGCGTCAATAATGTGACAAGTGACTCCAAACTTTGTGTGGTTGTCTGTGTGTGTGTGTGTGTGTGTGTGTTTAGTTGCTTGGTAACTGAATGTGGAGCTCCAGTGGGCTCAGGCAGGATGTAGCTGGGAGGTGAATATGAACACAAGGTTGTGAAGCGAACACTATTCTGAGGTCATGTGGTCATGCGGGTGTGAGTATGTGCGCCAAAGTCACCATGTGTCTCCAACTCCAGAGCCAGGGGGCATCACAAGACTCTCGCTTTGCGTTTCTGTATGTAAGTGTTTGTTTGAGGGTGTGTGTGTACGTGTGTGTGTGTGTGTGTGTGTTTGTGTGTGAGTGATGAACTGACTGGATTAAAGCGAAGCAAAGGTACAAGAGGATCAACTATCATCCCTTTATGACAAACTTAGCCGACCCTGACACATTCATGTGTACCACACACACACACACACACATACTTACTTGTGGCAGCCTTGGTTGACATTGGTCTGGTCACTCCGTACATGGAGGTCCGTCACTGCATGAGAGACAAGACAGGGCCAGAATCAACACACAGACCGAAAGAGACTCAGATAGACAGATTTACAGTCTTTTATTACTTTATTATTAACTGCTATTAGAGTCTACATAGTAGGACTACATACACTATATTGTGTAAAAGTCAGAGATCACCTTTCATTTATTTCATTCAGGTCAAAGTGTTGACATAAACTATACTGAGCACTATAGTTTTAGTGTTTATATAGTCTGTCAGATCTATTTATCATATAGATCAATCCAACTGCACAAACAAATAAGTCTTCCTGTTTATCAATGGTCAGAAACCGCACAGAACCCCTTCTGAGCAGGTAATATCTGGGTGTTGGATCATTCCCAGCGTTCCAGTCACACTGGGACACAGCATAGTTCTTAAACAGAGTTCTTATATAAGCATTAGAGCACTGAAGGACTAGCACAACCTGTGCAGAGATACAGAGGAGCTGTCATGTGTACCTACAAGGTGAACAAACAAGGAGGGAGCGTCTAATAGCGTGGACAGTGAGTGGACACAGTGTTTAAACACTCCAGCAGTCCTGCAGTATCTGATCTACTCATGCCAGCACAACACACACTAACACATCACCACTAAGTCAGTGTCACTGCAATGCAAAGAAAGATACACCGCCCAAATAATACTTGCTCTGTGGTGGTGCTGCAGGGGTCCTAACCATTGATGACTGTGGTAACCTGGGGCCTATAATTTTGTGGGATTTGTTTGACCTGTAACAGTCAGTCCATCCCATGATATCTTCAAAGGGCAGCTGCAGTTAAAAATGATGTAAAACAAATTAAATAGTTGAACTGTTTGGGCACCAGTGGTTAAATTACATGGCATGTTGATTTAAAATAAGAAAAAAATAAGTACACAAAAAACAACAGCCCAGAATGTATAAATAGATAATGTGCTGTAAAATTAGCAGGATATATATAGTGTACTATTATTCTGCTGCATTACTGGATGCCTGTCATGAGACAGTCCACAGTATTTGTAGTTATGTGTAAGTGTGCGAGTGCCCACACAGTGCCAGGAACAGCTGAATCTCTGGGCATCCAACAGGTGCTAAAGCACCAGTGGCCACTGACATACTGGACAGAGCAAAGCCAGAGCAATGGCCGTGATATTTTTAATTTAGTTACAATAAAATCTCCTACCCCCCACACAGTCATCTGCCTGGCAGCCCAGTAGATGGCTTAGAAGCCAATTAAAAGCCTGTGTGTATATTCTTTAGAGAGAAAGAGAGAGAGAGAGAGAGAGAGAGAGAGAGAGAGAGAGAGAGAGAGAAAGAAAGAGAGAGAGACAGAGAGAGAGAGAGAGAGAGAGAGAGAGAGAGAGAGAGAGAGAGAGACACACACACACAGATTCATTGTCATTGTCTTTGTTGTAGCAATGTTTCCATTTATGTGGCTGGCAGGCTGTGTGGCTCTGATCTATGAGGGGGAAAGTGGTAAACAGGAGGAAGGGAGTGGTGGAGAGATCCGCACTAAACTTTCCAAAGGCACACTTGGGACATGGGGGGCACTCCCCATGTGGAAGCAGAATGGCTGGGGGTGACAGGCTTGCTGTCACTCCAGCGGAAAGTTTGGTAGAGTGGTCAGTGAGTGGGTGAGGGTGTGTTTTGCAGTAGAGCTATAGCAGGATGTTCCCCTGCACAGGAACATAACTGTAGCATTTCCTGAGTACTTAACCTTTATTAAACCAGTTTATTTACAGGGTATAGACAGCATGTACAGTGAGGACTGGTATATCTATATATACCTGCCACACTTGCCTCTATCTATCTATCTATCTATCTATCTATCTATCTATATATATATATATATATATATATATATATATATATATATATATATATATATATATATACATATATATATATATATATATATATATATATATATATATATATATATATATATATATATATATATATATATATATGATAGAGTCACTGATATATATGATACATATGATAGAGTCACTTCCATGATAGAGTCACTGCTGCACAGTAAATGGCAAGGTGTATCTGGTCCTATTGTGGTCCCTTTCTACTTATACTGTATCCTTATTAAAAAGTATATTACAATAGTTTGCAAATGGCTGTAGCTCTTTACATTGTGTGTAAAATGACTTTAAGAAAAGTTCCACTGAATTACATTTAAAGTAAAGTAAAACTTTGAAATACTTTTTGTGTATAAATATATTGCCCATTTTATCAGCTCTAGTTACCAAATAGGTGCACTTGTACACTTCATTGTTCTACAGTTACAGACTGTAGTCCATCTGTTTCTCTGCATAGTTTGTTAATCCCCTTTCACCCTGTTTTTCAGTGGCCAGGTTTGGACATAGCAGGGCCACCAGAGTTTTGAATACTGTGTACCTTACTGGTCCACTTTGTAGATGTAAAGTCAGAGACCACGCCTTATCTGTTCCCACACAGTTTGTGTTGGTCATCCTCTAGTTCTTCATCAGTGGTCATAGGACAGTGTGGGCTGGATACTTTTGGATGGTGGGCTATTCTCAGTTCAGCATTGACACTGAGTTGTTTACAACTCCAGCAGCACTGCTGTGTCTGATCCACTCACACTAACGCACCACACATTAGCGCACCATGTCAGTGTCACTACGCTGCCAAGAATAATCCACTGCCCTAATAATACCTGCTCTGTGGTGGTCCTGACCATTGATGAATGAGATACATTTAGGATAACAGTGAAACAGAACTACAAATTACTTATAAAACCGACACTGAGTGTATATACAAGGCAAGTGTACCTAATAAAGTGGCTAGTGAGTGGATACTATGTAGATATTTGTGTCTGTGTGTGAGTCTGTGTACTTAAAACAGCATACCAGAGTTTATTGTGAAAAAAGGGTCCAATAAATTTTGCAGTCCTGCTGCGAGAGCATGAGCGGGTACTCACTCAGTTGTTGGCCAGAAAATGAATTTTTGCCATGTTTTTGGGCAGATTTGGAAAAAAAGTATTCATGACTTCTGCACCACAGCCCCATCTACTGGATAAAAACGCAATCTTCTGCTGAAAAGTCATTCAAATAAAAATATGTTTAGGTGTCCCTGTATCAGACCAACTCAGCTCCCCCAAACTGAGAACTTGGTTCCCCTCAAAGCCATTGTAGGCCTGCGCTTCCTCTTACCTGGAAGCACAAGAACCTCTTTAGACACTAAAGTTTTTTTTAAGAGAGTTCAATAAAATGAATCAGAGGTTACAGAGTCGCTTAAAAACACACTCAAGTTAAAACATTACCCTGCTAAAAAAAACCCAGCTGTGTTTTGGATGCTGGTATGCTGGACAGAAGTAATAGCAGTTTATATGCTGGTTACAAGCAAAACCAGCTTAAAGTTATGTTTGGATACTGAAATACTGGTCAACCAGATTAACCATGCTGGGTTACCAACTAAACCAGTACTAGACCAGCATCACCTGCATTGACCAACATAGGCCAGCATGGAATTCATGCAGTGCAACACAGTAGTGAAAGTATCCACATGTACAAATGTCTGCTAAAAATAGCTCTAGTAGAAGGACAAGAAAACCTCTCAAATACTGAGTTCACAATAGGATGGCAGAGGATATTATTATCAACACAGGGACTAAAGTTTTTTTTGATGATATTCTTCTCTTTTAGACTTATTAAATTGAGAAACAAAGTTCTCTTTCTGAGTACAACTTAACATATTACCACTGAAAAATATTGAAAAAAGTCTAATTCTATATCAAACTTGGCTTAGGACCTACTTAAAACCAATCTTAGATAACCAGGACGACTTAGTATCGTCCTAGCAGAACTTCAGATAAAGTTTCAGATGACATAACACTATTAAAAGACTGTTTCACACCAAGGCACTCCTGCTTGTACCTAAAAGTTATTAGGAATAAAGAAAATAAAACCCAATAAGAATATGTCTTGTGTCCTGTGTCCTGTGATGTGAACCTTTAGGATTAGCACATCCAACCCTGTTTCTTATGAGCACAAATCACTTTGCAAGAATGCATAAATTTAGAATTTGTAGTTGTCACAGTTTGATTCCAGGATCTCTCTAGTTTATCTTGCAAAAGCTTCCCAGAGATTCAGGATTTTGGGATCAGCATTAATTTTATCAGCTACTAACTTCACACGTGCGTCCTTCACCCATTGCTTTTAATTGCGTGGTGCTTTTTCCAAATTGGAAAATTGAAGTGAACAACTTCTGAAAGGATAAAAGGTACCATCAACCCCATCAGCCCCCACAACCCACACACACACACACACACACACACAAACAACAACCCAATAGAAAGAAAACTCAAAAAAGAGATTTCCTTAAAACATGTGTAGGTTCTCTGCAGTAGACCAGTTTAACTGGTCAAGCAGCTTTTTTATTTGAACTTGGTGATTTAGTTTGTTGAATGGATTGATCAGCATGACCAAAGTGGTCAACAAGCACCACCTGGAGAAATACGTTTTTCAATTAGCTTGACCAAGCCTGTCAAAAAGGCATGACTAGCATGACCAAGCAAGTTGACCAGCTTGAATAAGTGGGTCAACCAGCATGACCAGCATGACCAGGCTTATTGACCAGCCTTTCTAAGATAGTCAACTGCTTGACAAGCATGGTCATGTTGATCATGCTGTCAGACGAGTTTAGGGTATGTTTTCGTCTACTCTAGCTAAATGTCCAGCTTATGAACAACCTTGGGCATAAAAGCTAGACCATATAACACAATTAAACAGGGAGTGCTGGTCAATTTTGAATTGGTCAGTAAGGAGTTTGGTAGAGATTTCAATAAAGTCACAAACTGTGCTCAGCCCCCTTTTCGTCCAGTGTTGATTCTCCTTTAAGAGATTCACTTATAAGTCTACTGAGCCATCAAACAACATTACAGCTGTATAGGTTAGCTCTCAGTGTCAAATGGTAAACTCGAAGTAAACTCAAAGACTGGCTTACGTGGTGTCTGATGCAGTATGACATCCTTTCATTTACAATTTGACAAAAGTACAAGTTTTCTAGATGGTTTCTTTTGTTTTTTACCTTTGTAAATAGTTAATTGTAGACTAATTAACCAACACAGATTACTTTGTGGTGTTGGTGACCAGAGCTAGGAGTTGCAATAGCCACAGCACCAACATGGTCACTGTACTAGTCAAAACCACAAGTGAACCTACAAATGTCTGTATCTAAGTTTTTGTCAATGTTCATATTTCTATATAATTTTTTTTTTACATCATGCGTAGGATCATAATGATTAAACCGAAAGATATGCTCCAAAATCACTTGGAATTAAACCAGTTTACATTAACTTGCATTGAAAGATCTATTCCTATTCCTATATCTATTCCTTGAAAAGTTAGTATTTTCAAGATTTGTATTTCATTGGAAAGTAACGAAATGTATTTTACTGATGGTCAGTATGAAAAAGGATGCATGTACTAAAGTGCTTAAGAATATTTTTTAGGCCAAAATCTTTTCTGAAATGGAGCATGAAACAATGTATCAGAGCTCTAAGCATCTCTAGTTTATCTTGCAAATGCTTCCCAGAGATTCTGGATTTTGGGATCAACTGCTCACTTGCACATGTGTATCCTTCACCTGTTGCCTGGTGCTTGAAGTTTCTCTGTAGTAGACCAGTTTAACTGGCCAAGTACCTTTTTCATTTGATCTTGATGGTTTAGTTAATGTTTTTAATTTAACTGGAATGGCCAGCTTTACCAAACTGGTCAACAATCACGTCCTGGAGAAATAAGCTTTTCGATTAGCTTGACCAAGCCTGTCAACCAGCATGACCAAGCAAATTGACCAGCTAGACCAAGTTGGTCAACCAGCATGACCAAGTTAATGACCAGCATTTCTAAGCTAGTCAACTGTTTGACCGGCATGCTCATGTTGGTCATACTGCCATACGAGTTTAGGGTATGTTTTTGTTTACTCTAGCTAAATGCCCAGCTTGTAAACTACCTTAGCCAATAAAAAGTAATTCTGGAGCATTTCTATTGGGTCAATTATCATGAACTGTTGTGCTGTGGGATTGTCACGCTCTGCCCTGTGTCCCTCGCCCTCGTCTGTTTGTTTACGTCCTGTCTTTCCAATGTGCTTCTGTTTACATTGCTGGGTTGTCATATGCTGTGTCTCCACCCTTGCTCCGCCTCCCTCACCTGTGTTTCGTTTGTAATTAGTTCTGTCAGCTGTTTCCCTCTTGTTATCCTGTGTATTTAGTTTTATAATTTTTTTTAATACTTGTTAAAGCTTGCGTTTGCGTCTGCTCTCGTCTGCTCCTCGCATCCCCTGTGACAGGGATGTCAAAGCCTTTCATGAAAGAACGTACTGATGAGGAAGCTCTTAGAGAGGTTAAACTCCTCAGATGTACCACCACCCTGGTAAACTATACTGACCTAGTAAGTCTCTTCAACCGCTCTGAATGTTTACATCCTAACCTTTTAATTATTCAGAATTTAGGCAAAATTGGCCGAAGCCACCTTTAAATACCCAGCCAGTCAAGTTACTTCACATTTTTGGACATCTCTGACTGTAAATCAACAAGCTCTCATCAATCCTTTCCATCTTTCTCTCTCACTTGCTCTCACTCTCTATCCCAGATCCCTCTGTCTCCTCACTGCCGTCCTGCTCCAGTTACTGCTTTGGGATGTGTCTGTATGTTCGAGATGTGGAGAAACACTTCTGGAAACTTCTTTCCACTAAAACAGTTTACACTGTTGCCTTGCTCTCACTCACATTCCTCTCGTAGATGTGTGTCTGTGTGTGCCTGCGCGTTGGAGTCTGCGATCCAAGGCACTGGAAAAACTTGCCTTAAAAAAGTCTTAGGCGGTGGCAGGCTATTCTTAGCATTGTGTGTTCTATTTCCGAACAGTTTGCTCTTAAAGGGGAACAGATCTGTCTCTTATGCAGGGGGGATGCCTCTGTTTCTGTGGAAGGGAACAGACTCCTCTCCTAAAGAGGAATGGACCTATCCATCTCCGAGGCACTTGCAGGCCTTGCCAAAAGAAGAACCTCTAAGGCACGGTTCGTCTAATAGAGCCCTATTCATTTAGGGTTATGCTCAGTGATGAAATTAGTGTTGCACGATTTATTGAAATTTGAGTGTTTATTTCAGGACTGCACTCACAGGTGTTAATAGGTCTTCATTTAAAGAGGATAACACTGTGATGATGCTGTACTCTACATATGACCTATGCTTACTTATAATAGGGACAATAGGGTCTCTGTCATTGCCATTACCTGCCTAATGCTTTTAAGGCACCGTGTCACGTGCCAACAAGTATGTGTTTTCCAATGAAGAAGCTAGCTCAGTATTCCCAGCATGGACATCATGGCAGGTAAGGCTGTTGTCAGAAGAAGTGAGAAGAGCGACAAGAGTAAATCTCAGACTGGCTTTTACTCGAGCTAAAAGAGATAAAAGCATACAAGACTAACAGGAAAACGAAAGAAATCCAACAGCATAGTATACATCCTGGCCTGTTTGTATGCATTGCAGTCTATGTTCTTACCTGTATCATCATGTCTCACAAAGGTCGTAGTTTTTACAGATGCCAGAAATAAATAAATTAATAAATTAATCTGTCAACACCAAGTTTGATCAGTTTTTTTTAACCTCATCCTCATGTTGTCCCGAGTTCTGACTCTCTTTTTGTATGCATACGTTTAGGTTATTTACATGTAGACACAGCTATAACCACCAGTTTAATCTGTAGCATGCATTTACATATATCTGCATGTTTAGACTGCAACTGTTTAGCCCCGCCCACTGACATTGTAGTTATGAGGATTGTTTTTATGAATGAGGCACAATACAGGACAGCCAATCAGACAATGGAGGTCATTTCCATATATGAGTTTTTAAAGTCACAATTCCAACAGATAAATAGAGGCTAGATAACGGCTATATAAAAGAACAATTATGACTGTTTTTGATACATGAAACCACGCAAATGTCATATGAGGAAAATAGGACATGAACCTTTTATTATTCACCTTGTTCTGTAATTGTGGAACATTTCAGCCATTTCTGGTTTCTGGTTCCTTTTCCACAAGTGCCACTTCAACAAGTACATTCAAAAGACTGACAGTGACAAACGAGAGTTTACACAAACGTCACTGTGGGGAACTGAACACAGGTTTCAGTACAGCGTAGTAGGCCTAGTGCTTTTATCTTGTCTCTAGAACGAAGCTTGCTAGCTGTTTGGAAAGTAGGTCATTCGTTTAAAGGAGACCTTATATGCTCATTTTCAGTGTTCATCATTTTATATTATACTAGAACAGATTTTGCTGCTTTAATTGTCCCAAAAACACAATATTGTTTCTCTCATTGTACATATGTATTCACCCTTTGGGTCTGTCTGAAACACTCATGGTTTTTCACACTGTTTGAGCTCCTGTGTCTTTAAGCCCCTCCTCCCAGTGTGCTCTGATTGGTCAAACAGAAAGTTACCCTCTTACAAGTTCTCTCCTGATTATTGTATTGCAGAATGGCAACATTCTGAAGAAAGAATATTTACATGTTTTAAGCCTCTCTTACTGTGTATCCGATTACTTTACTTTATGGATTGCCACTCCACATGGTCATGCATCCCGCCTGTCCACAGTAGAATGAGCCAGTAAAGAGATGCTACATTATGTTATTTGCCATGTTATGTAATAATCTGTAGCACCCTTCAGTTGCATCAGTTGCACAATTTTGTATCCTTTCTATGTTTTTGTCATCAACGTCCCCCATCTGCAGTACCCACCATGCATTACAGCCTACAACCATTGGGAATCTCTTCCACTTGGATAACAAAATGAACTGGAGGCTAATAAATACTAACTTAACATAACAGCAACTTTAGCCATCTGGCTTCTTTCTGCATTAGCCAGCTGGTGGAGAAAAAATCATCTCACATTTAATACATCATCAAAAGGGGTCTTTTCCATTCTTTAAACTCTCAAAACTCTTCAACACTGTTGAGGTCCTGCTGTAAGATGTAAGTAGGCATATAGACCTAGAGATATTTACATTGATCATTCTAGCTAGAGTGCCCTGCAGTTTACACAGTGTTTATATATATATATATATATATATATATATATATATATATAAATATATATATATATATATATATATATATATATATATATATAAATTGTAAGTTTTTGTGAAGAATTAGAAATAAAACTAAAAAAATGGGGCGTGCAATATTATTCGGCCCCATTACTTTCAGTGCAGCAAACTCACTCCAGAGGTTTAGTGATGATCTCTGAATGATCTAATGTTGACCTAAATGACTGATGATGATAAGTCTCGGTATAAATGCACCTGCTTATTATGCATTATGAAGCATTATGAAGACCAAGGAACACACCAGGCAGGTCCGAGATACTGTTGTGGAGAAGTTTAAAGTCGGATTTGGAAAAAAAAAGATTTCCCAAGCTTTAAACATCTCAAGGAGCACTGTGCAAACAATAATATTGAAATGGAAGGCGTATCAGACCACTGCAAATCTACCAAGACCCGGCCGTCCCTCTAAACTTTCAGCTCAAACAAGGAGAAGACTGATCAGAGATACAGCTAAGAGGCCCATAATCACTCTGGATGAACTGCAGAGATCTACAGCTGAGGTGGGAGAATCTGTCCATAGGACAACAATCAGTTGTACACTGCACAAATCTGGCCCTTATGGAAGAGTGGCAGGAAGAAAGCCATTTCTCAAAGATATCCATAAAAAGTCTCGTTTAAAGTTTGCCACAAGCCACCTGGGAGACACACCAAACATGTGGAAGAAGGTGCTCTGGTCAGATGAAACCAAAATCGAATTTTTTGGCCCCAATGTAACACGTTATGTTTGGCGTAAAAGCAACACAGCTCATCACCCTGAAAACACCATCCCCACTGTCAAACATGGTGGTGGCAGCATCATGGTTTGGGCCTGCTTTTGGAAGATGGGAAGATTAATATTGATGGGAAGATGGATGGAGCCAAATAGGACCATTCTGGAAGAAAACCTGTTGGTGTCTGCAAAAGACCTGAAACTGGGACGGAGCTTTTTCTTCCAACAAGACAATGATCCAAAACATAAAGCAAAATCTACAATGGAATGGTTCACAAATAAACGTATGCAGGTGTTAGAATGGCCAAGTCAAAGTCCAGACCTGAATCTAATCGAGTTAACAGTTCCACTGAACATAGCAAACTTACTGAGAACCAAAGACAACTGACACTGTACCTCTCGTTTCCTAATCACAGCTGAGCCTCTGGTGAGACAGGTGAAAAAGACTCGCATTAAAAGGGATGATTTCAACATCCTGAAGGTGATTGGCCGGGGTACATTCAGTGAGGTGAGCGCCTGGAGCATATATCTGTTTTAATGCAGAATGGAGTCTGTGTACAGCCTGCTATACAGAAATGTATACATTATGCATTGGTAGGAGTGTCTCTTTACTATGTTCACATTGCAGTGCTCAGTAATGAACACATATGATGTGCTCGCAGGTCGCAGTGGCCAGAATGCGCAGCACTCAGCAGGTCTATGCTCTGAAGATCATGAACAAATGGGACATGCTAAAGCGTGGAGAGGTAAAACACTCAGCAGACTCCTTAGTCCTTCTACAAGTCTTTAGTTATTCCTATCATAGAGTATTTTTATTAAGCCACAGCACTTTCTTGATCAGTGTCTTTCTTTTCATACTCGTTTAGACAGCATGCTATCAGGAGGAGAGGGAGGTTTTGCTAAAAGGAGATCGGCGCTGGATCACCGAGCTGCACTATGCCTTCCAGGATGATAATTATCTTGTATGTTTGAGCAGGAATCAGAAATTACCCTTACAGAAAAGTAAACGTTTGGTGAAAAATCAAAATTATGGCACACAATGATCTTTAAAAACAGAGCAGAGCTACGTACATTAGCAGTGGTCATTCCTGCTGGAAAGAAAAATAACAATGCAAAGTTTTGACCATGACTATGCTGGGTGACCTGATTAACTAGCACCAAACTGGCATACACTAGAACATCATGGAATTCTTGCTAGTTTAAGCTGCTTTTTCAGGTAGTGTCTTGAAATCTTTCATGTGTACTTTGGTCCATTTTTTGTCATATAATGTCAGAAACCATAAGCAAGTCTCTTTGAGATTACTGAACAACTTCTTGTGGTTTTAAGGATGGTTTTCACAAAGCAGACTGGTGTCACACCACATACACACCTGTATAATTTAGTTAAAATGCTAATATTGTCGGCTTGCAAGCTAGTTGATTTAACCTTAGCAAACTCCTTACAAAGTAATAGTTGTCAAAGTAACTATTGACACATCAGTATAGCTTCTAGTTTACGTTTGTAACCCAGAAAGCAACATATATCTGTCTGCTGGCCTGATAAGGTCAACACCCCGCTAACCATTTGCCACTGCTGGTGCAACCTTGGACCACCCAAATTTTTGTCTTGCATACAAGGTCTAACAAGTTTCTATATCTTAAACCAATTTTAAATGTGTATAGAATTTCATTTTAGAAAATAAACAAAGACAAATATTAAAAACAAATGAGAAAATAATAAGGACTAGGCTTCATCTAAAATAGTTTAATCAGAATCAGAATCAGAAATACTTTATTGATCCTAGGGGGAAATTGCAGTTATTACAGTAGCAGCCGGTTATGTAGAGGAATAAACACTCTAATAATAATTTACAACAAAAAAGAAATTTGCAATATGCACACATATATAAAGTCTTATAATATAATAGAAGAATAAAATGTAAAGTGACTGTGGCTATAATATTAAGTACAGATATACTGTATACAGCAGTAAGAGTTTAGAAGTAAGAAAGTTATTGCACATTTGAGGTGTTGCACACATAATTAAATTACTGAGCAACAGTGGTCTGATATCTCTGATATATCTGATATCGCTATTAGAGAAAAGTGCTTGGTGACTTTATTCTCCCTTGGAAGAATAAAGATGCAAATGAAACCTGTTTCCAGCACGAACCGTTTGTATATACTTTAGTCAAAAGAGGCAGGAGTGTAAAAGTTAGGCCTGAGGGGCTTCATCCCACAGTTGTTAAATAGTAAATAAATACAAAATACAATTAAGTATGTGTTCACATACATGTCCATGTGTGCTGGTTCTCTCTGTTCGCCGCTGGCTTGCATTTCTAAATAGAAATGAAGAAACTATACTAAGATTATATGGAGCACTAACCAATCAGCCAAACAAACTAGAACATTCACTTGCTTTATCTAAATAGCAAGCCAGCTACCTTAGCAAGTAACTAAAAGCAGGTATTTTCATTATTATATCAATTGTGGATTGAGAGAAGAGTGAGAGCTCTAGTTTAGTTCCCACTTTCTGAGAAAAGTAACAAAGACCAGTGTACCACTCCCCGATTGGCTAATTGTTGTGAGGTGTGGTCCTTTCATTTGCATTGCAAGTTTGAAACCTTTCATTGCGTAATGAGGCAGAATTCGTCACAAAGTGCATAAGCGAGCTTGCAAGTGGACACTTAGAGTATATTTTGTACAATTCAATGTAGTTTTACAATGTAAATACATAAAAGTCAGCAAAATCAGCATATTGTGTTACCATGACCATACTAGGTGACCAGCTAAACCAAAACCAGTAGACCAGTAGAAACAACTTAAACCAGCATAAATCTACTTAAAACAACATACAATCAATGGAATTCAATGAAATGGATTCTTCAAACAACATCAGAAACAACAAGCAAGTCTACTTGAGATAACCAGAGTGGTTCTAAAGCTGGTTTTCATAATGCTTATTATACACAAGCATAAGAATACGATAAGATAACAACATAAGAATTAATTTCTATGGCTTTGTAGCTTCAGTGCAAAACTAAAGAAGACACTTTAAACACTTATATGTCTCAGCTGATTGAGGAGAAAATTGTGTAAATTAGATTTTTCACCAAACTATTACTTTAATATGGTGGCAGCCATCACCCACCATGTACATTACACGCCCAAACTTTCATTAAATATATCAAAATATATTATAGTTATAGTTATATTTCACTTTCAAGGGCAATAATTTTATCTTTGTGTGTCTCTCTATTGGTGCCTTAGTATTTAGCAATGGATTACTATGTTGGTGGAGATCTGTTGACGTTGCTCAGTAAGTTTGGGGACCGTATTCCAGAGGACATGGCTCAGTTTTACTTAGCTGAGATGGTGATGGCTATCGACTCGGTTCACAGGCTGGGCTATGTGCACAGGTGTGTATGTGTAGTAAAATAACTGTTGTGCGTGTGTGTGGATGTGGAATTAAATAATATTTGTGCTTTTCCCCATAGAGACATAAAGCCTGATAACATCCTGCTGACGGTGGATGGTCACGTGCGATTGGGGGATTTTGGCTCTTGTTTGAAGCTGCAGGATGATGGCTTGGTGAGGTCACACTGCTTTACTCAACAGTGATGCTTTACCATGTTGCCCACTCTAAAAGAGTGCTTTTCTTTTGTCTATTAAAAAACAAGAACAGATTCAAACAAGAACCAATGGAACATGAGTTTTACTGCTTGGGAGGCGGTTGGGACGGTCATAATAGTGAGATTAATAATGCAATTTTGTGCCAGTCTAAAAATAAGCATGCTAGCTGCTCCTCACTGGTTGCCAGTAAAATTTAGGATTGGTTTTAAAGTATTGGTGCTCACATGTAAGGCTCTACATATTCAGGTGAAGTAGCTGAATACATTTGTGAATTTGTGTCTCCCAGAAAAGTACCAGGTCACTGAGATCCACTAATAAAGGGCTTCTTGTTGTTCCTACAACAAATCTGAAGCGGAAGGGAGTTTTTTTTCTGTTTGTGCACCTAAATTATGGAATAGTCTTCCCCTTGATATCTGACTCTCTTCGTCCACATCAACTTTTAAGAAACACCTAAAGACCCACTTTTATTCTCTTCAGCATTTATAAGTGTTGATCATAGTTAGTGTGTTTATGTGTTGTGTGCATGTGTTTTTTAGTTATTATTATTTTTTATTTTTTTATGCTTTTGTTTTGTATTTCATTTATAGCACTTTGTAGATTTGTCTTAGAACGTTACAAATAACGTTTACGTAATGTTTACTTACTAATTTAGGTTAATGCTGCATGTAGTTGGAAATATTTAGGGTTAATAGAAAAAGAAATTGTTATTTCCTGCATATTTTGTAGATGATATTGCTTTAGTGATACATGCAAATGATTAACTTTAATCCTGTTTAGCTACATGAAGTATCTATGTTACATTTTACCTCACATTAGATTGTGCCCCACTCCTCCCTTCCATTAGGTCCAATCTCGAACAGGTACTAAAAATCCACTGTTAAAGAAGTGCATGTTTTGAAATGATTATTTGTTGTAATTCAGTGTAAAACACATACCTAGCAGCTAGGCTGTCTTTGCTGGGTAACCTTTGAAGGGTAATGTGAGTGTGGGAGTGTCATTATATGACTTTAGGTTTGTTTGTGAATGCAGGTCCACTCCTCGCTGGCTGTGGGCACTCCAGATTACCTGTCTCCAGAGATCCTGCGGGCAGTGGAGGGAGGAGGGGGCTATGGAATAGAGTGTGACTGGTGGGCTCTCGGCGTGTGTGCGTATGAGATGCTGTTAGGGACCACACCCTTTTACGCAGAGTCTCTCTCTGAAACATACGCCAAAATAATCCACTTCCAGGTGAGAAAGACAGAGAGATACAGTACAGTAATGCCTACTTTTCAGTGATTCTCTATTCTCCAAGATTTTTTTTCATTTCAGTTTTTTTTGCATACGCTCAGTGCTTAATTTGTAAAACATCAGGTAATGGAACTCTAAAGGTGGGATGATCCAGCAAGTGGCAGTGAGGGGAAAAGGTCCTGGAACGCATAGACACAACAGTGCTTCCAGTGTCCATCTAACATAGTAGCATTCTATACAATAAAATAATATCAGCTTTAATGACTGCAGTAAGGAGATGCAACCATAAAATCTCAGAGATGCCACTGGACGAATAGTTTTTGGTTTCCTACAAAAAAAGATGTCAAAGAGGTGGTGGATCCACATAAATAAGTTCTGGAAAACAGGTACCTGAAATATGAGAGCACAAATTAAGCACTGCATACGCTGTACAGTGGGTAGTAAAACCCTACACTACTGATTTACCACCATCATGGCAAATCATGGAAAGTTTTTAATAAGATGACAAATATACAGCAACATTAGGTGCAATATTCTTACATTACCCTCTTATACTTAACACGTTACCTTAATATCTTTTTGTTGGCTTTCACTTTTTATAGTATTGTTATTATAGTAGGTATTTTGTCAGTTCAGCAAACTTGATGTTGTATTATTTGGCTCAAAATACTTTTAATTAAACGCGGAAATGTAACACAAATGAGTAATACACTTTAAACTACAAAAACAATAATCATAGTGTAGAACTTCTAAGGTTTTACTGATAATGTTCACAAGGGGAGTTGAATTTCATAGTATGTACTAACTAACTTTTCAGTGATCTGTTTTTAAAGTGAAAAAAGACTTTGTTTCTCAATCACTGAATCATGCAGGGATTTTGATAAATTGCTGAAATTAGGAGTAACATCAAGAGTTTTTCTGTAGCTTATTATTCTGATTATTCTGTAGCTACTATGAAAATAATATCCAGGTATTATTTGGTGACTACTATGGCCCTAATGTATGTAGTTATAAGTTTACAGCCTTAGTGTGTGTGTGTGTGTGTCCAGGACTATTTTGAGTTCCCTCCAGCAGTGGAGATTTCAGCACAGGGGCGGGCACTGATCTCAGGGCTGCTGTGTGAGAGAAGTGAGAGGCTGGGCTCTAATGGCTCTGCGGACTTCAGAAGTCACCCCTTTTTCAGTGGACTGGACTGGATTGCTCTACACAGGCTACCTGCCCCATACCACCCTGAAGTCTCCAACGCTACTGACACCTCCAACTTTGACGTGCTGGATGACTGCCTCAGTGAAACAGTAACAAATTATTCCCAGCATTTAATTGACTCACCTTTAGATGGCAAATTAAAGGGCCCCATGATGAATTCTCCTCACTTTTAAGAATTATTTTTATTTTAAGTTTTCATTTATTTAAAAATGAGAAGTAGACCTTATAGAGCAAAACATAAATACACGAAAACTGTTGAATATGGGTCCAAAATAACACACACTGTATCATATAAACTTTGTGTTTGTGCTTGTGTAGGAGACTCTAAGTGATGTCATGGATAGGGCTCCTGTAGGAGTTCATTTAGCCTTCGTTGGATACTCTTACACAGCCACCAGGTCAGTTTGATGCATCATTATCATGGCCTTGTTTTTATTTACACCCAGGTGCTTCCGTCTTATCTCTCAAAGGAGCTGGTTTCTTCTCCTTCAAATAAGCCGTATTCCTTCTTACAGAGAAACAGGCGCTGTTGACCGCAGTCAAGACATCATGATGGAGATTGACCAGCAACTGGATAGAGAGCATGTGTACCTGCAAGAGAAACTGGTATAAGGCACTCATACAAAACACAAACATGCTGCTAAAATCAGTAAAAATATGTCATATTTTAATAAATATTTCATTTCAGTATTCTATGCAGAGAAACATTTTTTGTTCTATGTCTTGAAGTACTCTATACATACCAACGGAAATCAATAAATCAAATGATCTGATTAGTACTCATTCACGCATTAATCAGTCCTTCGTATTGCCCACACTCACACACACATTGCCGAAAGGTTGTTAATGAGATTCACATAAATGGCAGAGAAAGTTACACAAGTACCTACGACAAAGTAAAGAAGGTAGAAAAGACTTCACATAGAAAGAAAAAGCAAGAGGTCAAAAAGACTTGGGAACCACCAACCGTGGTGAAACCTGAGAGAGTTGAAAGACCTGGAAACTGAAACCAAGTTTATTTACCTTTTTGTTATTGTTTGTGGGGGAATTTGCTATTTGCCAATGCAAATGTTAGCAAAGCTGCAGGTGTATGTCCTAGACATACGTACATAGGTGCTGCAAAGGCATTGCTGTGATACCTCAACGTGGCCACCATATTGGACCGTGCAAGAGTGACCTGTAAGCAAATACACGTTAATGGGGGAGCTGTATTTACTTGTATTTATTTTATATGATTTCTTATAAAGTCACACCCTTTATAGCTAACTACCATTATTGCTAACGCTACAATGGATAAAAATGATCAGCCCAAAGCTTCACACAACTCAAGCATTTTTTTTCCAGTCCAGTATTCTAAGATTTTTGATAAGCTGCCATTTTTATGACCAATTTGGTGGCAACTTCGACACACAGTATAGCAGCCAATGCGGCGTCTACGTGTATGCATATATGGATGTGAAACAGCTAGCTATGTTTATATAGCTATGTGTATATGCTCATCAGTGTCTGGATTGTAGTTCTGACCAAGTGTTGAGTCATAGGTATTTATTTGTGTTACTCTATACTGTTGGGCACCTCTCTCCAACCTCTCTCTTGTGACTAGTCAGTGGCTTTGGAAGAAGGGCTGAATTTGGTTGGAATTTTTTAAGAACTAGAACTACAAAATCCCCTATTTAGGCTTTAACTAACAGTAGTTAGCCACAGGTCCTCACACCTTCCAATGAGTTTGTTTCATCTCACTTGCAATTAGGGGTGTAAGAAAATATCGACATATTTAATAGGGGGATATTATGTTTCATGATATTAGTGAGTCATTGTGTGTTGTGTTTGACCACTACATAGCAGTGCAATCCATTTTCAGCTCCACTCCAACATTAACAAGCAGCACAAGGGTGCAATGCTATTGTAAACATTGATAATCCTTTTCTTATAGTGGTGTGTTTTAATAGTAGTATTTGGAAAATCACAGTATATCACTTGGCTTTTAATATCGCAGTATATCCTAATACCCAACCCTACTTGGAATGTGTTGTATTTAGCTTTATCATATCTGATCAATAGCTGAACATGTTTTCTACCTGCATAGTTTTTATAAACAGCTTACGTAATCAACTCTCCGCTTAGAACGAAGGCACTGAGACTCTGATGTAGGATTTAAGAATCACATATGATCTGCTTTGACCCCACAGAATTGACACAGAGTGTGATCACAGTTCCAAAAAAAACGTACGGGGCAGATGAAACGGAACGTAAACAAAGTCAAGGACGAGCCCAGACAGTTCACGCTGGGGCTCCTATAGAAGTCTGTCAGCTGTTGTAACATGTGCAAACTTCTGTACAATAAATAGAAACATTGATCAACAACATTAAGGACAATGTCTTGGTCAGAGATGTGTGTTATGCTTGATAATGCTTGCAGTTTTACCTCTGAGGTCAGATGAGGACACAAGTACTGTAGTGTTCCTGTTTATATTAGTGAGTGTACATATGAATCTATTCTAGAGTCAAGTGTGGCAGCTCAGGGAGCCTCTGCCAGCTGAAGTGCCAACTAAGAGAGAGCTCCCCCTGGCGCTTGACCACAGTACTGCAGAGCTCCCACTCTTATCAGACACAGGCCAGAGCAGCAAGGAAACACAGGAGCTACACAGGTATGAGGCTTTTCGGTGGTGACCAGCTGTGCCAGCCCATGTTGATTTTTCAGCTGTTGCTACTGATCTCCTCCATCTCACTTCCTTGTTAATGCTCTTGTTCTGGCAGACGGCTGCAGGAGGCCGAACAGAGAAACAGGGAGCTGGAGCAAGAGGTGCAGGCCCTACGGGAGGAGATCTGCAAACTTAGGGTCCAACAGGAGAAAGGCAAGGCGAAAGGCCATCACACTATTTCTGAAGCGAGAAGGTTTTTGTTTCTGATGATCATCTTTGAGCACAAGTTGTTATTAATGAGGTGCATTATAACTTGCTGGTTTTTTAATGGTATCAAACCAGCACATCCACATAAACACAATGGAGTGTTTTTTGTGTTGCCATGAATGTGTATGTTTAAAGCTTTTCCCAGAGATTGGTTTTATATCTGGCCCCGGAATAGGACAGTGTGAGAGTTCCACTCCAGCATATGCCATTCAAAGACAGCAGCAGCAGTCTCACCCGGGACTCATGACCAAAGAGTGTAGCGGCTCCGCCACCTCCCACTGCCTCCTGCTTTCACACCAGCAAGCCACTCATGAAGATACAAACTCTACAGTCACTCCTTTTGCTTTATTTGCGTGGAGCAGGCATCGTTCACAGTCAGTCACGCATGCCGTTCCACAGTCACGCATCACCTTCCTTCTGTTAGCTGCCACAGTGGGCCAAAAAATCCATTTTAAAGGGGTGGTTCAACAAATTATAAAAAATGTACACAATTTCCGCTGTACCCAAAACGTAGCCAATCAGACATGTCTAAAGTTGTTTCTTTACTTTTGCACTAGAGCTATGAGGCTAACATGCTTAACATGTAATGGAAACGTATAGCCACTAGTGTAGCAGGGTGTAAGCTACATGCCTAAATCATCACACATTTACCTTAAACAAATGTCAATAGTCACCCAAATCTTTTTTATAAATGTATCAACAAAACTTCTCACAAACCACGACCAGATCTTTATTAAGGCGGCACGGACTTATACATGTCATTTAGGGCGCAGTATGACTTCATGAGTACTATAAAAGTGACTAAATAATAAAAACTGAGGGCATTTGTCATTTCAGTTATTTATGTTTATAATAAATAAGTAAAATCAACATTATTTGTTATTTATTAATAGAAAAAAAGGAATTGTGTATGTGATGCAGAATCCTGTTCATATGCCTGTGTAATGTACATGCATGTAGTTTGAATTCTGAATAACACCGGGTGTCTAAAATGATTGCCCACTGGGTTCAGCTACACAGTATGGTTTTGTTTATTGTTATAGTGCACTTTAAATCAATCTGTGTCCTAAACAAAGTCATTCAGTCTGTGGAACCTTATTAAAGAGCTGAAGGTAGTTTGAGAGAAGTTTTGGGTGACTATTGACTCCTAGTGTTCATTAGCTATGTTTGTCTCATGGCTCTAGTTTAAGACTAAAGAAGCTTAATGTGGATACCAAATTTATCTTGGATGATCGACTGTATACAATACAGTAAGTGGAAAAATGTGTAAATCAGATTTTTCACTTAACCAATGTTAGTTCCATTGTAGCTTGTAGCTCACATACAAGACAAAACCTTTGCTTTGGCTGATGATCTATATTTACAACGAGGGAAAGATTGTTCTGCTGGTCATGGGAGGCCAGTGTGTGTGTGTGTGTGTCTCCTTTATCCACAGGACTGCTCTAACAGCTCTTTCTCCTCCCACCACAGAGCTGTGTGTGTGCCTGCCGCCTGTCTTTCTGCCTGCTCGCTGTGCGGAGCCTATCGGGGATGTAAGCGTGCCTCTCAGCACCCTCTCTCTCTGTTTCTCTGTGTCTGTGTATCAGTACCATCCCTCTAAAGTACAACAGCTAGCATGGCTGGCCTTCACATAGCCTCAATCTGTGAGCACTGTTGTTCTGCAATGCGGCGGAACGATACACTGCTTGCAACGACTGATCCATTGACCCAATGTTTGCAGAGCTCGACGGTGCCCCCTGCCTGCCATTACCCCCTAGTGATGCCTCTCCTGCGCCACATGATGCTGTTCCACAGGGTGAGTGCAAGCTCATCTCAAGCGGTGTTCACACAGTAAACGTTCATGTTCACTTAATAGTAGAAGTAGGATCTGAAGTTGAAAGAGTTGAGATTATGTCTTGTGATGTAAACGCAGCCAAAGTGATTCAAATTTAATTTGCATTCACAGTTCTGAATGAAACATATGTAGATTACATTTAGATTACTTTACATTACAATAAAAAATAATTTTAACACTGTAAAGCATCAATCTGGACCTTTAATCCAGTTTTATGTTGAGTACTTTAAAAATAATAAAGGACACCAATAATGCTCATTTTTAATGCTCCTAACTTTATTTTTGGGGTCTACCATACTAGATTTACAAGCTTCAGTTTTCCCAAAACACAATATTTTTCTCACATTTTCTGCACATCTATATTCACCCTCTATGTGAAATGCTCTGTGTTGGAGCTCCTGTGTCTTTAAGCCCAGCCTCCCGATAATTGGTCAGGTCACTGACTTTGTTCTGATTGGTCAACCATCACAATGGCAACCTGCTACAATGTCCGCCCTCTCACCGCTATAGGTATTGTTATGATAGCGTTGGTTCTGCTGTATCAGTTTGAGCCCCATCCTGAAAGTCAGGCAGAACTATTAGACTGGTAGAACCAATTCACATTCACAAGCTATACTGAAAGTTCTTATGTTTAGTTTTCTGTGTGTTGCAGTAGAGCAAGCCAAGCTTGCCGATAGGCGGGCAATTAGAGCTGTGTTATGACATGACATCACCTTGTAACAGAGAAAGGAGACGGAATTCCATTGAAATGTTTTAGGCTGAGAGGTGTGGTTTCTGTGGGAGAGGGATTCTCCCTCTAGTGTGTACTCTGGGCTTCATAACATTGCAGATTTATTACACACTAAAGCAAAGATAAAAATGTGGAAGTGTAGTCCCCTATAGACTGCAAACTGAATTCTTTCCAAATCAAATTCGAATTACTTTGGCTGTGTTTACATTACAGGACTTAAAACTCTCATTACATTAACATATTTTATAATGTTAGCTGCTGCAGCTGATACTCCTACCTGAGGTGTGTCATTACAGTTACACAACTGAATGTATATATACTTGAATATAATATGTATTTGAACTAGCAGCACATATGAACATGGTTTAAATTTAATTTGAAAGGATCCAATTTTTGTGTTCACACAACTTTTGACTCATTTAGGCAGAAAACTTGATTTAAGTCAGTGAATCTAGATGTGCACGCATATGAAATCACTGTAGTCGTCATCATCCGGAGTCAGCAGCAGTTAACTTGCGGGTCATTTCAGGGCACATTTCTGATCATACTACTGTGTGGCTTTTGGACATGAACTATCAAGACAGGATGATCAAAAATGAGGAGCAAACTTAGCAATAGTGCCTGTAACGCGAACCTAGGCTTTGTCTTTCCTAGGTACGCTGGCCACAGGTGACGTGTGAGTCGTACCTGCTGGTGTGTGCCGAGGGCGGGGAGCTCCAGCTGTGGGAGCGTCACAGCAGTTCCGAGCTTTCCTGAACTCTGCTGTGTGTAGACCAGCTGTCTGCTTGTCCGTGTAGATCCAGTGCTGGGATCGAACTCAATCGAACACCGCCAGTGTCTACACTCTTCGACAGACACCGCTGACACCCCATCTGATACAGTTCAGGAGTGTTGTATGTGCAAATGACCTGTAGTCTTGGGGTTCGATGACTAATATACTTTATTGGTTAGTGTTTACTGTCGACCACTTTTATAATTGCACTCGTTGATGAGAATGGCGGGTGGGGTCTCTCAGTATGTATGATTCTCCTATTTCTAAGCACTTGCATCTTTGTGTAATGAAATGCAACACCAGATAGGTGAAGGGGGAACAAGCTCTCGCTTAGCTTAACCAGCCGGATCTGAGGAGAAGACATAGAGGATGACCACTGAAACCTGAGTGTGCTGTTTTGATGCACTGCGTACTAAAAAAAAGTTTATTCTTTAGAGAGTTGGCATTACATTTGTACAAAGACTGTATTAAAACGGATTGCACATAAAACTATAGGTTTGGGTGAGTAGTAGGTATTTATTATAGAGCTACTGATTAGTTTGTTGTTAAATGCTTGAGTGAGTAACTGTTTCTGGCATGGCAAGAGTGTTAATGGAATATACTTTTAATACCGGAATATAGACGATGTGAGATGATATGTACTTGTTTGTGCCTCCACATGAATTAAGTTCACTTTCACTTGTGAACTTAGGAACTGTGAATTTCATTGGCTTACAGAGTAACAGCACACTTCCATTCAAATAAAGGGGGCCTTTTAGAAGCACATGAAACATTGGACACTACAAATGTCAAATTAAGAAGGTCTTTATTCAAATACAAACATTATTAACAAATATATAAATAGTAACCCAGGTCAACATCACATTTACGGTAATCCACAGTTGATAACATTAAATTAGCTTAAATGATACGATCACGCACTTTACTAGATGAAAATGAAATGATTTTAAAAATAAATAGTTGAAATCTCTTCTGTGTATGTGAACTCAGTGCTGTGCAAAAGCCAGAAACCATTATAATATTTTATTTCCAGACATTATGTCCTTCATTCTTCAGAACATTTTTCTGAAGGCAGAGCTGCTCTTTTGCCTTTGAAAGAAAATGAAGCTCCAGTCTTGCTTCAAATCTTTAACAAATCCACAGATGTTTTTTGTCCATCCTTACACTGTAAGAAGACACATCAACACCAAGGGTCTGAAAGGATGTGTAGTTATTAAGAAGCCGTTACTGAGAGAAGAATTAGAATTACTTTTGCATCTGATGTACAAAGTATACAAGCATTCAACTTGGCATGTCAGCACAAGAACATATAGGATGTGAACTCACTCACCAAAAGTGCAAAACAATAAAAAAAAACAATACAAATACAAACACAAATACAAATACAAATACAAATACAAGTCCACACACTATACACTATAAGTGGAGGCGAGTTGAGACTGCAACATCACTGAAGGTGTTTGAAAGGTGAGAACAGGATGCATAATTCAATTCTAAGGCATGAAAAGCAAATGGGTTGTTGACAATCTGAGCACAAGTTCTTAAAAATTAATTCAGTAAATACACAGCAAATATTGAATTATTGAACATATAAACAATTCTTCAATGCGTTTATACTTTTTAGTTTATTTTTGTCTTCAAGCACCACCCAACCACCAAAAGGCTATTTTGTTATGCAAAACTCTACATGAAATAGTTTGGCAAGTTTTTAATGTTTAAAAACTTTAAAATAATAAATAAAATTAAAAGTACTCACTGAAAAACGTTTGTGTGCAAGTTCATACTTCTTCCCAAAACTTAAATTTCATACACTTTACAAAAGAGGGGCCAGGTTTTGCATCATAAAGACCCCTAAGCGACCTTTATGGTGCAATGCCAAGGTCAGTAATGTTATTTAGACTATTTATAGTTAGAATGGTTCAGTTTACCACGGCAGGTGATATAACCTCCTTAGGACAATCAATGAAATTAAAATGTGTAATTATTAAAATATTATATATTTACTTTATAGAAAAGTATAAGGACAAAAGTTTCTACAGGTGTACATGACTGAATGATTGTTTTTGTTTCTGAAAAGTCAGGTGGCAAAACCAGTAAGTCATATGTTGCATCCAGACGTGTACAGTTTAAATAACACTAACTATATTTCAGAACTTAAGATATAAAACACACAGAGATATTTTTTAGGTTGTAATTTTGAAACCTTTCTCATTGACCCAGTACTCCAGAAAAGAATGGAAGCTGTTATAAAAGCAAAAGTAGACATATTAAATACTGAAATATGAAAATATTATATTTAGTTTAGACTAAACAAATCTGTTTTTATCCTTACCGCTGGAATAGGACTAGTCTGTACTTCATGGCTGTTTTGACTGGAAATTAATAAGGGGTCTCTGACTTTTGCACAGTACTTTATGTCTTTGTGTGTATGTGTGTGTGTGCAATGCACTGGTCATTGAGTTAATATGTAATAAAAATGTTATCCCAAACCCTCATAAGGGGGTCTTTATTAAAATAAAAGCATTTTATACACTGTTCCCTGGCTCTTGTTTCAGTATGTGTTTGTATTTGAAATTAAATGGACAATGTTCACATCTTCATGTGGTGGGCAGCAGTGGGATGAGGCAGAAGTGCTGAGCTTTACATGTAAAAGGCTGCGGTGGGGTAGAGCATGAAGGGTGAGATCTGAGGCTGGCTGGGCGTCTCCTGCAGGTGTTTGCGGTAGTACCTGCGCAGGGCGGGGCTATCAGGGTGCCGTTGGCGCACGTGCAAGAAGTATTCGTCCGGCCGGCTGGAGGTGAAGCCGCAGTCCTCACACACAAAGATCTTGGAGCGCCGCTGGCGGTAGGCGTACTGCTGCCGCACGCCGTGGATCTTCCTCAGGTGCGACTCCAGAGAGCAGCGCTGCGTGAAGGCCTTCTCACACAGGTCACACCTGTACGGCCGGATACCTGCGCAGAGGGAGGCACACATGAGAAACAGGCTCCTCTGACGAACCAGCTGGAGAGCTGGACAGCCAGCAGCAGTTCTAGAGCTGCAGTGCTGACTTGTGTCCACAGATGTCCTCTGTAATATGTGTCCTGACTGGAAAAGTGGCAAGAATATAATATCAGGACGCTGCAGGTGAATTATTATGATACATGATGTGACGCAATACTTCTTTTCTGATATCTGTCAGGATAACAGATAAAAAAAGTTTATAATATAATAAATAATAGTATATACTGTTAGGTCATTTATATTCATCAGCCTGTGGTAATGTCACATCCCAGCCCTGCAATACACCTCCGGGACAGCGGAGGTCACCATCACCTGAATACTGAATGGATTCTCACAGGTGTAACTCATCAAACCAGCCATCTATCACAGTATTTAAACCCCTGTAAATCTAAACCTCACTGTGAGGTCTTGTCTTTACTGGTGTAAGCAATTCTGAGTGGTTCTTCTTGATTTATTGGTCTGGCTTTGATCTGGTTTATGGTTTTTAGTTTTGGAATTTGGATATTCCCTTTGTTTTGTTTGCCCGGCTTGACTGTCTTTAAGTCAAGTCAAGTTTATTTGTATAGCACTTTTTACCACAATGTCACAAAGCAGCTTTACAGAAGTTTCGAAAACAGACAGTTACTGTATATATATCCCCCAGTGAACAAGCCAGAGGCAACAGACACAAGGAAAAAGCCCCTCAGACTGGAGGAAGAAACCTTGGGAGGAACCAAGACTCACAAGGGGAGACCCATCCTCCTCTGATCAAACAGTATTTACAGTTTAATAAACTAAATATCAAAGAAAAGCTAAGAGAGTCTCTGTTTGAAATCTGGATAGCAAAGCTTTAGAAACTGTATTTGTAGAAGCAATCTCTGAAATCTCTGAGGCAGTCTCTGAATGGGGCAGTCTCTGACTAAGTCTTTATGTAAAGTGGGCATGAGCCCACTTTGGGCATGAGCCCACAGTCCCATCCTATCTCCATGCTGGTGCATCTTTAGGTAATCGTGGACTTCATGCTGTTCTCGTCTTCCTGCTCAGTGTTTCTATTAAACAAGTTTGCACTTGGATCCAAGTCTCTGCCATTGTTACAGGTAAAGACTTGTTTGATTATATGATTGTTTGTTTAAATCAAGCTAGAAGGACATGCATGAAATCATACATGAAATCATGAAGAAAACTGCAGTCGTGCCATCCATGTTCTCTAGGCTTGACCGTATTTATGGAAAGGGGTAAACTGCTTTCACAGTAGTAGGTCTCCACTCCTCTCCATTCCTGAAACCCGTTGCCTGTAACTTCCTTTTATTGTTTATTTAATTTAATTTAGCTTTGTTTATGTAAACGTGCCTTTGGATAAGTAAACCTCCTGCCTTGCCTCCTTCATTGCACACTAGCAGCTCAACCAAAGTCCTTATAGGAAAGTCTGTTCACTCATTGACCATCTTTGCAACACTGCCAGGCAGTTATTCCCAGCCATAGAGGACCAGACTACTGTCTCTCTGAATGGAGAGTACTCGAGAAACTACTCTGAACTGAAGATCAAATCACTGTTTTAGGCATGTTTAAGATCTGACCAAACCCCTCAGTTTGTAGCGTTTGGCCTTTGACTGTAAGGCGTGTGTGAAGCATCACCTGTATGTGTGCGCATGTGCCTCTTCAGGTCGAAGGTGTCATTGAAGCCTTTGCCGCAGTACCTGCACGGGTGCCTCTTGATTAGGCTGTGGCACTTCAGGTGACGGGTCAGCATACGCTGAAGCGGGAAAACCTTATGGCACACAGGGCATAGGAAATCACCCGAAGTGGGGGTCGGGGCCTGTGGAGGATGCAGAGAGAGACAGAACAGCGAGAGGTCAGTCTCCCTTATTCAATCAACCAGGACATGCCCAGTGTTTAAAGTTTGCTCTCTTAGTTTTGCTCTGAAGCCATAAGGCTAATGTAGATAACAAGTAATGGAAGCTTAAGGCCTGGCTAGTAAGCAGTCTTTGCATATGTGGTTACTGATACTGACATGCTGTAAGCTATGAAACCAGACAAAGGGAAGTACATTTGGTGAGTGTATGATGATTAAGCCATGTGGTTTACATTTTTATTTTCACTCGGTAGTACATTGAGGGAGACTCTTGTTTACTATGTTGCCGAGCATTACAATTGCTGAACAAAAAGGGATTGAAAATGTATTAAAATTTTAATTTTAATGAGTACTTAAATGAAAAAGAAACAATAAGAACAGAGATCAAATTAAGTAAGATAAATTGTAAAAGAAAAACAAATAAAAACTGAATAAAAAACTAAAATCAGGAATAAGACAAAAATAAAAAAAGTTAATAAAAGTAGATATAAATATAATAGTCAAACATAAAATAGTAAAACAAATAATAAAAATAAAAGTAATAATAATAATAATAATAATAATAATAGAGTAATAAAAATCAAGATAACTGAATGGTAAAAGGAAATAAAAATAAATAAATAAATAAATAATTAAAAAACAACTGAATATCAAAATCATAAAACTGTTAGCTAAAATTAAATAAAACACTGGAAGGTCGCGCGGAGGTGGTTAGAAATTAGGAGTTTAAAATGACTCTGTAATGCCAGCGAGCTGAGCTTCCTGCAGTGAGTTCCAGCTCGCTGGTGCGCTGTAGCTAAAAGCAGATTTTCTTAGTTCAGTAAAAGCTCTAGGAACCTGAAATGTGATCCAGTCACTGGATCTAGTTATATAACAGTAACTGATGGAGTAGAAGCTTCCATTAGTTGCTAGCTAGGATAGACTTACTCTGAGCACAAGACATGTTTATCCATGTGCTGAAGTGAGTTACCTTGGCTCTGGAAACTGCTGCTGACAGGTGTGGAATCGCCTGAAAGGGGCTCTGAGGGGGCTTCTGAGGGCAGCGGCGCTCGGGGCTCCCTGCACCTGAGTCTGAACTGCTGGATATGTGTGCTGACTCCAGGTCAGGGCTGCTGCTGGTTGTGAATACTTGTCCAGAATGAATGCTGCTCGACGTGTGGACTAACTCCTGGTCTGTGCTGCCGAGTGTCTTTATATCTACTGCTGCTGGAAAAGAATGATTAAAAGAGAAAGCCTCTTAACATCAAAGGTCATGAAGAGAGCCTCACCAACACTTAAAGACTGCAGCCATGCTAACCATGTGGCATGAAAAGTGGTACGTGCAGTGATTTATTGTGAAACAGGCTTAGAAATAAGTGGGCAAAGATTACAAACGTTGGCTAAATCACAAACACAAATAACTTGTGAAACTAATGAGTAATTACTTATTGTGGGTGAGTAGTGGCCACCCGCCAGTTGGACCTGAATTGATATTTTTATTTTTATCTAATCTCTTTTATCAATCGAACTAGGACGCTGTTCCCTCTAATATTGTAAGACTGTGTTGAGCTGCTAATGAGCAATGACGGGTGAAGAGAAGGGGTGAGCACCCCCTGCTGGGGAAAGCAGTTAATGATGTTTCTCCACACAAGCAGCTAAAATAAAACCAGCAGCACAACTGCAACTTTCCTTATATAAAATATCCTGTAATGGCCACAATTAAACATCAGCAAAACACTTAATGTTGACGTGCTAGCTTTGTTTTGCAAATCATATGCATTTCCATCTAAAAAAATGGAACTGATTGAAGTTTATGGCAAGTGTGCTAGCATAAAGTTCACCAGGAGGAGGTAGTATTTCATATTGTAACAGCGTTTGGGAGTGCTTTGGAGACGCCAGGCTCAGATCAGCTTAATCCAGGTCATTGAAACACAGTAACATCACAAATTGAAGCTGACATATTCCTTTCACTTCCACCTCAATTGAAACTCCTCAAACCTCAAAGGCCCATCAAAACCTCAGTTCTTCATTCATATAGCTACATTACTGGCAACTAGTACCCGATCACTAATAGTAACTAATTAAGTGAGTGGATGGATGGATGGATGGATGGATGGATGGATGGATGGATGGATGGATAGATAGATAGATAGATAGATAGATAGATAGATAGATAGATAGATAGATAGATAGATAGATAGATAGATAGATACTTTATTAATCCCAGAGAAATTCAAGGCTAGAGATAAATAACAAATAAAATAACAAAAAAATAAATCAGTGGTTTAAAGGTTTTAAGAAGTAATTTAGTAAACTAAATAAACAGCATCCTTAATAAGGAGCTATTTTGTAACCAACACACTTTACTAAAGATGTGCATCTAGAAGTGGGCTAACCACTCAAATACTCTACTCACAGGAAGATACATACACTTAATAAAATCACATCCCACAATGTAAATATGGGGCATTTTAGGATAGAAGTGCAGAGTGTTGGATCACATTAATTTGTCCCCTCAGTGTGGGAGGCTATCTTGGACTTCTGTCTTTTTAAATGCATCATTTAAAGTGTACCTGTGGTGGTGGGATCAATCCAGAGTGGGCTCTCAGGGTCTCTCCACATCCAGGCAGCATATATTAATCGCTTCCTCCTCACCAGGAATGAGCGGGGCATCCTTGGTCAGCTTCCCTCACGCCTCCTAAACACTACGCTGAAACTTTGCTGCTTAAGTAGCTTTACTGACTGTGTTAACTCAATATTAGCTCTGCTCCAGGACCAAGCCTGCTGTAATGGCACAGTATACTCCAGTACTCTAGCTCTTCCACTCTTTACTCGTGCCCCTCTCGCATGTGTGTCTGTGTCCTTCACCCTACTCAGCGGTTAAAGAGCGCAAATCTCAGTGCTCATTTCCATACCTCTGGAGGGAGGCCACGGCAGCAGACACACCTGTGTATGTGTGTGTGTGTGTGTGTGTGTGTTAACTGCTGGCCTGCTGGTTTTGCATGCCAGGTAGTGAGAATCTGGTCTCTTCATTCAACTGGTCCTTCCATGCAAATGGCCCACTGGCTCTGCCGGCATGAAGGCCACGGTCTGCCTAACAGGAGCACGCACGGCCTGGACTGCTAGTAAAATTCAGCTTTTATGCCTCGTGCCATACGAATGTCTGTTGGGTTCGAGTCACCCTGGCTCAGACAAAAGCCATTCAAATCTTTCTTTTACTGTTTACTATCTGTTAACTACCCTGTTTAGGGGCATTGAATGCACATCCCTCCACACTTTACAGGTGGCCTTCTTTTGTTGTTCAGGAGAAAGACTGCAAATAGCCCTCTGCGACATTCACTCAGTCACTCAGCATGCGCTCAGGGTTTTGGTGGATGAATGAATTATGCCCTGTGCTGTTTCTATGTTGGAAGTCGTATGATATATAATCTTAAATTTAAGATAAACTATGGTGTTTTTAAACCCCACACATTATTGGATATAGTAATAAGAGTAATACATAGAAATTCATCATTTTCTTTTGTGAGGTTTCCTTAAAGTTCAATATGCCTAGACTATTGGTCAAAGGTTTAAGAACACTGCCAGTCAAAAGTTTTAGATCACCACCAATCAAAACTTTTAAAACAGTTCTAAAATGTTTGATAGGTGGTGTACTAGACCTTTTGAGTGGTAGTGATCTAAAACTGTCAACCTGGGGTCTGGGGTCTCTTCACATCCTGGCAGCATATTGTTGCTGTCCAATAAAAAACAAGTATTTACAAAATTGCAACTTTACAGGAGAGGCCAAAAACATACTTTACTTTCAATGTAAGTCAAAGGAGCCAGATTTTTTTCCAAGCTATTTTGGAGCACTTCTATTGGTCCATTTATCATGAAGTTTTTACACAATGTAAACGACCATTGGTGTGTTGAAACGATGTGGAAAACTTGACAAAAATGGAAAAACATGTTATTTATTGGACACCGACAATATATTAATCACTTTCTCCTCACCAGAAGTGAACGGGGCATCTGCTTTCCTCACATCTACTAAACACTACACTGAAACTTAGCTGCTTAAGTAGCTGACTACGTTAACTCAATATTAGCTCTGCTCCAGGACCATGTATACAAATTCATCATTTTCTTCTGTAAGGTTTCTGTTTCAAACCTAATTTTGCTGAAGTTCAATATACCTATTTTTCCAAGGTTTCAGAAAGTTTAATTTTATTTGTTTAAGATAATGATGAAATATTATATTATTAGATTTTTATAAATTGCTGTCACACAGTTTCATATCACGGAAACACAAAGAGTCTGTAGGCAGGGTCTTATTTTAGTCACAGACTGCATCCCTGGGCATCATGGCCACATGGTAAGCAATTAGATTCCATTGCTTTAAAAAATAAAATATGTCCCAAAGTCCGAAAGTCAGGGCAAAACCACTAGAATGCTCACCACTGACGTGTCTTTTGCTGCAAGGAAAAACACTTTTTTGTGTTTTATTTCAACTTTTCTGTGATGGCTAGTCCTGTACGTCCTGTAGTGGCATTATAAAGGCAGTTATAAAGGTGGAGTTGCAGCAGATACAGTCAGTATCTTCTCACTGGACTGTGATATGATGCAGTCGGCTGACCCATGACGAAAGAGGAAAAATAGTCCCCCGTAAGTTAGTTTGGAGCGTTCACTGTTGTAAGATTTCTTTTGCACAGCATGACAGCTTAAGAAAATTAAAAGAATATGATCTAACACTAAACAAACTTGATATTTAGTAGCACACTTTATCCCATGTCATTCCTCGTGATGCCACCTCACAAGAGATGACATGAATAAGCAACTATCCCAAGCGTTCAAACTAGGAAGCCTTAACCTTTGCCTGAAGTCCGCCTCCACCTCTGCAGTCTTTTACATGTAAATTAAGTTGAAAATCTCGTATGAACTCATTCGATCTTGTTCATTAAACGTATGTTTTTCAAGGGACAAATCTTTATATAGATTTAAAAAACTTTAAACGTATCATTGCTCTGACATGTAGGAGCTCTGAAATAATTCAATCTTGATTTGGATTGCAAGAGTTTAGCGTTAGGCTCATTACACTGGATTCTGACTGGCAAATAAATGGGCATCAGTGCCGTGCAGCCAATATGCAAACTGTGCCTGGATCTCTCAGATATCACAACATAACCTGAAAATAGCAAGAAGCAGTCCAGCAACTGTGAAGCAGCTACCCACTGACTTCTATTATAAGCTATTATAAGTGTATTTTTTCTATGTGTAGGGAAACATGTCGGAATTATTGTCTATGGTAAAACACTGTATGCGGATTAGGCAGCTAAAAAAATACTGAGTATTCCATTAACATTCAAATCATCTATAAACACAGAAAATCTATGATTTACTTCTAGAACTTGACAAAATTAATTTGAATAGTTTTCAATGTACTTCATTAATAATAATAAGCCTTACTACGTGTGTATACTTAAACGCTTAAGGGAGATTTTCACTGATTTCTCTACATAATTTGACCATTAATACATAAACCAAGTCATTTAGAGTAAATGGAGGTGATAAGCTTCATTCTATAGAAACTTACTGAGTCAGAATTATTCACAGTGGTGGCGATTGGTCATTCTAAGTGTCTAAAACGTTATGACTTTATTTAAAAGTTTTTTTTAATTCATTCTTTGTTGAGGGGTACAAGACAATCACCAAATAACATTATTTTTAGCTTTACCTTCTTTATTATTATTATTATCACTAATAATACGTATAAAAACTCAATTGCGTCACTGGAGGTTTTGGATAGTAAATAAAATGACTAGATTTGCACTGTAGACGTTGGTTCCTATCACCATTATTGTACAGTGTCAGTATTTCAGATAAAATCACTTCACTGTCTTTGCTTACATTTCAACCATTAGTTTATCCAGGAATAAAAAAAAATAAACTTTTGACTTTCCTTTAAAGACTTCTGGAACTTTTTAAAATCCTTGTCATCTTTTGACTTTAATAGGTTTGTGGTTCAGCTGTAATTTACTTTACTTTACTTCTAAAATAAAAACATGAAATTTGACACGAATTCAGCTCTTCAGAAAACATAGAACCAGAAACTGTGCGAAATTACTGCAGCAGATGGTAAAATCACATAGACTGTTTAAACTGTGTGCCATCAGTGGAGTCAAGCTTTCCTATTAAAAGGTGTATGTTGTATTCATGGGTTACTAATTGCATTATGTGAGGATGCTGCAAATGATCCGTTGCAGGTGTTTTCCATAAGTCATTTGGGTAAATAGAGCTTAATAAGGTTTGGCAGTACTATACAAAACATGCTACTGGCAGTAAATCTCTCAGTAATAAAATAATAATAGAGAACATAAATATGAGTGCAAACAACTAGGATGTTTAGGAATAGAGTAGAGTATATATCTTTTTAATATTGTAAGCATGCATACCATTTTCTGCTTCATTGCTTCATTTGAACATGACAGCTGCTGTTTACATTGTGGAAAAATTACATAATGAATGGACCTATAGAAGAGCTCCAAAATAGCTTGGAAAAAATTCTGGTTCCATTGACTTACATTAAAAATAAAGACAAAAAATAAAGAGTTTTGGCCTCTCCCATAAAGTTGCCGTTTTGGAGATACTTGATTTCTTTGGACATATATAAAAAAAAGGTATATTTTATATATATATAGATATATATATATATATATATACTTTTATATATATATATATATTAGTATACATCTATTATCTCAACCCATTAATCAGTTACAACATGTCTAAAAATAATGTTAAAATTAATTTCTTGGCAACCTCTGCAAACCAAGCCATGTTATGTTACAATAGTACATTATAAACGCATTCCCCCACCTTACTAAATTCTCTGACTGTACTCTATGTAATCATATTTACTATAATTATATTTATATATCTTTAATACAGTTCAGTTGGTTTCTTCTCTGAGTCTGTGTATAGGGCTTTAAGGTACAGTACACTCACTGGCATCCAGAGACGCTCTCTAACTGTATGCAAATACCGTCCTGCTGCCCTGTGCTGTCCAGAGACAGAGAAACAGACAGCGCCTTCCATAAATTAAATTAAATTATTAAAATCTAATCATCTTTTGATAAGAGCTGCAATGTCAAACCCAAAATACATCACATCAGATTTAAAATGCAGATCTGCCCTGTTTCATGTATTAAACACGCTTTGTAAAACAAACACTGTCCAAACATAAACAGTCAGCACACTACTGCACACAGCAGCTTTGCATAGTTATTTGAACAGTGACCAGCTTGAACAGGAGGAGGGGGGGTTCCAACTTTGACTTTTAAATGTTCCTCTTTCTAATGGGAACCACACCCGCAGGGGCAGAAAAAGAGCGAGGCGTCTTTTTGTCTCCTCTCAATAGCCGACAGAAAGTGGCTTTTATGTCTAAACAAAAACAGTGTTGACTCTGAGTAACATACAACCGACTTGAACGGTTACTCTCAGACACTAACATCTGCAGCACGACAAACTGCTTCCAGTGCACTGTGACCTAAAGAGACCATTTCATTAAAAAATAGCTTGTAATGACCTTTAAGAAAAGATTAATGTAGAACATAAACTTTGCTCAAGTTTAAAGCACACTGTTAACTCCCCCGTCCTAATGTGGATGATGAGTTTTCAAATATACTGGTTTTGTGATGTCACACATATTTCAGTCTTTTTGTTTTTTTAACCTTTAATTTAACCAGGCAAGTCATTAAAAACATATTCTTATTTACAATAACAGCCTGGCAAGTAGCAGAAGCTACTTGAAGGAAAAGGGTACGTCAATAACAATAACAGACATATAAAAAGATAAAACAAGACAGGAAGAGAAAGAGAAGAGGAGGTGAGGGAAAAAATATATATAATCACACAATATAAATAAATAAATAAATAAAGTAAAATATTCCTGATACATTTCTTAAATTCCACGATTGGAATAAATGTCTCTAAATGTAATGTTTTCTGGAGTTCCAGTGTTTAGCAACAGATGCCTGAAAGGACGAGGAGCCGAAAGTGGTGTTTGTTTGGGTTTTTTTTGTTGAATTAAAGCAGAAGACCTGGTGTTGTACATGACTGGTTGCAGCAGATTCTGTAAATAAGGTGGTGACTAATATATATAAAATAAAATATTAAATATATATATATATATATAAAATAACTTATTTCTTATGTTTTTTGGTACATAAACCATACAGACATTTGTAGGGTGTCACTATAACAATACAATTAATAAAAAAATACACATTTACAAAATACAACAAAAAAAGAATGAAATGGGCTCTTTAAGTATTTGTGTTTAGTGTTTTTTATTTTAAGGATGCAGATGTAGCTGATTGTCATTACACCACTTCAGGACAATTACTATTTTGTATACCACATTTGTCTAAAATCCTTGATATGGTGCTTCAGTTGAATAATCTTTCCTTTAAAGAAAGTGGAAGACATTTTTATAGTCAAATGACTGAAAACTGGCCCTCATGTAGTTTGTTTAGTCTAAGTACAGTACTACAGTAATGAGACACAGCCAGACACTTTAAAAACGCAACACACACCAGTTTTATTCAGGGAAATTCGAAATAACTGCCATTTGTGTATCGTGTTGCAGAGATATACACTGAAGTTAACATGCTCACCCCAACCCGTCCTATCTATTATAGACAAACTCCACCTCACACTCATTACGTGCCTTATATAAACCATTCCTCTGCTCTCACCTTCCCATCTCTTCCAACCCTTACTCACTCTTTGCTTGGCAAGGCGGGGCCTGGCTTCAAATCTCAGCAGCCGAAGCCACCCAGAACTCTAGCCCAAGTTTCTCAGAGTTCCCCGTCCTTGCCCTGCCTTTGCAAATACCACTCTGTACTGGTGACAGTAAGTCGCTGTAGCACTGAATCAGATCAGTTCAGCCTGAGAGGTTGAAGAAGTGGATTCTAACCTCCTGTCAATTATGTTTAAGGTCCCACTCTGGATAGATCATTTATGGACAGGTGGCCCATAAAAGAAGAGTAAATGCCATTACCTACTACAAACAGGAAACTACATTCAGCAGAAGGAAAAGAAGTGATATAGAAGTGGCTGTTACTTTTCACTTCTGGAGAGGGTCTTGGTGAAGGGATGAAGTTTGATACTGAACATTTTTTCCAACTTGGTAAGGAGTGAAGAGGGAGGAGCGACTGTGCATTTTTTTGTTTCCTACAACAGAAGTGGACACAACCACAACTTTCCGGTGATATATTGCCCCCTATTGTTCAGAGTATGAATTTAACAGGTGCTGTCATCTTACACATTGTTCTTTAAAGCAGTTCCTTTATTTTCCTAAATATCAATATAATCCAATATTTGGGATATGAACAAACTTATTAAGCATGATTTGATGTGAATCACTGCATTACTAAGAAAGATTATGATACTGAGTGTGTTTCCTAAAAGTGTTGTTATACTACTACAATAGGTAAACAAAAAGAGGCTATAATTTTAAACCCTCTCTCTCCCTGGTTACCGTGGTGGTTGCTCCCCAAAGCTTTGGAGGAAATGCAGGCCCAGACTTCTTTACAGTGGTAGCGATGTGAACTAAAGGTTGCTATGTTTGTAATGCAGATACAATTATTTACTATTCAGAACCACCAATTAATTTAGTTTGTAATGTGTAATGATGCACAGAGCAATAGAAATACTCCAAAATCACTTGGATAGATAAAATGGATAGATTTGCATTTTAAGAACAATTATTGTTACTGTAATGGTTACTGTATTTAAAGAGCCAGTAACCTACATGTTTCAGCCATTCTTTATCTCTTACCATGAAACAGGCGATTTCTGTCATTGTGCCTATGAAATGTTTCTAAATGACCTCCGTTCTGATCAGTAGCCTTTTCAAAATCTGGCTCAAAATCTGGCTCTGGCTCATTTCATGTGTAATAGCTTTCTGTGAGGCAGCAGGTGTATGTCTGGTTCCTATCAGCACCACCAAATAGTTGTCGCTGTAAGTTTCCCTAGAATACAGCATTTTACACGAAACCACTCTGAATGACTTTCTATACTTCTCAACCATTTAGTCATGCAGAAATTATCCTATTATAAGACGCTGGATTAGTGTGGTAATAGACAAACTGTCCACAAGAGGTCACCGTAGCGCTGAACTTCAGGTCACCTGTGTTTAGTTTCTCTGGTTTCTCTTTTTCTGTGTCCACTATCAGCTTATCTTCGGAGTTCATTCTCTCTAACCAGGTCAGCTGGCAACAGTAAAAAGCTTGCATAGCCAGTTATGTGTTCATAATGTTGACATGTTATGTTACAAAGGAATTCCACCAATGTTTCAAAATTTGAACCAGGGTACACCATGTGTACAGCACAAATATACACACATTCCTTACTGTCCAAAACCTTCAGCAAACCTACACAAATGTTCTCAGTTTTATATGTAATGTTGTTGGGGGTAAAATAGTCCTTTGGAGATGATTGTGCCTTACAATGACCTGCATGTATCCCTACGCCATAAAGAGCTTTCATTAAATACATTCAAATAATTTTAAGCCAAATCACAAAACTATCATCAGACTCAGGATATATTTAACCCTCGTTTATCTCAACTTCTACCTTGTTTATACTTCTGGCTCACAGGGCTGCTGGAGCCTATTCCAGGTGCTTATTGGGCGGACAGCATGAAACATCCTGGACAGGCTGCTGGTCCATCACAAGACAGACACACACCTAGGTGTACTTTAGTATCTACAATTCACCTGACCGCATGTCTTTGCACTGTGGGGGGAAACCGGAGCACCTGGAGGAAACGCAGAGAACATGCAAACTACACACTGAGAGAAACCTGGTCAGCCAGCTGTGGAGTTCATCCAGGCCCTTCTAGCTGTGAGGTGACAGCTCTCCCCACAGCACTGTGCTACTATGCTGCCTAAATTAGAACTTTCTGTTCAGAGACATAAAATGGAAATCAGTTCTGATTCAGTTAAGATAGATTATTTAGAGTGATTTAATATAGATTAAATATGGTGGTGATGGCAACCAGAGATCCTTAAATCTACAATATATGCACCTATATGCACATATATATAATATTTTTTCATAAATATTTTCATTTCATTTGACAGGAAAATATGTAGCTATACTAACCAATTAATTATGCAAAGATTTTGAAAAATGGGTGGGGTTGCCCTTTGAACTCTTCAGACGTCTGGTTCTAATCACCACCACTATGAGGAATTCTTACGCGGTAAGTTTCCTTAGAAGGAAGTATTTTACATCAAACGACTCACAAGCACCGAATGATGTAGATTTTTTGGAAATTCGGTGGAGTTCCACTTTCAAACGGTAAACGCTGTTAGTTAGATCAGCCTCTCGCGACGACTGTCCACTTTTTAAATCAGGGTAGTACAATTCTGGCAGGTGCGATGGAGCGCGCGAGGCTTCTAACTAAAACTCTTGGGTTCTAGCCAGAACCTAGAACCCAGGCGAAGGTCTGCACGTACGACATAAGCGACTGTGCTCGCATCTCACCGCAGTCATATCGTAACTCAACTTCTTTTTACGTCGCTCTGTTTCAAACCAGGAAACTGCGGCTTTGCTTTCAACAGCCGGCTCGAGCGGATGCCTGTGAGCGCTTCTCCTTCAAGCAGGTGACTTTAGTCCGAACTGGGCTCGTCTGATTACACCCGGAGTGACCAGTCGAGGTCGTAAAGATGAGGTAAGGCTGCCCCCTCGCTGAACCGGGCACTGAGCGGGGCTTTTCAGCAGTAAGTCAGGGCTTGTAAGTCTTGAGAGCAGCTTGTGAGACGCAATCGATGTCGGCAGATGATTATTTTGTCCTGGTGGGTAACTTCAAGGTCAGGACTGCATATAAAATTGAAGACCTGAGAAAGCTGAAAAGTTTGGATTGAGTCAGAATGGACTGTGTCACCTTTGGCTGGAACGTATGGCTCTGTCATTATTTACACCCAGTATGAGTCACAGACCTTCAGCTACGCCTGGAGTGATAAAACTTCCTCCCTTAAGGAATATATCCTTTGTTCATTGTTCCAGGCTTCTGTACTCCTACAGGCTCATGCTCAGACTACTTGCAAGTGGAGGTGATAGTAGTTGTTGAATCTCTTAGTGAGTGGGCCAAGGAGTGGACAACTTCAGACATTGTAAAATTTAAATCAGGTTTTTGGTCACATTACATTCAGAGTGAGTGGAAATCTTAGCTTGCATAGTCCATTGCAGTGCTTTAGTACAAAGAAAAATATAAATATATAAATATGGATGTTAATATACATCAAAATCGCACCAATGGTACAAGCTATGAAGTAAAAGCTATGGTATATACACAGATAGACACTTATCTATATATGCAGTTATATAGAACAGCAGGCTATACAGGAGATATTGCTTCAAACCATCGCTGTCCAAAGAAATACATGTCTCCATTTTTGTTGATTTTCATTTTTCTGCATAGTTCGAACACGTCAGCTGCTGTTTACATTGTGTGAACATTTCATGATGAACGGACCAACAGAAATGCTCCGAAATAGCTTGGAAACAATTCTGGTTCCATTGACTTCCATTAAAAGTAAAGACAGTTTTTAGCCTCTTCTCTAAAGTTGCCGTTTTGGAAATTTTTCTTTGGACAGCGACGATATATCAGTCTATATGTGCAGGTGTGCATGTGCTAGACTTGGGATGTAAATATCAATATCGAAGTGGTTTGATTTGAAATCATGCATTCTAGAGAGACATGCTCTTCACAGTGGTGCTGATGGGAACCAGGGGCTCAAATATAGCCACTTTATTTACTATCCTCTATTTACCACCTACATTTGTTCTTGTTTTTATATGTAATGTTGATGATGATTTGCCACATGACAACCCTTTCATCACATATGTATTTTGAACATGTATATTTTAGGCCGAACCTTACAGGGAAACATTAGCTTTCCTGATAGCTTTCTGTGATGCAACCTTTGGAGACATTGAACAGTTTCCTATAGTCTGGTTCCTATCACTACTGTTGTTATCGATTCTGACAGAGAATCTAAATAAGATAATTTTCCATCAAACTTGAGAACTTGAGTGGAGTTCCCCTTTAAAAAAACACTGATCATCTGCATGTTTCAGTTACAGAGTGATCACATGTATTTCTGTTCAGGTAGGTTAAGTGGAAACATTGCGTAAACAAAACGAAAGTAGTTTTTTAAAAAAAAATGTATGTTAAAACTTATCAAAGCTCATAAAAAGCTAATTAAAGCTAATATTGTGCTGCACTTGGTAAAAACCTTCATCTTAAAGTATCGTGATTTCATAGTTTCACTGTTTCAGCCACCCATAGAGATTGAAAACGATGCCTCAGGCACGTGTAACACAACCATTTCCTCCATCGTGTTAGGGAAGTGAGTGCACGACTCTCTCCGCCGAGGCAGGTGTTAGGGCGCACTTCTCACCTTAAAACGCTCTGCTTTATCAGAATTCAGCTTCTGTCAGAATTAAACTGCAGTGAACAGTATATCACCACTGTCCAAAGAAAAACAAGCAGCTCCAAAACAGTAGCTTTACTGGAGACCACAAAACAGTCTATACATTTAATGGAAATCAATGGAACTAGATTTTTCCCCAAGCTATTTTGATGCATTTCTATTGGTCCATTCATCATGACATTTTCATATAGTGTTAAAGACAGCTGTCGTGTTCAAATGACAGAAAAATGAAAATCAATAAAACTGGAGACACATGTTTCTTATGTTCATATGGTAAAGGGGAAGTGCACAGATTTTTAAAAATTCTGGTGTGAAATCATAATTTCTAGAAAATGTGCCAAGAATGGTTCACAGTGGTGGTCATAGGAACCAATATCTGTTTATAAGTTTAATGACTCTGAATTCTTCTAAACTTTAACGATTAGATATATGCTGCCTGATGTTTGCAACATTGTTTATAATAGTTCTGTGATAAGAATTTTGCCTAAAATGTATTTTACTGTATTTATTGTAATGTATACAGGGCAGTGGGGTAAATGCAGAGCATTGGAGGGCAAAATAGTCCCCAAAAACTACATAGTTATTCAGATTTTTCATTAACGTTACACATAAAACCTCAGAGGGTTTACTGGTGGTGTTGAATACTAAATAAAATTGTTCTATTTATGTTGAATTCTGGTTTTCATCACCACCAATTTAAGATATCAGGGTTTGTAAGTTTCTCTACAGTGAACCACTTCACATTAAATCACCCTAAATGATTCTGTTATGTTACAAGAAAGGAATTTTTCAGAGAGTTTTTTAAATTGATGGTGTTTCCCCTTTAATGTTTCCATTTTGGCTTGTCAGGGTGTTCTCCGTTGCAGAAGTGTGATATTTAAGATTTTAGAATAGAACAGGGAAGCTTTATCTGATTTTCTACTTGGTTTTTGCAGTATACGAACACTTTACAGAACCTCTGTGTAATAGTGTCCAATTCTAAAACGTTAGTGTATGTACTCACTTGTACACTACTGGTCAAAAGCTTAAGAACACTACCAGTCAACAGTCTAAGATTACCACCAGTCTGACATTCCAGGACTGGTAGTGATCTAAAACGTTTGGCTGGTAGTGTTCTAAAACGTTTGGCTGGTAGTGTAATAAAATGTTTGACTGGTAGTGATCTAAAATGTTTGACTGGTAGTGTACTAAAACGTTTGGCTGGTAGTGTTCTAAAACGTTTGGCTGGTAGTGTAATAAAATGTTTGGCTGGTAGTGTACTAAAATGTTTGACTGGTAGTGTATCTAAAACGTTTGGCTGGTAGTGTACTAAAATGTTTGGCTGGTAGTGTACTTAAACGTTTGACTGGTAGTGTACTAAAATGTTTGGCTGGTAGTGTACTTAAACGTTTGACTGGTAGTGTACTAAAATGTTTGGCTGGTAGTGTACTAAAACGTTTGTCTGGTGGTGTACTAAAACGTTTGGCTGGTAGTGTTCTAAAACATTTGTCTGGTAGAGTACTAAAACGTTTGTCTGGTAGTGTACTAAAACGTTTGTCTGGTAGTGTACTAAAATGTTTGTCTGGTAGTGTACTACAACGTTTGTCTGGTAGTGTACTAAAACGTTTGTCTGGTAGAGATCTAAAGCGTTTGACTGGTACTGTACTAAAAGGTTTGTCTGGTAGAGTTCTAAAATGTTTGGCTGTTAGTGTACTAAAATGTTTGTCTGGTAGAGTTCTAAAATGTTTGGCTGTTAGTGTACTAAAAGGTTTGGCTGGTAGTGATCTAAAACGTTTGGCTGGTAGAGTTCTAAAGCGTTTGGCTGGTAGAGTTCTAAAGCGTTTGGCTGGTAGAGTTCTAAAGCGTTTGGCTGGTAGAGTTCTAAAGCGTTTGGCTGGTAGAGTTCTAAAGCGTTTGGCTGGTAGTTGACAGATAACAACCTTAATCTACTCAAATGTATAATGTGGGTTAAAGTGTACCAACATATGAATCAGAAGTTTTCTTTAGAGATGATGCATCCTGTTTTTGTCTTGATCTACTTCATGAAATGTTTATGATGGCTTTGTGATAAAGATTTGGCCTGTAATCTATTCATGGCAGAGGGGTACCGACAGAGCATTGGAAGGTAAAATAGTACCCCAAAACTGGTTGTATTAATGTTACAGACATTGTGAATTCTGGTTCTTGTCACCACCAGTGTAAGAGGGTTTGTTTTAGTATATTTCTATTATATCAATCTATTAATCAGTTACAGCAGGTCCAGTAATTATACAGTACAAAGAATACTCAACATTCACTTGTTATCTAGATAGGGTTAGCTAGCCAAATGTGTTTTCCCAATTGCATTTGGTGTCTAAAGTAAATTCAGAACAGCATTTGTCAAAATACTTTAATAAAAAGATTAGTGGACAGACTAAAATTTTTTTTTAGAACCTGTGACCAAGAAGTGTAGAAATGGCACTAATGAGACCCAAATGTGATCTTTGAGAAATACACAGAATTAACCCCCTTTTTAACATCCTAGGGTTAAAAACTTCAGCATACATTGTAAATATCTCTGAAAGAACACCGAAAGGATGGAAGGCCATACTTGCAACAGTTATTTTACCAGTCTGTGTTTTGGTGATGGTGGTGGGCAGCGTGGTCTAACATGTCAGTGCTAAATCTCCTATGGGTGTTCAGTTGGGTTGAGACCTGGTGACCGCGAAAGCCAAAGTATACCAAATTATTCAGTGACCCTCATGCTTAGATGATGAGGCCTACTAGAAGAGGCCACTGTCATCATATTGATTTGTGGGGGTGCATTCCTCTACAGGGACAAGTTGACCTAAACCACACCACCAAAATGCCCCCACCCACAGTATAACAAAAATACCAGACCTCCAAAGTATAGGAGCAAACAGGCTTGTTGTTTTCACGCTGTATACCACACATGCACTCAGCCATTTTTTCTTTCTCAAGTATTTATGTTATAAACATTGTGAATTCTGGTTCTTATCACAACCAGTGTAAGATATCAGGGTTTGTATTAGTATATTTCTATTATCTTAATCCATTAATCAGTCCAATAGTTATAGAGTACAAGGAATACTCAACATTTATTTACTATCTAGATAGTGTTAGCTAGCCAAGTATGTTTTCACACGTACTCAGCCACTTTTATTGTGGGGTGATATATTTTTCTGAAGTGTGCTTTATGCATTGCAGCTATACTGTTATGTCCATCTGTATGTCATTGTGGACTGCTCTTTCTGCCACCTTTTTTTTTCTTCCTGTTAGCAGCTTTGTGTTATGCTCAAAATTAGGTAAAATTATCACAAGCAAAGTTTCAGAGGTGTTATCACAAAGCATCTTTCTAATGTTTAATTAACAAAACAAAAAGTTAAATTAATTAAATATGTATAAAATATACATTTCAGTAGTGACAATTCTTGGTGTTAGACAGTTTTTTCAGACTTTGGATTCATTCATTTAAATTGTGGGTTCTATCTGCTCACAATGTCGACAAGATGGACAGGGATGCAATCTCACTTCTGGCTCTAAAATGCAAGACTCCACCTGCAGACTACACTTCTGTGTTTCTGTAGTGACGTGACAGCATTATATATTTTTAATTTTAAGTTTTTTTTTCAACTAAGCTGAATCTAAATTTTTAACTTCACTTAAAATAAATCCAAAAAATATTTGAAAAAAAAGAGTATGCATTATTATTGGGTTTTATTGGGGTTTGGGACAGACACCTCCCAGAAAAAAACCCTGTAGATGATTATTTTGTATGTATTTGCAGACTTATATTTACACGTTATTCTTATTTTTTACATGTGTTAATTTGCAAATGTTTACACACTACACACACTGTTTCTTTTTTTAAGCTTTTATATTAAATCATATACAACACATCCTTCATCAGTCTCAAGAATCTGTTCACCAAACAAAAAAACAATTTAAGCAGGAAATGGTTCTAAATGGAACCCCTGCCTTTACTAAAGAATCATTGATAAACCATTTTTCTACGTCTGTAGCTTATTACTATCTGAGCGAATGCCTTGTTAAATAATATACTTCTTGTAAGTATCTAAAAAGGCTGTGTGCTGTATCAAACTATGTAAGGTTCAACCCTAAAGGCCATACAAAACAAGGCCTGATGCCTTGCTGGGATCACAACTGACTGATCCTGGGTTGGTATGCTTTGTATTTTCTAATCAGAATCAGAAGTAATAAGGCTTCTGATAGTAAATAACTCTTTAGCTTTCAAGAGAAGTTTTAAAGAAGTTTTAAACATCACACCAGCTGCATGATATATGTGGCCAGCATTGTGCTAATACATGAGGTGTGATGCATGCATTAAGAAAAGTCTGATCTTTATTTTAGATGCTTAGCTTTTGAGGTCTATATATAAACCTTTAGCTTCTTGCTTGTGGCCACAGTTAACAGACTGTGTCACTCTTTACAGGAAATGTACACTCATGCTCAAAATATGGTTGAAAAAAGAGGTTTTTGATTCTATATAAATGGTTTTCTTGCAGAGTGAAATGGTTCTTCAGACTGATGCATGTGTTGTATGTGGTTCAACATAGAACTTAAGTAGTACCTATGTATGTAGGGTCCTTGTTTCGCTACTGTTGTCTGGCCTCACTCAAGCTATCACTTTAACAAGATCATCACATTTTAGTAACTTTTTTAAATCTAAGTAATTATTTAGAAACTGTAGAAAGTGGGAGTGTATGACTTGACTGGAGTCTGTAGATAGTGACTGTAAAGTTGCTAAACTCACACAATGTGCACTGAAACTTCGCAGCATGTATGCTCTGTCAGGTGGGTGATAAAAAAAATTCTTCATTGTTGGTGGGTGGTTTAAAGAAAGAGTATTCAAGTACTTGTTCAGAAATATCAATGAGTAATCGAAGCCTATTATTGAGATCTTATTACTATACATTATGATTAATAAGAAATTTTATATGCAATAAGTATAAAAAAATGCATGCTTGTTGTATCACATGACTGCTTTATCAAAACACCCCCAAATGTGATCACCTCAAACAGTGGTCAGTTTAGACGGTCAAAAGCACAATAAAAAAAAAACATGGTGCTTTAAGGACATGGTTAGAATATTTGCATATCACAGCTTTTTGTAAAGACCAATATTGCAACGATTAATAATTTATATATTTTGCACCCTAATTTGCATTCTGTAATTTACACAGAAGTTTAATTGTAAGCCCGGCAAGCAAAATATTCAATGTCATAAGTGATTAGAGAAGACTAGGGATGTTCCTGACTGGTCAATAAGCTCCTGTGCTGTCTTTTATGTACCATAGCTCATTCTACTTAGCAGGGTTTTTCAATAAGTTGGTGCTAAACTGGATCAGCAGGGTTGGCGCTCTGCTCCCTCCATCACTTGATGTGTCATGACATCACATTGACTAACATTTCCACACCTCATCAAAAACACCTCATCAAAAATGGTACCAGCATTAAAACTACAAAGCCGATTTTTTGTCAGATTCTTGATGGAATTGTCTTGTTCCACCTTAAATGGTGCAGCAGTTAACAGGCTAGCATTGTAATAATTAATTGCTGCACCATTTAAGATGGAAAGGGAAAATGTCAAACAAGAAGTTGGTGGATGTCAAGTCAACTTCAGCCCTTTCAAGCAGGATAGCTGTTTATTAATTTCAGTATCAATAAATGTCTTCAGCATTCAAAAAAGAATAACTAGGATGTTTTCTTAAATAAGCTTTTAGGGCATGGGTAGTTAGCATTGCATAAGTAGTTAGGAAATCTATTTTTGAACTTGGTGTGAATTGTTCTGACAACCTGCAGCAACTAATTTTGTATCTGGTATAATTTATTATATTCAGATGTCGAGAGATGACCACAGTGTTTTCACATTATGTCATGTCTCCAAATTATGGAGAGTAGTAACAATAGGAATGTCACTATATATTGGTAGCAGTTAGCAGTATCAGTGTCAATAAAATGCCAGTGTAGTCTTCTGAATATGTTGTGAGTATTGTCAGAAGCACTGCATCTTTTATTATTTTATTAAAGAGATCATAATAATGTGGAATGTGAATGGACGTTTAATGAAAAGGTCTTCATGTATCATGAAATGATGTTTTTGCTGTATCACTCTAAACTTTACTGCTTCTCACTGACAGTGTGGAGCTGGTAATGTTGAAGTGAATTTGTTTGATCTAGATAGTGTTTAGTTTTTATATATATTTTTTCTCATATTTGACAGAGGAAGTTCACTTTCACATGCATGAGTCATCATGTTATATTCAGTTCACAACCTTATCACCTTTTAAACTTAAAAAACACGCTTTAATTTGAAACCTATTGCCAAACCCACAAACCTGCTCCCCTCCTCTTTAAAAAAGTCCTCTAAAGCTCTTCTTAAAATAGATTGTAAACTTTTCTAAATGCTTTTGATGTTACAGGCATTGTGCTCTAATATGAGTCAAGATGTATATTTACCTAATTTAGTATAGCCCACCAACCAACAATATCCAACATATGATGATGATCTGGTCAGAAATTGCCAGTGCATAGCAGGACTGCTAAAGACATACACATTGGAAAATACTGGGTATATATGGTACATGTTTTAATCTGCCTGGCATCAATAAACATCTGAGTTTGTGTGTACTGCTGTGCAGTGGAAACAGTATTTTTTCTGTCCTTTGTTTATGGGTGTAAAAGCTGTTATTATATATAGATTTTGCAACAAAACCTGAACAAATGTTCCAGCGGGTGCATGTGATTTTGGAATGATCAGATAAATAAACTAAGGTCATTACTTAACTGCACTTTCTTGACTTGGCGTTCAGTTGCTGACACAAATGGGAACCAACATATTCATTGTTCTTGTTTAGTTTGAGAGAGAGCTGGAACTGCAGTGATATACAGGTTTAACAATTCTGCCCCTCTGAAGTTTGGCTACCTAGTTAGTAAGCATATATTAGCCTGCTGGTCAGAACCTGCTGAGTGTATGCCACCACTGTTCCATCCTTAGACCACCCAGCTTATTGTCCTACATAACTACAAGGTCCACCTAGTTTTTAATGTCCTCAAACAGCTTCTAAATGCACAGAGACTTTTATTTTAGAAAACAAATGAAGGCATATGTTACAGACTACTAAGAGGAAACACATAAATGCTAATATAAAATGATTTAGTTGAAAATGTTGTTGCTAACATACTAGATTAGAATTATTTATTAAAGAAATTTACAAAGGATGACGAAGCCAGACACCAGAATGCCATGTTGCACAGTCCAGCATTATGTTGTGCCATGTAGGGTCATATAGCAGGGTGGTACTATAGAATGCTGGCAGGGAGAGCCAGGTTCAAGTCTATTTAGAGTCTATTATAGATGGAATAAAATAAGCTTATAACTTAACTTGCTTGTTGTCAGTTTACTAGCTCTTTAAAAACTGAGCTGAAAGATTTGAGCTAAAAAGGCTAGGCTAGGCTAGTAATGTTAATGTTAGCATTTGCCTGTTTACCAAAAAGACTTGCTGCCTTTCTCTGTGTACATTAATTAAATGTAGTTATTGTAAAACGCTGAGTGGTGTGCTGTGATGCGCTGAGGAATGAAACAGTGCTACATCTGGTGTGTGGATATTTGATAAAATACAATTTTTAGCCTAATTCTGACAATTTTAGATCTTTCCTTCCAGTTAGCCTAATCACAGCCATGCTTAGGATAGAGTATACAATGGTGGGCATGTGGTTGAGACAATCAAACTACAGACAGTCCTGCAAGTAAGAGCAGTCTTCCGTGCAGCCTTATATAGACATATATATGTGTGTGTGTGTTTGTGTGTATGTGTGTGCGGGATTGAATGTCTGTCAGTGAACCGCAGTTTCCTTTCCAGTCTTACTGTAGAGTCTGAACTCGCCATCATCAAGTCCAGTTCAGGAAAGCTTTTTAATGTAGTTCACTTTTGTGCATGCAAAAGAGGAACTCCTCTATTCTCCAGGAAGCCGATGGAGGGCTTCGTTGTTTCTTTATTTTCACTCCTGTCTTTTTACTCGGTATACTAATCTCATGTACTAATCTTACCTCTTTTTCTGTGATAGAACTTCCCCATGATTGCTGTCTCATATCCTCTTTCAGCTTGACTAACAGTGCTTCAGTGGTCAGTAACCCAGCACCCAAAGACCTGCCACTCTTTAACTCTAACCCTGGTCATTGCTCTGACCAGTCAGAGAAGTGTTTCTGTGGGTGTTCTGACAAATTAAGTTATTCATGTAATTAAATAAAGCAACTCATTTTAGTAGAAATAACACAGGTCAGTCTTCAGTATCGCATTATTGAGTCTCCAGTTTGCTTTTAGTGTATTGCAAGGTGTACTTATTTGCATTATATGGAAACATTACCATAATATAATTGCAATAGTGAAGATTTGTCTATGTTGTGCAGCCCTAGAGGTGAAACCTGCAGGATGGCATGAGAAGGGTAACCAGGAGAGGGGTTAGACAACAGAAAGTAAGCTTTCATAATCTTGTGAAGCTTACTTGCTTGAAACTTTGACTTTGACACATTACACTAAATTTTACATGGGTTGCGTAACATGCAACCTGCTGCAATGCGCTTGAAACTAAGGGCCGCTGGTCGTGGCTGAGTATCAGCTGTCTTAACTTTTATGAAACAGCCATGAGGTAAGATACCACATGATGTCATATTGTGCCATTTCAACAACTTGAATTTTTAATACACACATCATGTTCAAGAGAAAAAAAACATAGGATGTGCATAACATGCCTAAATTTAGAATTTATTAGCAGAAGTTCTATTTTTGCTTGTCAGGTAAACATTCATGACTTTTCCCCACTTAAAATTGGAATTATGTTTTTATTGATTTTTTTTACAGCTGAAAAGTGAATTGTTATGCTCTACTAAGGTCATGTTTAAAAGTACTGTGTCTAGGAATTTAAATTGAATACATAAGTATTGTTCCTTATTTGCTGGCAACCATTTAGCATAACAGCTGTTTCTTTGTTAGCTTGCTCTTACCCCATTCTATGAATAACCATATGGCACTGTAATAAGATTGGGAGGAGCACTGTTCCTGAAGCTCCTCCTGCTTCCAAACTAGCATCCTATACATTTTCCATCTCCACCTTCTGTGCAAGTCTTAAGAATCTCAGCTGATTGTTTAAAAGCCTTATCTTAGCAATAAGTGTATTTTCACCAGTAAGAACCAGTAAGAATATCTTGTTTGATATAAAAAAAAGCATTTTGCTGAGCATATAAAAGCTTTGTGCCAGGAAAAACAGTTTAAAATATAATAATGTCCCCAAGGCTTTGGTATAAATCAGTTTTTAAGATGCGAACAAAGATGTAAACAGTATTTCGCTGTAAAAAGCTCAACCGTAGCGAAACTCAATCTGTCCGAATTGTTCACAGTGATAGTAGAAACCAGACGTCTGAAGTGTTTAATGTCTCTAAAAGCTCCCTCACATAGTGTATTGCTATAAAGAGTAGTAAGTACACTGCCTATATTTTTACTTAACTTATTGTAACTCATTCACGGTGGAGAGGTGCATTATCAGCATTACAAACACAAACTTAAAATTCATATTAAGGTTCACTCGTCATTGTGACTTACTACACATTGTGACTCATGGCTCCGGTCAGCACTGCAGTGTTATGTTTTAGTATGTTCAGTAAGGATTCATGACTTTTCCCAATTTGTTATAATAAGAGGAACAATCCATAATATAAAGGAATTTAGTTTTTATTGATTCTTAATAGTGAACATTGTTACATGTTCAGATTTAATTCTTATATTATGTTGAAACAGTACTTTCAAATATGAGTTTAGCAAAACATAATTAATGTTCGCTAATTGCTGGCAATCATTTAACACAACTACTGATAAGAAATCCGAGTTACATGAAAACATTCTGAACAGTTGAATTATGCAGAAGTTGTGAAAACTGGGTGCAGCCCCCTTTTAAGTGTAAATATGGTTACTGACGTTTTCAAGATAGCCCTTATGAAAAGGTAGTTCTGTTTTCTGTTCGCAATCAGGGTGCCATGTCAGCGGAAGTCAGTATGTGCAATATTGCAGATGAGACAATTGCAGAGGAAGAGGGAAAGGTGCTCCCACATCCTCCCTAACTCTCTTCTGTGTGTGTGTGTGTGTGTGTGTGTGTGTGTGGTTGTGGTGGTGTGCAGTATGTTTTTGTCTTGAGTGTCTTTGGTGTGACTGTTAGAGAACAGTTTTGAGATTTGTCCTGCTTTTGTATTGACTCCTTTGCTGGTGGTACGTTGGCTGCTACATTTGTGAGGCCTGTGACTCACAGTTACGTGCAATGAGGTCCTTCCTGTTTCAGTTGAGTGTGAAATAGCTGTTTAATCCAGAACCTTTTCTATATTCAGCTCTGTTTAATTAAATCAAAACTTCAAAGCAGTAAACAGTCTTGGTCGATATAGTGCAAACCATGTATGCCTTTAACAAACCAAGTGGAAATATTTTGTTAATCATAAAAAGCATAACAAATAGGCAAGATCCCTCTAGTAGGCCGCAGTTGTTGCACTGTGATGATCACCTGTGGTTGCACTGATCTAGGGTTGTGCTCAAAATAGCATTGTTGTGTATTTTATACTACAAACATATATACTTATGTGTATACTTACTATATGCTCATCTTCACTGTAATATATAGTATAGTATTCTGTATTTGAAAAAAAACTGTATATCAACTACAGGGAAGGGGCCGAACTAGACTACCAACATCAGTGGCTGAGTCTAGTGGACCTTCTTAACACCCACCCAATTTTCCTTTAGTCTGTCAGTCACTGTTAGGCCACTTTGGCAGCACATGTGAATGTTTTTTGGTCAAAAATGTGCCTAAAAGAGACTTTTTTGCAAAGACAGCTTTGCATTTCCTGAATAGGAAACCTATATGGTTTTCAGGCACCAGTGTTTGCTAAAAGATCAGTTGTTTCATTTTCATTACATTCCTTTTTGGTAATATGAACTAATAAGCAGTGTGAATCCACACAAGCCTGAAAATCAGTAGTGCAAATTCACAGATTTAGTAAATTACTGAGATATTTATACAGTAAGCGAACTTTATAAGACACAAGATAAGCAAACCCCTCTCAGGACCAGCAGATGAGCTCAGTAGCACAACAAATGATTTTCTTTAACAAGGATCTATTATCCTTATTTTCTAAGTTCATAATTTTATTACTATAGATCTAAATTTAATTTTCTCATACTGTACATCTGTATTCACCCTCTGTCTGAAATGCTTTGCTAGAGCTTTTGTGTTTTTAAGCTCTGCCTCCTGATGAGCCCAACTCTGACTGATGAGCTCACCCTCCCTGTTCTGATTAGTCAACCACCAGAGTGGTTGAAAATGGTAGCAGCATCCTGGTTCACTTACTAATAACATGCTGAAGGAATAAGCAAATGCATGATGGGTACCTTTTTAAGTTCATGTGTGTGTCCAGAAAAGGCTGAAACCCAGGCTAAATTATATCAGTTTAATAGTTTCAAGCAAATCAGGTGTTTGTTAGTTATTACAATTACCTGAAATGACCTGTAATGCATGTTGGCATGCATTAACAGATACACCAATATGCTTCACCATTTCAGTATGATAAATAATAACTTAGACTTAATGTTTTTTTCTGATCCAACTTATCAAACCACCAAGTCTAAATACTTTTTGCTGTCTAGTTTATAATATTTAAATCTAAGTTTTACAGTTTGCTGTTTTTCAGTGTTTCTTTCACTGTTTCACACTGGGTCTAATTAAACAGGACTTATTATGCTGTCTATGTAAAGAAACATGTTCTACTACCATTAGCGGATCTTTAGGGACCCAGAATTGGTTCCACAGATTGTAATTGAAATGATGGATGTGTAATTTCTCAATGTTGTCTCCTCTCTGTTCAGTGAGGTGAGTATGTGCCAGGCTCGGGCCACCGTCATGATGTATGATGAGGGTGGGAAGCGCTGGGTTCCCGCTGGCTCTGGAGCTCAGGCCGTGAGCAGAGTGCACATCTACCAGAACCCCAGCAGCAACACCTTCAGGGTGGTGGGCCGCAAAATGCAGGCCGACCAGCAGGTACAGCACCATGCTCACAAACACTCACTTCAAAACATATGCTGCCCATCAAAGGTTTGACTTTGCAACTAGTTTAACACAGCTGAGCAGAGCATGCGTCCTTTCCCGGTTTGCAATGATCTACTAACAGCAGCTGATGTTGTGGTTCAATAAATCATTGTAGATCTCTGAAACAGTAACTATATACGGACAGAAAGTGTTTAAAATAAGAAAAGAAATCTGAAGAAATTTCTAAGAAATAAAAAAAGAAAATCAATATTTTGGGCAGGTTCTGTTGGTTATAACATGTTCACACAGTGGTGAGAGTCTCTGGTGGTTTCCAGAAAGAAAAAGAAAACAGAACTTCCCAAAACTATGTAATGTAAAAAAATGTTTTGACATGACCTAAGATAAAAAAATCTCCTAAACTATAAAAAATTTACTTCATAGGAAACATCAGGAATGCTCTAAAAGTGAGTTTGTGTGAAGAAAGTCAGTGTGTTTTTTTGTCAGCATGTTAGATATTTTTGCATGTTTCAGCCGACATTCAAAAGAAAATCTGCCTCTCTCCATCATACTAAAGCTGTAAACGTTGCTCCTGTGCTCTTTCTTATCAGGGTTGGAATAATATTTTAACAGTAAATAACATGACTTCTCTGTGAGGATTGCAAAACATCCATAAAGGCTTTTTATTGTTTATTTTGAGATTTATGAGATTTACACTGTGGTGTTATGCTTGACAGGTCCTGTTAAGAATGCAGAAAACAACCAGTGTTGATTCGTTTTTTATTGTAATAAATAAATAATTGTTTGTTCCTACTTAACTTACTATTTAAAGTACGTTAGTACAGTACGTTATTTTAATGAATAAACAAGGTAGTGTAATGGGGTGAAAAGCAATATTCCAGAACCCAGATACATAATTTTTACTTTAATATGTGATGTTTTAATGTGGAAACATTTACAGCAGGGCATAAAGGTCATTAAACTTTTATTAAGCAATAATTAGAAGAAATAAGAGATGGAACCCAAAATACTGGTGTTTCTAATAAACTTTTATTTATGTTTTCTTCAAAATATGGCTGGTTTATTTTTAATATGTTAAAGCTGCACTGTGTAAGTGCAAGGGATTTGGAGACCTCTCTGGTGTAAATGTGTAATTACATTTGCAACGTGGGTGCTGTGATAGACACCTTTTTTCAGACTCATGCATTTGCATGACCACAGTGCTTCTTAGAAAGGTCAGAGGTTTCACTGCCTTTTTCAGTGGTCAGTCCTGCTACGTAGGCATCTGCTCAAAGCTAGCTATTTTAGAGACGAGTACTAACTATGAAGGGTTTGAGTACCAGTCGTGGAGGAACAGCAAAGGTGTCAGGCGTGGGAAATCGAGGAGCTGGATGGTGTCTTAGTGGTTTAGTCTGATCATTGTCAGTCTCACAGGTCGCTGTCTGCAGCTGACTTCCTGTGTATGTGTGATACGTCTCTTGCCACGCTCTGCTGCCCACTGCCGACTGCTACCAACAACAGATTGTTCACAGTCAACATTTTCCGACCACATTTTCAACTGTACTTGCAAACAACACGAACATCTCAGCCTGTAGATCTTGGTGTGTGGATGTCGTGACGCCTCTAAAGATTACCGCCCAGAGAAACACTCAAGATTGGTCAAGAGGCACACAGCAAGAAACACTGTGATTGGTTAGAGGGCTCATTTGCTCATGTCGTTAAAACAGACTGAGGTATACTGAGGTAATGGTTATCAAACAATGTTTTATATAGAGTAAATTGGCAATGAAATTTTGACTGCAACCCTTTCACAGGTGAAAGTATAGCAATCGAAAGCTGCCACATATGGAACCTCTCGAGTTTCAGTTCTCAGCATGTGCCTGCTGTTTAGTTCCATGCTAGAGATTAAGGAGGCAAGCTGTACTGATAAGAACTTGATGTTTGGCCCCTTACTCACTCTTTGCTGCACTACAGCTCGAGTCCTGTTTTTATGTATTGGCATAGAACTACTGAGAGAGCCGTGACCAATCATGCAAGCTATAATCCTCACTGGGCCCCTCCTATGGATCCCGACAAAGTAGTGCATGCATGATGCACAGAAAGATCCTCAACAACATAAAATACTGTCCAGAAGTCAGTGACCAGCCTTCACTCATTCGATTTCCAGTTACAGTAACATGGCTGGGGATCTCAGAACAATGGACTGGCTTCATCATCAATGAGGTTTTCTTATTTTTTTGGGGTGAGGAGGATTACCTAGATTATAAGAAGCAGAAAATTAAGCCAACTGAACTTTAGAGAAGTGGAAAAACATCCCTGCACATGTTTTTGGAGAAACTATAACCTTGAAAAATGAATAACTCTAACTTAATGGCTGTTTTGACCTCATGGAAATGAATAACAAATAAATGCATGGGCGGGGTCTGACGTTTCACACAAGTTAACTTCTGTCAACACTAGACAGTGAGCCCGGAGGTTTGTTTCTCTCCCGCTTGTTCATTATGCATCACTATTTTCCAGCAGATCCATCGCAAACCTGCAATAATATATAACTGTGAAATCTTAAAATATTTAAAATTGTTTAATTTACATATGAAAACATGATTTTTCATTAATATGTTTTCTGGAATGTACCTTATTTGGCACATTAATATGACTAATAATGATTGCTGTCTGACTATGTAGGTGTATGGTGACATAATTACAGAGAAACAACTTCAGATTCCGGAATAGCAAACAAGCAAACTGAATTATAATAGTTTTAATCATATAGGGACCCAGTAGTATTTTATTATTGGCACTGAGGCCCATTCTGAACATGCCTGTCTAGAAGTTTTATATTGGCCTTTTTTTTATATGCAACATGACATTTAGTGAAAACTGATAATAATAGAGCAGATATTATTATGTATTACAAAATTATATCACAGTATGTTTTTTCTGAGTATATTGTGGATTACATCAGATCTTAAAGGAACAGTGTGTAAGAAGATTGCTTAGATTATGAGAAGCAGGATGCTAAATAAGGAAACTAAATAAGGAAATATATCACCAGAAAATACAGACCTTCACAGACCTTTAACATAATTGAAAAATGCCATTTGAACAGCTCTACTTCTTCATACTTTCATGTTAAAATACAAGCTATAGTGACTCATTATCGCCTCTTGATGTACAGAATGATATCACGAGAAAGGAAGTGTCGGAGCTAGCTAGTTAGCATGCTCTGCACATGGACATCTTTGACATACCATCAACACTTATTTCTTCACATACTGTTAATTATTACCATGAATTTTCTAATTCCTTAAACTAAAAATCTTACATATTGCTCCTTTAAACCAGTCCAGTTGCACATTCCATTATAAAGAGTAGAATTAGTCTGATTCAATTGAATATCAAAAATGAACGCAAATCATTGTACTCATAGATTTGGGTTTTTTAACGTGGCAGAGGTTGTTTTTATTTTTTCAACTTGTATCAGGAAAATGTCTTAAAGTACAAAATTGTTATATTTTTGCCAATCTTGATCCCTGAATGGTAAGACTTGCCGACGCAGATACACAGCAGGTATACAGTATTTGAAGTGGATATTATTAAACTAGGAGGAAATTGGAAATAGGAAGTCATTAACTCGACTGAATGGCTTTTCTTTATCCAGGTTGTCATCAACTGCCCACTTATGAGAGGTATTAAGTACAATCAGGCCACTGCAAACTTCCACCAGTGGCGGGATACACGGCAGGTGTGGGGTCTAAATTTCACCAGTAAGGATGAAGCTATGCAGTTTGCTGGTACCATGATGCAAGTACTGGATGTGCTCAGTGGTGAGAACAACACTACATAACAGTTTCACATAATCCATACATTACTGACTGTGGATGATTTTTATATTAGAGACTTAATGGGTAATCATTTTAATTATAGGTGCAGCAGCTCCCCCTCGACCGCAAAACGGACCAAGCCTTGAGGAGCAGCAGAGGTATCCCTGTTTAATTGACAAATCACAGATCCTCATTAATTACAGGTCTTAACCCATTACAGCTGATAGCCATGCTGATTTTAGAAAGAGATGTACTCTAAAGCATCAAAGCCAACCTTTTTTTCAGTCTGCTCAACAAAATTCCTGAATAGTTATGCTGTAATCTAAGCTTTAGTTATGTTTTAAGGGCCCATATGCTTAAAGGGCCCATATGCATTTGTTTCATGTTTCCCTGGAAGTTTACTTAAATACTAACTCTAGTAATGCTTTTTTCTTATACATAGCAAAACAAACTAACAAACCTATATTGAGGTATAGATCCTAGTCCTATAAGCATTAGGGTTGCATGGATATGGATATGGATATTATGCATTGATTTTCCAACATTTTTGGCTGGCAAGATATTGTGCTCACCTAAATAGACTATATCTAATATATTTTAACCCTGACATTAAGTTATTAGTAAAATTACAGCATTTCTAAACTCTGTTTATTGTCATTACAGTCCATTAAAATTACAGTGACTTCAAATTAGTCTGAATTACAATTCATATAATATCTCTATATTTTATGCACTATATTATCAATTTTAATCTTATCATGCTTGGAAAAAAGTATTTAACCCCTTCAGACTAGTCCTTATCACCCCTACGGCCAATGGCAAGCCACATGTGATGTCATTAAACACAGTTTAAACACTTAAGCTTACAGCTTGTTATTACATGAAAACCAATCTCACTTTACCAAAACTTTGAGAGTGAGTTCTTTCAAATGAAATAAGAGCACACAGAATATCAATGTTTCTTTTGCAATCCTGATGACTTTGAATACTTTTACACAATATGTTATGCTAATGAGCCTCATTCTGGTTGGCTTACTCAAAAAGCAGTTCAGGCTAAAATTCAGGAAGTAGTCAGTTCTCCATGATAATTTTCCTTTAGGAGCTAAACTCACGTGCAGCCTACAATCTACCAATCTTTTCTGTTTCTTCAACAGACTGCAGGAACAGCAGGAGAGGGAGAGACAGGAGCGAGAGAGGCAGGAGCAAGAGCGGCTGGAGAGACAGAAACAGGCTGCTGCTCCTCCGGCTCCTCCTCCAGCTCCAGCCTCAGCTCCTCCTTCTGGTGCTCCTCCTCCACCTGGTCCTCCACCTCCTCCCGGACCTCCACCAGCTCCCCCACCACCGCCCTCTGGTGGTGCTCCACCTGCTCCACCGCCACCACCTTCGGGTGGAGGAGGAGGAGGAGGTGGTCTTGGTGCAGGTGGAGGACTGGCCGGAGCTCTTGCTGGAGCCAAACTGCGCAAAGTGTCTAAGGTAAAGGAGGACAGAACGAACCACACTCTCATTACAACTGCATATGCTGCGTTGTGTGTCTAAACAGAATCATATATATATATATATATATATATATATATATATATATATATAAATATATATATATATATATAGCCAAACAACAAGAACAAAGGAATTGTGGCATGTTTGTTTTTGTAAAAAAATAGTTTTCCAAAAACTTTAGCTTCAGCTTGATTTGTTAAACTAGTTTGTGGTGGCCTGTTTTCAGCTGCTTTTTCTTGACTAATTGTCACATCTGCTTTTATTCTTCCCTCTACCTATGGAGTGCTTGCTGCACCATTGGCTGACAAACATAAAATGCATGGAATAGTCCTCAGAGAGAAACTTTACCTGCAACCTCATCACAAAAGGCATTCTCTGCAAAACAAGCTCTAGATAAGAAAAAGAAAATTCAGAAGCAATTTCTTTGGACAGCAATTAATGAAAAGAACACCTTGTTTTTAAGCATAAGGTAGATCTATTATGCAGATCTTAGAAGGCAGTCATGGACTGGTTGTTAGGGAACAAGCCTTGTGACAAGAAGGTTGCCGGTTCAATCCCATGAACTGTCAGAACACAACTGAAGTGCCCTCCCCAGTCAGGGTTTAGGCACCTTGCTCCGGGCAAGTGTGCTCACTGCCCCCTATTGTGTTTGTTTACTAGTTTGTATGTGTGAGTGTTTCACAGCACATATGGGTTAAATGCAAAGATCTTGAATTTCCCTCTGGGATCTATAATCTATCTGTCTGTCTGTCTGTCTGTCTGTCTGTCTGTCTGTCTGTCCGTCCGTCCGTCCGTCCGTCTGTCTATCTATCTATCTATTGCATGCATTGTGCGCCAGCCGGTGGCCCAGAAGACACCACACAGCTAGATGGAAGAATAAATTTCATTAAATATTTGCAAACTCTGGAAGCAGATGTAAGTGGGAAAGAGTCAGGCAGGACAATGACCCCAAACATGTCGCAAAATCCACCATGATCTTCTGTAAGAACCACAAGATGAAGCTTTTGGAACAGCTACAAAAAGTGTTTGCAAGTTCCATATATAAAAGGGGGCGATACAGACTACTCTGTCCAAATACATGCCACAGTTCCTATTTTATTGTTCTGGTCTTTAAATGTGTCCATCATAAATGCATTGTGCATTATCATTTATTTTGGTTCTTTTCACTTAAAAAACAACAAAACTTGTCATCTTTCAGTACAACTGTCTATTCCATTGCTGTAGGACTAGATTAAATAAGTGTGTTTTAATGGGAGTATTAAATTGTAGTGCTGTTGAGCAAGTTGGAATGGGAGCAAGCACATTAAAATTAAGTTTTGGCAAGAAAAAAAAATAATTTACACTGTTTTATCCCTTACCTCAGCTATGGTTTATTATTGTTTGTTGGGATTTTGTTTTGTCCTTGAGCATTGAGGCTTATGTTGCTAACAGGTAATTAAAATATTACATAAATTTGCACTGTACAAACTGCAAGTGCCAAAACGACAGTACATCGTATGAGAAAACACAAAGTTTATTTAAGATGCCGTTTACATGGCAGTGTGGTCAGAGGTAGGGGTATGATAATAATAATTGATGGGTTACATGCTCCCATTACCTAACAACTTCAGTGTGAAACCACAAAGGTCTGACACCAGACGTACTTTGGCTAATCGACTACATCTCAGTTCAGTGACTTAACTATGCCTTAAAATTGAAAGTAAATGTTATGTTTGCACTTATCATTTTTTTTTACTTGACTGTCCCATGCTTGTAGGATGAGAGTGGAGGTCCTGCTCCTGCAGCAAAGGAGAGCAGCCAGAGCTCAGGAGGAGGAGGAGGTGGTGGCGGAGGAGGAGGAGGTGGTGGTGGTGGCGGAGGAGGGCTAATGGGAGAGATGAGTGCTCTTCTTGCTAAAAGGTTATTACATACTAAGCTGTTTTGCTTATATGCTATCATGCGCTTGCAGTACGTTACAACATATTTACAACAAAAGTCTGTTGTAGTAAGAAAATGAAGTTTCTCGAGTTTGTTTTGTGTCTTTCTGTTACAGACGTAAAGCTACAGACAAGCCAGTGGTGAAGAAAGAAGAAAATAATGTAATTTGTTACACAAGTGCTGCTCTCATCTAGATATTTCTGTAATGCCTAATGACATAAGGGAACTAATTGGATTTTTGGGTTCTGCTTGCAGGATGATTCAGCATCATCAGAGGCAAAATCAGAAGGTCAGAGTTATGAACAGACTGAGAAATAGTCTGTATTATCATCTATTTACAGACACATTTGTTATTTTATGTTTCCTCTCTTTTTCCATTTTCATGCCTCTTAATCTCATTTTGTCTATTCCAAAACCCAGAACCTTTCAAAAAGCCATGGGAGAAGGCTGGTACCATTCCACGGTAAAGTCCACAGACTTCATCCTCAGGGGTTATTTCCTATTTCCACATCAGAATATAGAGAAAATCATTCCATGCCATCTTACTGAGGACAGTAGAATAGGAACTCTACTGGTTTTTCTAAATGTATACATCATTCAGTCATTGAAATGCCATAGTCACTAGTAGTTGGATGGCTAATTGTAGAGAAACTTAACTTTCATTTCCTTAAAGTGTCGGTGAAGGGGTGTTTCAAAGTTTACTGCACAAATGTAACCATTTTATTTACTATCCAACCCCACCAGGTCATACTTAAGTTCTGAGTTTTTATATGCAATAAATCTCAAAAATTAAAAAAATTAAGTGTTTCAAATATGAGGCAGCTTCTCTGATACCCTGTACCTTTGACAGGGTTCTTTAGACTTATGGTTCTGACTCAGCTAGTTTTTCTAAATGAATCTACTCTGAAGTGTTTTGTTTAACTATTTATTTATATAGAACTCAGTGAAATGCATCTTTACATTAAGCACGTGAGGCAAAATGTTATGGGCCACAGACAGGTCGTGTAAGAACATTAATAATTACAGTTTAAAACCTCAGTTAAAATTAAAAATCACTATTATTCCTTGCAGAACCAGTTCTGCCCCCAAGAATCTTGATAAGAGTCCTACTACGACCCCCGCTTCACTTAACAGGTAGGTCTTCTGCAGTTCTAGTGTGCATATGTCTCTGCATGTGTGTCTCTGCTTGTACCATTAAGCTAAATCCTAACTGCTACTTCTGTTTTTTGAAAATTCAGGATTCAAGAGTTTTATTGTCATATGCACAGCAGAACAGACAGTTACACTGTACAATGAAATTCTTACTTTTCTGTTCCTCCATTCACCAATAGATAAAGATAACAAACATATATATATAAAGTATAATATAAGTTGAAGTAATGCAAATTAGTAATAGTAAACTTAGTAATAAGTAAACTTATTATTCATTAAGTATGAAGAGCAGCAGCCATAACGTGCAAGTTGCAAGTGACAAATGTCAACAATAGTGTTTTTGTGGAAGTAGCGAATGTAAACAGTATTCTGACAGCAGCAAGCATTATTTTTTATTGTCAGGATCTGTTTGAATTCTGATGACTAATAACTCTTAATCCAGAGGAAGTCTTTGCTCTGTGTATTAAACCACTAAATTGTGGAATATTTGTCTTTGTGCTCAACTAAGTCTGACTGACCGTCTAACGGCTCCACCATTACTGTAGGGCAATAATGCAGTGTATGCGTTTTTATGTGATTGGTTGCTTTTTCTTCCATTGGATTGCCAAACATGAGAAGATGCCCGCAACAAGTACTCAACAAATGGAGTAAATACAGTTAAACCGCTAAAATAAAAAAAAGCTGTTTGTATAGACCTAATTTTTAAAAAATGAAATGATTAAAATTGAAGTATTTTTATATTTTTTATTATAATTTTATAGACTTTCATATGAAGTATATTAATTATTAAACAAAACCTTGCTTTGCAAAATCAAAAATATGCTTTTATTAAAAAACAAGTCTTGGGCAGTAGGGTTACTGTTACTACCGTTGGCTACTGATTGGTTGGTGACCTGATAAGACATTGAGTAATAATTGAGGTGTTAAAATGTTTCCCTGTTTTCTGTTGCAAAGATGAGTACCAGTGCTAAGTGAGAGTTCGAATGATTCCCAACTGCTACCCTTCACTTTCCTTTTCTCCTCCAGACAAAGGCCTGGCAGCAGTACGAGTGACACAGGCCCCAAAGAGAGCTTTGACATGGAGAAGTTAAAACAGGTCAGAGACTACTGTTTGTTACATAGACGAGATGGTACCTTGTTTCCTTTACTCTCACAATTTGGAGGCTACAGACCCTCATTTGGTATGATTACAGGATATCCTGGAGGAGGTACGCAAGGAACTCCAGAAGGTGAAGGATGAAATAATTGGAGGTCAGTTGTTTAATTCGTAGCTCATCTTCTATCTCTGATTTACAAAAGCACTTAAGCAGAGCATTCATTTCTACCCTTTGATTCCTCGCCCACAGCATTTGTCGAGGAGTTGCAAAAGAGAGGCTCCCCCTAGTGGCATCGCTCATGCTGTGCAAAGAAAAAAGGCTGAAAGTCAAAGGAGACCCGCACAAACCAAAAATGGAATCAAGCTTGTTACTGTGATGTGTCGGCTAAACCACAAAGTGTTGCACATGCACACAACTATGCAGATTTCTGCACTGGGCCTTTTTCTCATTGTCTGCTCCCCAACTGCGCTTTATCTGTGTATCTCTCCACATACCTTTACTTTATTACCTTTACCTATATCTTCATCCATTTCTTCTGGCTCCAAATTCCTCATGTTTTTTTGTTTTTTTAATGCAGGCAAATTAGAAGCGCTTAAAAATTGACCTTCAAACTAAATCTTTTTCTAGTGCATCTACATTATTAATACCCGAGTCAATACATTTTACATACTGCTCACGTTAGCAGATTTAAAATACCACATTATTTATTATGAATCCCCCTTTTATCTCACTAGTGTTCTGTGTGTATGTACTAAAAACCCTTCCTTGGCAGTTAATTTATGAATTGTTTAAATATCACCTAATCCAGTTTTTCCTCAGGGATCTGCGGATGCTAGTTCATGCATCGTTTGTACATTTATAGGCAAATTTTTAATTTGTACGTTTCCCACTGCCCAACAGGGTTGCTGCTCAGGCTATTGTTTCTATGCACTTGTGCTCTTATTTTCCCTCAAATGCTTTTCAAATGCAACAAGTCTGGTGTTATACAATTAGTTTAACAAAGAGTGGGTTGTAAATATGGTCTTCATTTAGTATAATGATTGTTCAGTGAGCAAGAGTGTTGGTTTGCTCCAGAGTTTTAAGAAATCACCACATTAATTATATGAGGCTTTACAATACAACCACTGTTTGTGCCAATCTTAAGTCTGCTTGTTCTTATTTCACCATCCAGATTGACATGGTATTTTCTACAATTATGCTACTGTTCAGAAGCATTATTTTCATTATTGGTTTTATGTGTAGTGGTTAGCACTGTCACCTCACAGTAAGATGATCTGGGTTGGATTCCCGGTCCGGGTGGTTCTGTGTGGAGTGTGTATGTTCTTCCTGTGCTTGAGTGGGTTTCCTCCGGGTACTCCGGTTTCCTCCCACAGTCCAAACACGTGCATGGTAGGTTGATTGGTCACTCTGAATTGCCCGTAGGTGTGAGTGAGTGTGTGTTGGCCATGCGATGGATTGGCGAACTGTCCATGGTGTACCCCGCCTTCGCCCGATGACACTGGGATTGGCTCCAGCCCTGTCGTGACCCCGACTAGCAGGATTAAGCAGGGATGGATGGATGGATGGATGGATGGATGGATGGATGGATGGATGGATGGATGGATGGATGGATGGATGGATGGATGGATGGATGGATGGATGGATGGATGGATGGATGGATGGATGGATGGATGGATGGATGGATGGATGGATTTATTAGCATTACCAGTCTGTGTGGACACATGTTTAGTGCACTCATCCAACGTAGAGACAAAAGAAGGAAGACGTTGCATTCATTTTTAATCAATCAGAAATGTGTAGAATGTGTTTACCTACATTTTTCGCTGTGTCTGTCCACAGAGTGTAAACAAGAAATACAAATATGTTACTAACATCTTTACATCTTTTTGATATAAAACCATATGGAGAAACCTTAAAAAAGGAAAACCAAATAATGGTAAACTGCTATTAATGTACTATTAATATTATAGGTGTTCTCTAATTCTATCAACACTAATGATGCCTACCAGTCTGTGCAGACAGTTCTTTAAGTGTATTTGCAAGCGCTTTCATACAAAGTGCCAACTCAAAGTGCTTTACATAAATAAAGACATAAAGACAAACAAAACATTTAAAAGGCATTAAAACGTTAGAATAAATCAGTTAAAAAGAAACAAAGAGTATAAAAATACTAGTAAAAATGTGGTTTAAAAGTGCTTTTAAAGGTGTCCAGTGTTGGGGCTCTTCTAATGCTCTCACTCAACTGATTCCATTTAACAACAGCACAGTAACTAAACGCTGCTTCCCCATGTTTAGTCTTTACCTTAGGAAGGACTAACTGACTACTTACTAAGAGTAGATCCAAGAGTTCTGCTCGGCTCATACCACTGTACTAGAACAATAAGACAATTGTGGACTCATAAAAAGGTTCAATTAATGTTGTAGAGAATGTTATAAAAAAAAAAAATGTAATATATATAATATAATTCTACTGTGATTGTTGTGCAATGCACTATACTAGGACAGGACAGTTTGATTAAGTGTGATTTTTAACATATTTGAACTTGTAAATTATGAACACTTTCTAAATCTCACTTCAACTTCTTGGATGGATGTGTATAGTATGCTAAATTTAAAATCAGAACTAAGAGAACCTCTGTTTGAAGTCTGGAAGGCAAAAGCTTTAGAAATTGCACTCGTGAGGTAGTCTCTGACTGAGGCAGTCTCTGACTCAGTCTTTGTGGAAAGTGGAACTGAGCTGAAAAAGTTCCATCTGGTACATCTGGATGAAGAAGTGATGCAGGCGAGGGTGTAGCAGATGGCACGAATGAAGAGGAGAACTGGTTGGTGTTAGGTGAGAAGAAGGCCCTATGGTCAGTCTTCCAACGGTATTCGACAGGACAGGAGGACGGTCATTACCTCAGAAAGAGTAAAAAGACAAAGTCTGCTCTGGTTTGGATAATTATAGTGGATGTGCAGCTTAGGCTAAAGGAGAGAACCAGAAGTCATCCCCCACTCCACTGTCAACAAACTGTGTGATCGCATGAAGTGGTAGAACAATAGCACCAGCATCTCAGTTTACCATAAACCTGTATGTTCATGAACCTCTGGATCTCCTCCTTTAATCCAGAGGGGGAGATTATTCACCAAAAGCTTAACTAAACAAATATGTTTTCAGTCTATACTTAAAGGTCGAGACTGTGTCAGAGTCCCGAACAATAACTGGGAGATTATTCCACAATTTGGGGGCTTTGTAGGAAAAAGTTTTCCCCCCATAGAAGTCTTCTGAATTTTAGGAACCAATAGAAAACCAGCATCCTGTGATCTAAGTAATCTTGGTGGGTCATAATAGGAAATTAGATCTTGCAGGTACTCCGGTGCAAGACCATGCAGGGTTTAATACGTCAATAAAAGAATTTTATAGTGGATACGGAACTTAACAGGAAGCCAGTGTAGCGCTGATAAAACTGGACTGATGTGATTGAATGTTCTGGTTTTAGTTAGTGCTCTAGCTGCAGCGTTCTGCACTAACTGAAGTTTATTCAGGTTCCTGCTGGAGCATCCTAACAACACTGCATTACAGTAATCTAAAGGTTATAAAGGGATGTACCAGATTTTCAGCGTCATGTAGGGATAGTGCATTTCTTAACTTTAAAATGGTGAAGAAACTAATAATGCAAACAATGCTTACCAGTGTTTGTGGATAGTAGTTGAATGTACTATACTGAATTTGTATTTAATTAGATATTGTTTTTCTCATGTGCTTAATTGTTATCTCTTAAAACGTAAAAAGGAGAGATTTAAATGTGACATCAATATAAACCAGGTTGGAAAAACTATTTGTTTATGGATTATTACTATTATTATTATTGTGCATTAATATTATTACATATACAAATAGTCATTGTTGCCAAAGAGTACTGTTAAGTATATGAGAAGGTCGGCCGTGTACTCCTACACAAAGACGGTGAAGTTATATTTCTGAAAGCTGGTCTAAACCCAAGTCAAGCCAGCTGCCCAAGCCACTCTGCACACTGATCATAAAACAGTTACTTAACTGATAGCCTTACAAGCACCCGACGCGTCTGCTTCCTCAGAGCTTCATTATCGAGCCATTTCTCTGGATAAGGATGCTCTGATGCTGGTTTCTCCTCCACAGAATAGTTAGAGCAGACATACAGAGGTTTGGGTGCAGCACCTGCACGCCTGCTCACTGCATGGACGGTGGGAGAGTGCGCCTGCACTGTTGTGTTTCTTGCCACCTCAGTGAACAATTTGGAACTGGTATCCTCATTAAGTACGTCCCAACTTTTGCTCTCTAATTCCCACCCTGCGCTTTGTGTGGCTCCCGAGGGCTCTACAGTATGTACAAAAAGTTGTTTTACACACTCACCCAACATCCAATAAATAAACAGAAAAATGCTGCATTCATTTTAATACAATAAGAACTTTGTAGAATTATTCACAGGTAAATTTATTTACCTAATGTTTTCCACTAGTATGCGTTGCAGTGGCTGTTGTTGCTGTACTAGTAGTACTACTTGCTGTGGTGATTGTTGCTGTAGTAGTAATTGTTGTTGCTGTGGTAGTTATTGCTTTAGTAGTAGTGTCTGTTGCTGTAGCAGTTGTTGTAGTAATAATTGTTGTTGCTGTTATAGGAATAGTAGTTAATGTTGTGGCTGGTGTAGTAGTAGTTATTGTTGTATTAGTAGTTATTGTTGCTGTTATAGTAATAGTAGTTATTGTTGTGGCTGGTGTAGTAGTAGTTATTGATGTATTAGTAGTTATTGTTGCTGTTATAGTAATAGTAGTTATTGTTGTGGCTGGTGTAGTAGTAGTTATTGTTGTATTAGTAGTTATTGTTGCTGTTATAGTAATAGTAGTTATTGTTGTGGCTGGTGTAGTAGTAGTTATTGTTGTATTAATAGTTATTGTTGCTGTTATAGTAATAGTAGTTATTGTTGTGACTGGTGTAGTAGTAGTTATTGTTGTATTAGTAGTTATTGTTGCTGTTATAGTAATAGTAGTTATTGTTGTGGCTGATGTAGTAGTAGTTATTGTTGTATTAATAGTTATTGTTGCTGTTATAGTAATAGTAGTTATTGTTGTGGCTGGTGTAGTAGTAGTTATTGTTGTATTAATAGTTATTGTTGCTGTTATAGTAATAGTAGTTATTGTTGTATTAGTAGTTATTGTTGCTGTTATAGTAATTGTAGTTATTGTTGTATTAATAGTTATTGTTGCTGTTATAGTACTAGTAGTTAATGTTGTAGCTGGTGTAGTAGTAGTTATTGTTGTATTAGTAGTTATTGTTGCTGTTATAGTAATAGTAGTTATTGTTGTGGCTGGTGTAGTAGTAGTTATTGTTGTATTAATAGTTATTGTTGCTGTTATAGTAATAGTAGTTATTGTTGTGGCTGGTGTAGTAGTAGTTATTGTTGTATTAGTAGTTATTGTTGCTGTTATAGTAATAGTAGTTATTGTTGTGGCTGGTGTAGTAGTAGTTATTGTTGTATTAATAGTTATTGTTGCTGTTATAGTAATAGTAGTTATTGTTGTGGCTGGTGTAGTAGTAGTTATTGTTGTATTAGTAGTTAGTGTTGCTGTTATAGTAATAGTAGTTATTGTTGTATTAGTAGTTATTGTTGCTGTTATAGTAATAGTAGTTATTGTTGTATTAGTAGTTATTGTTGCGGTTATAGTAATTGTAGTTATTGTTGTATTAATAGTTATTGTTGCTGTTATAGTAATAGTAGTTATTGTTGTGGCTGGTGTAGTAGTAGTTATTGTTGTATTAGTAGTTATTGTTGCTGTTATAGTAATAGTAGTTATTGTTGTATTAGTAGTTATTGTTGCTGTTATAGTAATTGTAGTTATTGTTGTATTAATAGTTATTGTTGCTGTTATAGTAATAGTAGTTATTGTTGTGGCTGGTGTAGTAGTAGTTATTGTTGTATTAATAGTTATTGTTGCTGTTATAGTAATAGTAGTTATTGTTGTGGCTGGTGTAGTAGTAGTTATTGTTGTATTAATAGTTATTGTTGCTGTTATAGTAATAGTAGTTATTGTTGTGGCTGGTGTAGTAGTAGTTATTGTTGTATTAGTAGTTATTGTTGCTGTTATAGTAATAGTAGTTATTGTTGTGGCTGGTGTAGTAGTAGTTATTGTTGTATTAGTAGTTATTGTTGTGGCTGGTGTAGTAGTAGTTATTGTTGTATTAGTAGTTATTGTTGTGGCTGGTGTAGTAGTAGTAGTTATTGTTGTATTAGTAGTTATTGTTGTGGCTGGTGTAGTAGTAGTTATTGTTGTATTAGTAGTTATTGTTGTGGCTGGTGTAGTAGTAGTAGTTATTGTTGTATTAGTAGTTATTGTTGTGGCTGGTGCAATTGTAGTTATTGTTGTGGCTTGTGTAGTAGTAGTTATTGTTGTATTAGTAGTTATTGTTGCTGTTATAGTAATAGTAGTTATTGTTGTGGCTGGTGTAGTAGTAGTTATTGTTGTTTTAGTAGTTAGTGTTGCTGTTATAGTAATAGTAGTTATTGTTGTGGCTGGTGTAGTAGTAGTTATTGTTGTTTTAGTAGTTAGTGTTGCTGTTATAGTAATAGTAGTTATTGTTGTGGCTGGTGTAGTAGTAGTTATTGTTGTTTTAGTAGTTATTGTTGCTGTTATAGTAATAGTAGTTATTGTTGTGGCTGGTGTAGTAGTAGTTATTGTTGTTTTAGTAGTTAGTGTTGCTGTTATAGTAATAGTAGTTATTGTTGTGGCTGGTGTAGTAGTAGTTATTGTTGTTTTAGTAGTTAGTGTTGCTGTTATAGTAATAGTAGTTATTGTTGTGGCTGGTGTAGTAGTAGTTATTGTTGTTTTAGTAGTTATTGTTGCTGTTATAGTAATAGTTGCTGTAGTAGTAAGAGTTGTAGTAGTAATAGTAGTAGTAGTTGTAACAGTAATAGATGTTGATTTAGTAGTACTAATAGTTGTTGCTGTTATAGTAATAGTAGTTATTGTTGTGGCTGGTGTAGTAGTTATTGATGTATTAGTAGTTATTGTTGCTGTTATAGTAATAGTAGTTATTGTTGTGGCTGGTGTAGTAGTAGTTATTGATGTATTAGTAGTTATTGTTGCTGTTATAGTAATAGTAGTTATTGTTGTGGCTGGTGTAGTAGTGGTTATTGTTGTTTTAGTAGTTATTGCTGCTGTTATAGTAATAGTAGTTATTGTTGTGGCTGGTGTAGTAGTAGTTATTGATGTATTAGTAGTTATTGTTGCTGTTATAGTAATAGTAGTTATTGTTGTGGCTGGTGTAGTAGTGGTTATTGTTGTTTTAGTAGTTATTGCTGCTGTTATAGTAATAGTAGTTATTGTTGTGGCTGGTGTAGTAGTGGTTATTGTTGTTTTAGTAGTTATTGCTGCTGTTATAGTAATAGTAGTTATTGTTGTGGCTGGTGTAGTAGTAGTTATTGATGTATTAGTAGTTATTGTTGCTGTTATAGTAATAGTAGTTATTGTTGTGGCTGGTGTAGTAGTAGTTATTGATGTATTAGTAGTTATTGTTGCTGTTATAGTAATAGTAGTTATTGTTGTGGCTGGTGTAGTAGTAGTTATTGTTGTATTAGTAGATATTGCTGCTGTTATAGTAATAGTAGTTATTGTTGTGGCTGGTGTAGTAGTGGTTATTGTTGTTTTAGTAGTTATTGCTGCTGTTATAGTAATAGTAGTTATTGTTGTGGCTGGTGTAGTAGTTATTGATGTATTAGTAGTTATTGTTGCTGTTATAGTAATAGTAGTTATTGTTGTGGCTGGTGTAGTAGTTATTGTTGTATTAGTAGTTATTGTTGCTGTTATAGTAATAGTAGTTATTGTTGTGGCTGGTGTAGTAGTGGTTATTGTTGTTTTAGTAGTTATTGTTGCTGTTATAGTAATAGTAGTTATTGTTGTGGCTGGTGTAGTGGTTATTGTTGTATTAGTAGTTATTGTTGCTGTTATAGTAATAGTAGTTATTGTTGTGGCTGGTGTAGTAGTTATTGTTGTATTAGTAGTTATTGTTGCTGTTATAGTAATAGTAGTTATTGTTGTGGCTGGTGTAGTAGTGGTTATTGTTGTATTAGTAGTTATTGTTGCTGTTATAGTAATAGTAGTTATTGTTGTGGCTGGTGTAGTAGTTATTGTTGTATTAGTAGTTATTGTTGCTGTTATAGTAATAGTAGTTATTGTTGTGGCTGGTGTAGTAGTAGTTATTGTTGTATTAATAGTTATTGTTGCTGTTATAGTAATAGTAGTTATTGTTGTGGCTGGTGTAGTAGTTATTGTTGTATTAGTAGTTATTGTTGCTGTTATAGTAATAGTAGTTATTGTTGTGGCTGGTGTAGTAGTGGTTATTGTTGTATTAGTAGTTATTGTTGCTGTTATAGTAATAGTAGTTATTGTTGTGGCTGGTGTAGTAGTAGTTATTGTTGTATTAGTAGTTATTGTTGCTGTTATAGTAATAGTAGTTATTGTTGTGGCTGGTGTAGTAGTGGTTATTGTTGTTTTAGTAGTTAGTGTTGCCGTTATAGTAATAGTTGCTGTAGTAGTAGGAGTTGTAGTAGTAATAGTAGTAGTAGTTGTAATAGTAATAGATGTTGATTTAGTAGTACTAATAGTTGTTGCTGTAGCAATAGTTATTGCCGCTGTATTACTTGTAGTAGTAGTTATTGTTGCTGTATTAGCAGTGGTTGTTGCTGTACTAGTAGTAGCAGTAGCTGCTGTAGTATGCTTGCTGTAGTAGCAACAGTAGTTGTTGTTGTAAAACTACAAATAGTAATTGTTGCAGTAGAAGTAATTGGTTCTATACTAATAGTTGTTGTGCAGTAAAACTATACAAATAATTGTTGCTAAATAGTACTGATATGTATATAAAGCTAACAATGCTAACCAGCTAAAACTGAATTTACACATAAAAAAAGGAAAATGCTGCATTGATTTCCATACAATAAGAACTGTGAAGAATTATTCACATTATAATTGTAGACAATTCATTTACCACTTACAGTAGTATGTGTTGCTGTGGTAGTTGTTAGTGTAGTACTAGTTTGTGTAGTAGTAATAGTAGTAGTTGTTGCTGTAATAATAGTTGTTGTTGTTGTAGCTGCTGTAGTAGTAGTTGTTGCTGTGTGTAATTCCTCAGACTGTGGTTTCAGGTAGAGGTGGGTGAAAAGGTGCCACTATTAGCTACATCTGTTCTCATGATGTTAATAAAGCCAATAAAGCCTCACTGCTCAATTAATGCCTCATCCTACACGCAGACAAAGAGAACAAATATATTATTTCCCATAACTTTAGAACTTATAAAAATAAACCAGAAAACACCAATACATAATCTCACTATGTAATATTCTCTTCTATCTATCTATCTATCTATCTATCTATCTATCTATCTATCTATCTATCTATCTATCTATCTATCTATCCCTTTGCCATTCTCTCATCTATCCATCTATCTTTTTACAATTCTATCCATACATCTATCCTTCTACAATCTATCTATTCTCCACCATTTTATCATCTATCCATCTAACCCTCTACCACTCTCTCATCTATCCATATATCCCTCTACAAATATATGTATTCATGTATCCCTCTAAAATTCTACCAATCTCTTTACCCTTTTCCCTCTACCATTCCTTCATCTAACCATATATTCCTCTACCATTCTCTGATCCATCCATCAACCCCCTTTAAAATTCTATATACTCATCTATCCCTCTACAACTCTATCTATCTATCTATCTATCTATCTATCTATCTATCTATCTATCTATCTATCTATCTATCTATCTATCTTTATCTTTATCCCTCTAGTTATATCTTTTCATCTATCCCTATACAATTCTATCTATATATTCATCTATCTCTATACAACTATATCTACCAATCCATCTATCTGTCTATCTCTCCCTCTCTTATTCTGCGTCATCTACTGTCATAACTCTGTCCATCTATCCATCCATTTAATCTTTCACTTTTTTGCATTACACATGCATTGGTATTTTATTTCCTTAAGAAAATGCACACTTAGTTCAGAGATAATTTGCACATTTCAGTTGCTATGCCAGTCCAAAACAAATCACAATTATAAATCCTCCACTGAGCAGCCTCACTAAACACAAACGGACAGCTATAATACTCACCCGTTTGTGTGCAGTTCCAACACGCGGAGGAAATTGTTAAAATTGTTTAAAAAAATGTCATTAAACATAATGATTTTAGACAGACTGTTAACCTGCCCCCTCCTCAGAGAGACACACTGCTGAATTCTACTGAACGTCCCCGTCTATTACACTGTGTTTCTTACGTCACCGTTTATTACGCTCGTGCTTTAAACGGCCAATCACATCACTGTAGAGCAGAGAGACAGTCAGTGGGCTTTGTTAACATTTAAGTTGATAGAAGTTTAATTTTAATATTTGTTCTGACCGTCCGGTCCACCCAACAGACCACCATCAAACCTCCCGTCACTTCCTGGGCCCGTCTTGATTTTGCGAATCCGTCAAATAGTGCCATCTACCGGCGAAATATTGCTATTGCGACCTCTTAAGGTGGACCGGAAAATTAAAATTAGAAAACATCCGGGCTGATCAGAGCTCAGTCCCACTGAAACATTGCAGCGTTCATGTGAATAAATCATCAATAAACTATTAGTCATGAACATGTTTGGTCAGACTTTCTTTCTTTCTTTCTGAAACCATAACAATACTGATCACGTGCTCTCTGTATGATAGCACTGTGCCAATACGTACAGTCAGTGTTTATAACTGAACCTTGTGTTTTGCAACTTCACGTGTAACTGGAAATGTCTGTTTGTGAACCGAATGTGAAACTAATTTTCAGTAACTGAAAACTGCCCCCGGAACAAAGAGAGGAAACTTAAACCTGTTTCAACCAAACTAAACCATATATGGGAACTAGAGGTCTAGTCCTCTCCACAGGTCAGGACTGATATTTCTTGGTCCCCAGCAAAGTAAACAACACAAACAAATGCTTTCCAACAAATCCTTTCAATAACTTACTTAACAATTTTATTTTGAACACTTACAACACTTTAGCTGTTGTGTGTGTATAATATACTTTGTATATACAGTTCATAAAATCTGGACATGGATAAAGAATATGAGCTCAAAGTATAGTTTTTCATCTTAAACTAGAGAGAATTTATGTTCAAATCAGGTAAAACAATGTCAGCGTCCTCCACTGCTGCTTTATTTTTAGGGGCTCAGAAGTAAATGGACAAACCAGCATGTTCATGAATTAAATAGCATATTTTAATACTTAGTAGCAAATCATGTACAGGAGGTCAACGACTGCCTGAAGTCTGGAAGCCACAGAATTCACAGCACCTTGGGTGTCTTTTCTGGTGATGCTCTGTTAGATCTTTGCTCAGGTGTCCTCAGTTCCTGCTTGTTCTTGGAAGTTTTGACTCAGGATCAGAAATAGAGGCTCAATTCCACTGATGCAATACATCCGTCTTCTTTGTCAAAAAAGTTGCTTTCACATTATGCTTCTGGTCACTGTTCATCTGTCCACTGTGTGGTGCTCTTGAAGCATTTAGCTGAATCTAAGCAAGTAATGAAATTCTGCTGTATTTATTAGCAATCACATCATTAATAAATACAAGGGAACCAGTTCCACTGGCAGCAATACATGTCCATACCTTACCACTACCTCCAGATCAGGTGGCATGTTTTAAATCATGAGCAGTTTCTTCCCTTCTTCACACTCTTCTTTCCTGATCTTTCTGGAACAAGTTGAGTTTTGTGGCATCTGTACATCAGATGGTGTTCCAAACCATCTGTGTTTACTCTGGTTTGCACTTCTCCTGATTGTGGACTTTGAGACAGAGAGTCCAACCCCCTGTTCTTGAATCACCAGGGAAAGAATTTCTCCGTCATCCAGCCCAGTTGTTTTTCCATTGACTTCTGGGCCTTCGTGTCTCTTAGCTGACCAGTGCGTTCCTTCCTTTGATGAATGTATATATATATACATATACAATATATTATATTATATTATATTATATTATATTATATTATATTATATTATATTATATTATATTATATAACATGATAGATGATTAGGCAACCTTAAAGGGGACATATTACAATTATTACATTTTATAAGCTCATATTCATTATTTAATTTTAACTATACTGTACTGGCTATTTATTTATTTGTTTCCATATATATATATATATATATATATATATATATATATATATATATATATATATATATATATATATATATATATATATAAGGAACTGAGGACACTTGAGCAAAGATCTAACAGAGCATCACCAGAAAAGACACCCAAGGTGCTGTGAAGTCTGTGGCTTCCAGACTTCAGGCAGTCGTTGACCTCCTGTACATGATTTGCTACTAACCCATGCGATCTTAACATTCTGTTCACTCCCCTTGTCCTACGGGTCAAAAATGACCCGCCCTTCCCCGAAAGCCCCGAAATAAAGCAGCTTAATTGAATTGTAAATCCATAATTGATTTTGCATGATGAAACAACCTGTTATTTATCAATTCAACTCAATGTAATTAATTTATTATCATGTATTTTTGTTACACAATACAAAAAGACAAACAGCACTGAACAGAGTTACACTTTTATTTTACCACAAACCAACAGTTTTCATTTATTCAGTAAAGGTTTATTATGCTATTATAAATGTGAAGTAACTACTGCTGAATTAATTATACTGAAAGGGAAAAAAACAGTCAACAAACAGTTTATTCTTTTGTATTTTTAGGAAGTGAAATAATTCTCTCATAACACAATAAAACAACAAAATGTTGGCAGGACCTGTTTGGCAGTGAACCGTCTTCTCATGGATTCAGCAAAGAACCAACTAGGGGTACTTTGATTCAGGGTAGTTTTATACCCTCTATACTAAATTTGATTTTATTATGATTTTTGTTTTGTTTGTGTGATTGGGTTAGCGCAGGTGCTGGTCAAATGCAAGTTCCAATTTCTTTGATGTGTGAATGATGGGGTCGCGTTGAATAAAGATAGTTTAAGGTATTTTTTCTACAGCTGAACATGGTAGCGGGTCACTTTTGACCCGTAAGACAACACAAGGGTTAAGCATAAAAATAGACTATTTCATTTATTTCATTTATGTTGGTTTGTCCAATTACTTCTGAGCCCCTAAAACTAAAGGAGCAGCAGATGACACTGACATTGTTTTACCTGATTTGAACATAAATTCTCTCTAGATATTATATAGATATAGATATTATATAGATATAGATATTATATAGATATATAGAAATATTTTTGCAAAGACAGAAAACAGAAAAAACGCTTCAGCTCTGGTTCAGCCTCCTGATCACGTGACAGCTCAGCTGACTCGGCCGGCGTCCATAAACGACGCTGTTTAACACTGTGTTGTTGTTGTTGTTGCAGTGGTGGTGGGGCGCTTGAGGGGGACGTCGCTGCTACCCAAGATCTTTTTCTTCCTCTCCTCTTACTTTTCTGGTCAGAGCTCCGTGCTGTCACAGCCCTGCCCTGCTGTGTATGTCTGTGGAGAGACGGACTGTGAAAAGGTGGTCAAACGGCTTCCTGTTTGAAGTGCAGTGCAGGCGCTGCTGTTAGCCTTGCCTCTGTCTCAGACCCCGAGGAGCTGAGAGAGACCGACTTCTCAGAGAGTTCAGGAGAGCGAGTCAGTGCGGAGCTCTGGTGAAGATCTAGTCTTTAACGGGAGAGACTCTTGACAGTTTGCTGTTGGACTGTCCATCATGTGGCTAGTACGGCTCAGCGCTCTCTCTGTGTTTACTGCCTTTAGCCTTGTCTTGTGTCTCGCTGTCCTCGGGACGTCGTATCCTCTTCCAGATGAGACGGACATCGCTGACCTGAGAGCTGTGAACCCCATAAACCATTTCCAGGTCCGCTTCAGCTGGCACAACATAAGCTGTCCGTTATGTAAAGCCCTCTTCACCGTCGTGGACGTTGCTCTGCTGGTAAGAGACGAGCAGACCCTCTCTTGCACAGTAACTTACATTAAAGGGGAATTTCACAAAATTGTCAGTGTTTTTGGGTTAATTAACCTTTGGGATGTAGGTTGTCATTCACACAGGTTTATGTGAAATGATTAATTGTAAAGACATGTACAGACTCCTCTAGGTTTTAGTAATAGTTGTGGTGATGGGAACCAGGGGTCACAACGTGTACAACATAGATATTGCATTGTATGTATAATCCAAAACCACCAACCTAGCTACACGAGTTGTACATTGTTATATGTAATGTTAATGATAGTAAAATTGGGGAGAATATGCTAAAATATGTTTGTCTTACAGTGCACTGTGTGTACTTTCTGCCAATAATAAATTAAAATAAATTGATTCAAATCTATTATGAGCCTAAACTTTATCACAAAACTATCTAAAACAGTGCACCAGACACCAGCCTGTGTATGTATAACCAAACATTCTTGATGTGAAGATGCTTTAAACTCTGATGTCTGGTTCCCATCACCACCACTTTAAATGATTCTCACTCTAGAATGGAGCATTTTGCACCACACCACCCGGAATGAATCTCTCTCTCTCTCTCTCTCTCTCTCTCTCTCTCTCTCTCTCTCTCTCTATATATATATATATATATATATATATATATATATATATATATATATATATATATATATACATATACATATACATATACATATACATATACATACACATACACATTTGTTTTTTAAACATTTTCGCGACCTGGCCTTTGAAGTAGGGCTGAGTACCATTGATCAGTTTTATATATTGACACTTGTCATGTAAACATATGATATAAGTTTGAAATCTTCTGAAACTGTATACAGCAGGTCATGTAAACATAGCTTGTTTTAATGGATCTGAACAAACCAGTTATATATGCATCAGATTTTACTGTACGGTCCTGGATATCATGATAAATGCATCAAATAGAAGACGTGAAAACATACAGTTTGCAGCAGCCACAGCAATTTTTATTAACATTTTGTGAAAATATTTATGAAATATTGCTAAAAAGCAGTATCACAGTAAGTCAGGATCACTGATGATATATTGCTGCTGCGTAGTTTGTTACATCTGTGTTGGTGGAACATTAAGCCGGAACAAGAGGTGCTATTCAGTTTCACAGTTGGGGTAGTTGTGAAGACGCCACATCACACTTTTTTTAAGAGCGAGTTGAGTGAGGAGGATTAGTAGGTTGCTGTATGCATGCTCACTGCTAGAGTGTGGGTGCATAATTCTGTTTAGAGTCTTATGTTCGTACTAATGTTTATGTTTCAAAGACTTGAGTGAAAAAGAAGAAGGTGCTAATGTACTATTTCCTTTTCTTTGCACATGACTGCCTCCTCAGAGTGACACCAACACAGAGCATGTGGCCCGTGCAGTGGGTGAGGCCTGCATTCGTTTACACTTGGCTGAAGAAAAAGTGTGCAGGGAGATCACGGAGCTCTTCCGTGATGACTTTATTCGTGCCCTCCAGGAGTCTCTTCTCTGGCCCTCAGAGGCCTGTGCTTTACTGCTGGGACCCAGTTGTGGCCATTTTGACATCTATGCCCCCTGGAACGTCACCCTTCCCCAGGTCCCCAAACCTCCTGTGGTTCCTCCAACACCGCCCAAGCCTGGCTCGCCACAGAGCCGAGTGCTGTTCCTCACCGATATCCACTGGGATGCGGAGTACGCAGAGGGCAGCGCAGCCGACTGCAAAGAACCTTTATGCTGCAGAAACGAGTCTAGTAGGCGTAACTGGAGGAGCTATGGTGCAGGGTACTGGGGGACCTACAGTAAGTGTGACCTCCCTCTGCGTACAGTAGAAAACCTTCTTCAGAATGTTGCCAAGGCTGGACCCTGGGACTGGGTGTACTGGACTGGAGACATCCCTGCACACAATGTTTGGTCCCAAACAAGGTCCCAGCAGTTGAATGAGCTAACCACCGTCTCCAGGCTCGTCCGAAAGTACCTCGGATCCCAGGTTACCGTGTATCCAGCTGTGGGTAACCATGAGAGCACCCCAGTTAACAGCTTCCCTCCCCCATTTGTACATGGAAACCGTTCCTCTCAGTGGTTGTATGGTGCTATGGCAAAAGAGTGGGCTCCCTGGTTGCCAGCTGAAGCACTGGAGACCTTGCGGTAAGCTCCAGACAGTCAGTGTATATTCAGTGGAGCCTAATTGCCTGAGCTGTAATTTTCTAACTTTATAAATATTATAAATATTATATTTAATCAATTATTTTTAAAACTCATTTAATAATTTAGTCGTTGGAGTGAATTCAGAGTGGTTTGGTGTGAAATGGGTTGTTGTGAAGAAACCTATTGACACAGATTTCTCCAAACAGTCAGTGGTGGTGCTAGGAACCAGGGATTATGGTATGTAAAACAGATGTATGTATTTTGATATAGTTATTTTATTTAATACCCACACAAAAATCAGTGTACCTACATGAGTTGTAATATTGATAATAGTAAAATGGCAATACATTGACATTTAACATCAAACCACTCTGAACAAGTTAGATTACCTCTTTAATTATGTGGAGATTTTCAAATATCAGTGAAATTTCCCTTTATTAAATTGTTCTGTGTAATTAGGGACGCACCATGTAATTCATTCTCCTCTATTCCCTAAACTGTAGAATGAACCTACATATAAGCCTTTCAAGTTTTATTGTTTTTGACACATGTCTTAAGTTGTTTATTGCAGTAGCACTGTGGAGGGGTGGTGCAGTTCGGTGGTCATTTGGCTTCCTGTTTGAACTGCAAAAGTTGCAGTTAGTTTGACATCACAGCCCATGAATAGTTGACTGAGGAGAGCTTCTTTTTTTTTTTTCTCTCTTCTTTCTTTCTCCTCTGCGGTGCTTTTTGGAGGTTGTTTGAGATCAATTCACTGCTGGGCTGATAAGTTCAGTTGTGTAATCAGGGACACACGGTTTCTGCTGTGGCGAAACTCCTAACTTTCCTGAGTACAGTCACTGCAGATTCAGTGGAGACCAGTAGTCATGGCATGGGATTTTGTTTTATAGTTAATTTGAATCAGTATGTAAGCATTAAGCGCTGAAACTTATAATTCTGCCCCTTAATCACATTAACTGCATCAGTATTTTGGAGACTGGTTAAAACTGCTGAAACTAGCTTAACATCTAACATCACAACATTTTGTGAAAAGGCAAGGAGGGTACTACACAGCCCAGGTGCAGGCAGGTCTGAGGGTGGTGTCCTTGAATATGAACTTCTGCGCGAGGGAGAACTTCTGGCTGATGGTGAACTCCACAGACCCAGCAGGTCAGCTGCAGTGGCTCATAGACATCCTGCAAGAGGCAGAGAACAAAGGAGAGAAGGTAGAATACAGAGCTTTTGCATTACATTAAACCTCCATAGAAACTAAACGCTGAAAAATGTTTGTGAATGATCTCACACAGTAATTGGTTATGAAATGTATAAAATTTCTTTGGGCTGTGAGTACAGTTCTATTTAGAATAAGAGGATGTTTGTCTAGTTTCGCAAGGCTACTTTAGGTCAGTTTGTTGTTCTGCAGTGACGTACAGGATCTGTGCCTAAGTTATGCACTCTCTCTTAGGTGCACATCATTGGCCATATCCCCCCTGGACTCTGTCTGAGCAGCTGGAGCTGGAACTACTACAACATAGTCAACAGGTCAGTAGCAAGCAGGACTTTGCACTTCAGTGACTGCTAATGGTGCAGTTCACCCTGTGTTACTTCTCCAACCCTCTGCTATAACATAAGCACATGACTTCAGACCTGGAGCATACTTCCTTATTCCAGTTCCCAATTCCAGATTGGGGTCACTTTTTACATAAAATATGACATCACATGATTCATCCGGGATTACTGACCTCTCGTTCTGCTGCAGGACTAGTGCACATGATTCTGTAGTTAATAATTTCTCTATTTTAGTGTTTAAACTGCATCACAAAAAGTGTGATGGCAATAAAGTGCCACTTTGGGCAGAATAAAAAATGTGACCATCACATATCTGTGGTAGTAATGCCTACTTGCATCATATGGCGAAAGCCACAGAAGCCTGAACACTCACCGAGGTCTTGCTGTCAAGGGTACATTTTTATAGTGTGAAGTCAGTGATCAGTTTTAAAGACAATAATTCGTATAGTGCATTCTAAGCTGGTACAGTTAAAAGGTGTGTGTGGCTTTTTTTCTTTTTTTTTTAATAAATAAACTGTCAACTCTTTATTTTAACTAGGACAACAGACTACTCACAACAGGGTTAGCAGTGTTATCTAGATACCTTTTACTGTGCTTAAAAATGCACAAACATCCTTTATTTTGCTGAATAAAAATGTCTGTTTCTATAATGAGGTAAGCATTACAGTCATGCTAGTGTGATATTTTTTAGCCTATAGATAAATAAGCAGTGTAGCCAACAAGATTGGTTAACACGGGTATGTTTATTTGTGTAATGCAAATTTTTAAAATATAATTTTTTTCTTTCTTTCTGTTACAAGGTATGAAAGTACTATAACCGGACAGTTTTTTGGACACACACACCTCGATGAATTTCAGGTGTTTTACGATAAGGAGATGAAGACTCGGCCTGTGGGTGTGGCTTACATTGCTCCAAGCGTTACCACCTACATAAACCTGAATCCAGGTATGCATGTGGTTTGAAAGTTATTCAGTTGTCTTTTTTTATATATATATATAACCCGGTCGGAGCCCAGATAATAGTTTGTCTCATTTTATACTGAGATGATTTTCAGCATGTTTAAAGCCATCAGTGAAACAGTATTGTCTGCAGGTTTACCAGCAAAACTTCACAAAATAAATTTGGGGATGAACTTTGTATATTATGGCACATTGTTTTTGTGGGTTGTGTGTGTGGTGGGTTTTTTTTGTTGTTGTTTTTTTATAAATACATTTGATGTTATGACTATTAGATGGGCGGCATGGTGGTGTAGTGGTTAGTACGGTGGTGTAGTGGTTAGCACTGTCGCCTCACAGCAAGACAATCTGGGTTTGATTCCTGGTCCGTGTGGAGTGTGTATGTTCTCTCCGTGCTTGAGTGGGTTTCCTCCGGGTACTCCCGTTTCCTTCCACAGTCCAAATACATGCATGTTAGGTTGATTGGTCACTCTAAATTGCCTGTAGGTGTGAGTGCGTGAGTGTTGGCCATGCGATGGACTGGCGAACTGTCCATGGTGTACCCCGCATTCGCCTGATGAAGCTGGGATTGGCTCCAGCCCCCCTGTGACCCCGACTAGCGGGATTAAGCAGCAGATGATGGATAGATGGACCATTAGATGTTGGGTGTTTTTGTTTTTTTTTTGTTTTGTTTTTGCCTGGGAGTGCATGTTTGGAGTTGTATGTTTATATATTTATTTTTTATATCTCTTACCAGGATATCGTGTATACTATGTTGATGGTAACTACCCTGACAGCAGTCGCCATGTCTTGGATCACGAAACCTTCATCCTAAACCTCACTTTGGCCAATGGTAATAAGGATTTCTCAGGAGGGCTTTCCAAGCCTGTCCCAGACCCAGCATGGACACTGCTGTATCGCGCCTCCCAGGACTACGGCATGTCCAACCTGTTTCCCTCCAACTGGGACGCTTTGATCCAAGCCTTTCTGACAGATGACAAAGTCTTCCAGCGCTTTTGGTTCTTTAGACACAAAGGCCACGTCTCTGAACCGTGCAAGGATGTGTGCAAAAGCACAATAATCTGCTTCCTGCACAGTGCCCGCTATGACCTGCTGCAGCAGTGTGATCACTACAGCTACCGAGCCAAAGGACAAAGAGTGCGTTCTGTCAGGAAGACCCTGTGTTGAGTAGTCAAGTTCAGGCCACCGACAGCTAGTATGGAAGAGGCTATTGAAATAATGAGTGATTTCACAAAATTCGAAGACGCCATCAGCATTCTTTCAACGAGAAGAGAAACTCTGAGCTGGTATTTTGTGTTTTCTGGGACGTGTAGCATTTTTGGAGCCCTTTGAGGTCATAACTTGTTCCCCAAAGAATACTGTGCACATTTGCCCGAATACTTCAGTGCTTGCCATTTAATTATTAAATGCCAGGGTGCATTTGGTTAACATACCTCAGGGTGTGATTGTAATGAATGAAACTAAGTAATTCTAATCATCACTGTCATGATTAAATAGGTAGTAGGCTGCCTCAATCTTGTTCACATGAATCATTTGAAAGGTGAAGTATGCTTCAATTGAAAGAGAATGAATCTGCACACTGAGACATGTTGGGGGGGGGATTACTTGAAGGTTAGGGTGTGGAAACTGTTCCCGCTGCCTCTGTAGAGAGTGCCTTGTTTTCTCTTGGAGTGGAGTGATACGGTTTGGACTATGTTCTTTTGCACAATCCTTTGGCTTTTATCGTTGTGTTCTCTTTATCACTGGGACGCATTCAGGTCAGGCTTACTTTTAAAGATTTACTGCAAACAGTAGAATTTTTGCACAATATAAGACTTCCTTTGTTGCTTAGAGTTGGTCTAACTCTATATACAATCATGTCTGTGGTCTCAGAACGTGTGAACACCGTATAGAAGTGAGTTCTTTGCCTCTACAGTTAGTTTTGTAACAAAGCGCTCAGTTGAGTGAGTCCACTGGATGTTATGAAATGTTGCTTTAGCTTGTGTATATTTGGAATGACTGATTAAATTAATTGTTGCTTTTCAGCACTACTTATCTTTTACATGCTTTTATAGGAGTTCTGTATGTTTCCTGATAAGATGAATCGATGACTCTCCTATTGGGTAATATCTGTATACACAAAGGGTCCGCAACTATAGCAAAGAGGTTAAAGGCCCTGCACATTTCTGCTCAGGCAAAATGAAATCCACTTACAGTACTGTACAAACACCCACCCCTCATTTAGTTTTAGTTTAATAGCATCATTAAAATAATACTCTAATACTCTGATCAAGCATAACATTAAAACCGCCTCCTTGTATCTAAACATTTGGTCCATTTCATCAGCTCCACTTACCATATATAACTTTGTAGTTCTATAATTACAGACTGTAGTTCAGGCTGTTATTTATCCCCTTTCACCCTGTTCTTTAATGGTCAGGACCACCACAGGACAACCACCACAGAGCAGGTACTAAGAGGGCGGTGGATCATTCTCAACCCTGCTTAGTCTGGTCCACTCAAGCCAGCGCAACACACTAACACAGCATGCACACTGCAGTGCTGAGAATTACCAATCACCCTATTATCTGATCATCTGATCATTGAAGAACAGGGTGAAATGGGGCTAATAAGCAATACAGAGAATCAGATGGACTACAGTCTGTAAGTGTAGAACTACAAAGTGCCCCTGTATTGTAAATGAAGCTGATACAGTAGACAGTGAGTGTAGATACAAGGAGCTGGGTTTAATGTTATGGCTGATCAGTGTGTATAGGCCATTATTCTGAAAAAATTCAGCAGATAATTTGTTTGATTTTTAAATTTTATTCCTGTATGTTCTTTCATTTTCACAGTAACAGCTTCTTAATTCTCAAACATATGCTACCGTTCAGTAGTTTGGAATTTTCACTGGTTAATGTGCAGACAGATGCATAAAAATATTCTGATATTACAGGGTTTGTACAGAGCACACAATTATCACTGGGACATGTAACTGGGAACCTAATTTGTGTCCGGTTGATTTATTGCTAAAGTTCACTCATATTCATTTGTTTCCACTAGAAGAAGTTCTACCAAGCAGAATTAAGTTCCCTAACTGGAAAATTACCCAGGAAATTAACTTTCTGGTGTCTCTTGTTGTTTATGTTGTATTTAATACTTTATTTTGGTTAGTATTGTGTTGCATGTCCTTCTTCTGGATGACAGCTTGAAGTTCTAGGCATAATTCTTAGTTTGATTTTTCAAACTTTCAAACTTTCATTTTCTCAGAAACGGCTTCTTAAGAGCTACTAATCCCTTCAGATTCTTCTCACAGTTGAAGAATGGACAGTAAGTCCTAGAGATTTTCTCAGATGCGAAGCAAGAGAGTAAGTTCTCATGTCTCACAAAGATAAAAATCTATAGGCACTGTTATACAATGCGGACACTTTTGGTGCTGTACCAGGTTTTGCACGGTTCTAAGGAGTCCCATTTTCTTTATAACTATGTAACTTTCTACATTTTTAGTTTACATAATATCCACAGAAATATCCTCTCAAAAGTGAATAACTTATTCTCAAAGGATGCTTTTACTGGAAATTAAATAAATGTAAGATGATCTTTGCCCACTACTGGGTTGCAGCCAGATATGGATAGTAGCCACAAGGGGTCAGTAGTACACACTGATGTCCAGCACACTATCAGCATTACTGTATTACAGATTGGTTAATGAAGATATACACGTTAGAAAGTTTGAAACCTTCCTTATCTGAGTATGTGTTCTGTTTACTGTAGACTTTAGAGCCTCTACAGTGTATTACACAAGCGCCAACTCAAACAGAAAGTCTGTAGAACTGCAGTTATTAGTCATCTTTTCAGGAAGCAACCCTTTCTCACACCCCCTTTAAAAAAAAGTAAAGATGTTCTACCGTGACATGAGTATTTATTTCAATACATCTCAGAGGATACCAACAATAGTAAAGTTTCAGCACATCCCTCTATTCCTCCTTCGAGCTCCTGTTCAGGTTTGATTTTTGCTGCAACCTTCACAGATACTACGTAGTGGGTACATGTAGAGATTAACATAGTCTTATGATAAACTAAGGCCTACATTTGACTACATTTCAAAACAAAGGAAGAGCATTGCCGCAAATCCAGTCAAGGAACTGTTCCTCAATAATGGCTTTGTTTACACCTGGTTTACAAACGCAACTGAAGAACATTGAAGAACTGAAGAAGTTTTTCATAAAATATGAAAAACTGTATTTTTCATATTTTAGCATTCCCTTTTTTGAAAACGGAAAAAAAACATTGTAGGCTATGCAATGGCTCAGAGAAAAGTCTTTATAGTGAGGAGAGGGTATGAGAAAGAAGCTAGAATTAGGGGCCGGCTTTGAAACCCACCCTACAATCCACATTTTCGCTCCCGGCACTTCTGACCAAAGCCACTGAAACACAAGATATCTTTCACAGGAGTACTGCAATCTATATATGAGCCAAAATGTGGACCCTCTGTTGGAACTGGGCTGTAATGACTTCTACGTAAGCAGCTTTCTTTCTTCAGGGGTCACTGAAAGACACCGTCACGCCAAAGTCCTCCTTGTAGATGTCCCAGGTTTTGGACTTGTGTGGGTTGTCTAGTTCTTCCCTAGGTAGATGTAGCCTGTGTTAAAAAGAAAATGTTAGAATATATGAAATAGCAGACGGTTTCAGATTCTGATGGTGGAAATGAGGCAGCAGTCGCACCTATTGTTCTCTATAAATGAAGTATTGAACCAGAAGTAGAATGGACAGTCCTCATATCCCTTTGGAAGACCCTGAGCACAGAGAAGAGAGGAAAAAGTTTAAACAGAGAGGAACAAGTGGTTTAACTCCACTAGGGATTATAATGGTGTAATATGACTTACAGCACTGGATTCAAACATGACCTTCACATCTCCACAAACTACTGGTCCTTCCTGTAAACTGATCACCACTGCGTTGTTTTCCACATCAGGGAACAGCTGGTAAAATACAACACAAGTATTAAAATACAACACAGTCGCTGTCCGAAGAAAACCATCTTTATTTCTGTCCATTTTCATATTTCTATATTATTTGAATACAACAACTGATATTTATATCCTGTGAAAGTGTTTATGATTAATGGACCAATAGAAATGCTCCAAAATCACTTGAAATAAAACCTTCTCACAGCTTTCAATGTAAGTAAAGAAGGTTTTTGTCTTTCTCTGTAAAGTCACTATTTTTGAGATACTTGTGTTGCGTTGGATAAAAATGGTCTTTCGGATGTTTATAGACAAGTCCCTGTCTTAACAAGGTGTGCTTACCGCACAGTTCTCCTGCTTGGCGCAAACGCACTGGAACACCTGCTCCTTCCTCACTATGATCCGCACCTTCAGATCACTGCCATTGCCTTTTCCCACTCCTGCACAACATCAAAGCAACACACTTCTTCACTAATTCCTTCATAAATCAGAATCTCAGACAGACACTACTGCCAGAGGTTTACAATTGTAGTATTAATTGTGTTGACACATATACACAAATATTCTAATATTCTGACAATATACATCAACAATGCTAATAATTATTACTAAAGCTAAGCTATCTCTCAGAATAAAAGTTACATAGAAGAATCAGAAACCAGGTAAATAAAAAATAACCCAGTAAATCAAATTAAAACTTTCTGGTGTCTCTCTTTGTTATGTTTATTAATATTTTAGCATTTTCTTTTGGTCAGTATTTTGTTGCATGTCCTTTTTTGGATGACAGTTTGGAGTTTTAGGCCTGGAGTTTGAAAGACTGATGCTCAGCCAGGCTTGTTGGGTTTTCTCTTTTGGATGGTCAGAATATGACCCGTGTTGTCGTTATCTCCCACGACTTTTATTTTTTTTGTCAGATTATTTTAATAAAAAATTCTTTAAGTTCTCTGAAGTGATATTTTTCAGAATGTTTATGAGATAGAATCAGGTGTGTTGGCTGGTGATAGCAGTAGCATTGGAGATATCTGGTTTCATATCAGGTGGATTAAAGTTGTCTAGTTTGCTAATACACAGCTGGACAAAAAGTATTGATTTCTAAGGTAATGATATAGCTGAGATGATGTACCTCTGAATATGGTAAAGCAAAAGTTCCATAATACATGACAATACAATGTCATTCTACAATTGACTGAAGTGTTTGAGCACAAATGTGTAGAAAGCTGTACGGGAAGTGATTTTAAATATATCCAAAATTTGGTGCTGCTCTTGGAAAAACTAGAAAAAAAAATCTAAAAATCTTATAATATTTTATTACAAACTAGATCATTGGTTACACAACAATAAAGATTTTTAGGTCTGCCCTGTAATAACTCGGCAGCCTGTCCAGAGATAATAAGCGTTTTAGATAATGAATGAATGAGTGAAAGCTTAGGGACTCCTTGTTTATATCTTATAAACATTTAATGAGAGATGGCTTAATACCACTTTATCTTTTGCCGTACTGATGACTAGAACAAAACCTTAAATTGAAATGCTCTATGCAATATTTACAATTATAAATAACAATTACAATTAAACTTTTTTTATACATGTGGCAGCATGGTGGTGTAGTGGTTAGCACTGTTGCCGAGTGTGGATGTTCTCCCCATGCTTAAGCGGGTTTATGATAATGGTTAGAAAGATGGATTTTATACGTGCTCAAACACTCTATTTCATCAATACTGTGATCATGCAATGCCCTAATATGGTATCTAATATTATATGAGCTACTTCACAATTCTGTAACATGTCAGTGTAAATTTGTGACACCATCATATTGAATTGATTTTTTTCAGTATTAAATCTAGGTATGTTCGGCCGATACTGGCCTGATGCTCATAGCCAATATCAAGGTGTGCCATCTTTACATTTAAGTTCATGCATAATTATTCCTGATGTAGTTTTCATGTTTTAGTGTACTTTGACACGGATATCTCTATTAAAATGCCCTCATTTGTTGTAAAGTTTAATTGACTTCATACAAAATACAACTACAACTACCTCTAGCCCACAAATCACAACAGCACATCTGTGGTAAAAGAACATCCTTTGAAACTGATTTCAGAAAGTAGTTTCATTTTAGTCATGAGACAAAAAGAAAAAATGCTGATTGGCTACCATGGTGCAATTCTGGCTTCTCCGTTACATAAAAACATTTCAAACACTATAGGAGTTCCTTCATTGACTTAAAACTACTGACTATTAGGACTTGACAAAAACCCTAATGGACAATTCATTATAAATCTATGCTGGTCGGTGCTCCTCATGACAAGTGATTCTTAGGTTTTGACATAATGTAGAAACATAACGCAGTGCTGTGTGAATACCTGAGATGGAGTGAATGCGCAAACTCTTTATTTTCAGGCTCTGCGGAGGAGGCAGCTGCCGGTTGTACTTGTTCTTCATGATCTCGTAGTAGCCGACGTATCTGCTCTACAGTTTCAGGAAGAGAACTCGTCAAACGAACTCCTTTTATGAAAAACAGTTACAGCTCACAGAAGTCAGAGTGACTCACCTGAGACGGAGTTTCGACACCTTGAAACTTTGAGCTCATGCTTTTGTCAGTGCGTCTCTCCCCAAAGTAGTCCAGGCTGTCCTGCAGAACAGAGCGAGAGAAGAGGAACAGTCAAGAGCTGCTCTGACACTCGGAATATACGATTTTATATCTTCATCCGTATAGAAGTACAGTACCTGTGCACTCTCAAACTGATCACTGTCAATCAGCCATGTACACACCATCGTCCCCGTCCGGCCTGACACACAGGAAAGACACAACGTTTCAACTGGACTTGCTTCAGTCAATGCAAGCATGAAGCAGTAGAGAGGCCTAATCGTTTCAAACAACTTCTCATATATTTACACTGACATATTTCTCTCCAGTTACTCCAAATGTAGCTTAAACATGTTTGTCGTTGGAAAATGACTTTCCTTAGATTACCACCTAAACTAAAGATTAATGTGTCTAGCATAGCATGTAATGGAAGTCACAAGGTTAGCAAAACTGCATCACAACCATTACAAACTGTAAAGCTCATGTGCTCACCCATAGTTTGACTTGGTTGGTCATAGTACATAATTAAAAAATATTTTTTGCAAATGGAAAAAAGCAGGAAAGGCATTTATTGAAAGATCCTGTGGGTCTTACGAAACCAACAAAATCCCTAACTGCTTCAACAGCTTAACAGGATGAGTATTTTCTGTTTAACTGAGCCTGAGCTGCTTCTGTTGTCAGTCAGAATCTACAGAGTATTAACAGTTAGAATGCAAGATATCCAATTTGGCCACTTCAGGCTTGCAATTTATATCTGAATGCAATGAAATAAAATGCTAATAGCAATTATTTAAAGCTATTAATCTATAACTAAAGATTTCCGATCTTGACAGGATAATGCTTGACATACTACTGTCTGCAATTTAGCATTTCTATACATGACATTAGATCATGCTGTGTTATGAACCATATGAGTGAGTCTATTTAAAACTAACTGATGCAGAGTAACAGGCGTGATGATAGAATATCAGAAGAATACATAACTAAATGTTACATTTCTTTTGCATGTTTGGGTGGAACTGACCAATCAAAAATGCTCTGTGTGTAAAGAAACAGCTGTATTGCACAGATACAGGGGTTGGACAATCAAACTGAAACACCTGGTTTTAGACTACAATAATTTATTAGTATGGCGTAGGGCCTCCTTTTGTGGCCAATACAGCGTCAGTTCGTCTTGGGAATGACATATACGAGTCCTGCACAGTGGTCAGAGGGATTTTAAGTCATTCTTCTTGCAGGATAGTGGGCAGGTCACTATGTGATGCTGGTGGAGGAAAACGTTTCCTGATTCGCTCCTTCAAAACACCCCAAAGTGGCTCAATAATATTTAGATCTGGTGACTGTGCAGGTCATGTTCAACTTCACTTTCATGTTCATCAAACCAATCTTTCACCAGTCTTGTTGTGTGTATTGGAGCATTGTCATCCTGATACACGGCACCACCTTCAGGATACAATGTTTGAACCATTGGATGCACGTGGTCCTCCAGAATGGTTCAGTAGTCCTTGGAAGTGACGCGCCCATCTAGCACAAGTATTGGGCCAAGGGAATGCCATGATATGGCAGCCCAAACCATCACTGATCCAACCCCATGATTCACTCTAGACATGCAACAGTCTGGGTGGTAGGCTTCTTTGGGGCTTCTCCACACCGTAACTCTCCCGGATGTGGGGAAAACAGTAAAGGTGGACTCATCAGAGAACAATACATGTCTCACATTGTCCACAGCCCAAGATTTGCGCTCCTTGCACCATAGGAACCGACGTTTGGCATGAGTGACCAAAGGTTTGGCTATAGCAGCCCGGCCGTGTATATTGACCCTGTGGAGCTTCTGACGGACAGTTCTGGTGGAAACAGGAGAAGCTGAGGTGCACATTTAATTCTTCTGTGATTTGTTCAGCCGTGGTTTTGTTTTTTGGATACAATCCGGGTTAGAACCCAACATCCCTTTCAGACAGCTTCCTCTTGCGCCCACAGTTAATCCTGTTGGATGTGATTGGTCCTTCTTGGTGGTATGCTGACGTTACCCTGGATACCGTGGCTCTTGATACATCACAAAGACTTGCTGTCTTGGTCGCAGATGTGCCAGCAAGACATGCACCAACAATTTGTCCTATTATGGACTCTGGTATGTCCCATAATGTTATGTTATTGCAATATTTTGAGCTAAACTGTGCTCTTACCTGCTAACTGAACTTCACACTATGCTCTTACTGGTGCAATGTGCAATTAATGAAGATTGGCCACCAGACTGGTCCAATTTAGCCATGAAACCTCCCACACTAAAATGACAGGTGTTACAATTTCACTGTCCAAGCCCTGTATGTCATGTTGTGATCTATGTATTTTTTCTTTAGGTGAGAAAGATATTTTAGCTTGACATTACTGAGATGGCTGTTTAAGCAAAGTGCATCCAGACAAATGTATAAACAGCTCGGTTGTTGAAGCGAGGGAAAAAGACGGTATCAGACTGAGGTTTGCTGTCTGTAGCCAAGCCAACACTGCTTTAGCTGCTAGAAAGCGAGCTTGCTTGACAACGTAATAAATTTACAAAGAGTGGAGTTGAAATATTCAAATATTTTGAAAATTAACCTTTCATTCACAAGCTGAGCTTTTAGATTCCAGTGCACGTTTCCTTCTTGTACTGTAGCTGCCATCATGTCTGTAATATCAGTTCCACTATAAACATTGATAGAACTGCCTTTTCTGATGCGTGTCTGAAAGAGGTTTATAAACAGTGGGTTTGGATAGACTGTTGCTGCTATGTGTGGATGGAAGTGACAGAACAGGTGCTACACCCTTTCGGTGATTCTTGGTGGGCCGGTACTCTCTCAGTTTGAAATGTGTTTTCTTTCTTTTGTTTGTTTGTTTGTTTGTTTGTTTGAATCTGAACTCGCTCATTAAAAATACCTGAACATGACAGTTCCACTTTAAAGACTGACTAATGGTGACCTTTAACAGCTTCACAAAAATCAACGTTTCCAGATCCTGCGACCTAAATGATGTCAGGGCAAAGAGTAGAGTCACCTTTCCCTCCTTTGCAATGAATGGCTATGATGTTGCCTGAGTCTGCAGCCATCCACTCCCTCACACTGGCAGTGTAGCGCAGCATGTCCCTAAGAACACCACAACCCATTCCATCACCACCACACAACAGAAACAGCAACATCTGAAGCCATTTGAAAAAGTGCTACTCATTACTCACTCTAATGACGGCACATTATGGTCATCAATCATCACACGTTCCACTCTGTAATGGAAGAACATCGGGTCGTAGCCTTTCTCACCTTTAAGGGGAAAAAAAGGACAAAGGCGGAGCTCATTGTTACTCATCACCACACATTTCTGATATTAGTGACACACACAGCAAGACAAACAGAGCTCACTTACTGCAGAGATTGTAAACTCGGTAATGATCCGGATGCTTTGTGTCCAAGAATCGAGCAACTTCCTAAAAGAGTGTCGTTTATAAAATCATGGCACTGTTAAACGAGTAACCTCTTAATAAAATACATTAGCATCAACCAAACTGATCAACTAAACTGTGCTTACTTTGATGGGATTCCTGTAGAGTGCCTGCTTTCCAGATGAAGGGAAAGACATGGCAATAACTCTGTCTGGAAAATAAAGAAAACATTCTTAATCACAGGCAGATTTAAGTATTAAGAGAGACCCCTTATTATAAAACAAGTACAGCAACAAATACAGAAACCCAACCTGTGACGTAAGTGAGATCCAAATCAAAGCCATCCTTCTGGTACCGCCTTTTGTTCTCAGAGACCTGTTCGATTCACAAATACTACAGTGAGCGTACAAACAATAACAGGGTTTAAATGTATCTAGAATGATTCAGCTGCACGTTAAAATGTAATAATAACTAGGGTGTAAGAAAATATCAAAATATGTATCGATTCTCGAAAACACAGTATCCGTACACAGATTTCTGGCAGACAGTGAATCATTGTGTGTTGTGTTTAAACCTCTGAGCACTAGATGACAGTGTTGTAATCCATTTTCAGCTCCAATCCAACATTAACAAGCAGTACAAGGGTGCAGTGCTATTGTAAGTATTGGCAAACGTGTTCATGTAGTCGTGTGTTTTTATAGTAGGATTTGAAAAATCGCAATACATCAATTTGCTTGCAGTATCGCAATATATTGAATTGTGACCACTGTATCACGATACGTATTGTATCACCAGGCTCTTGCCAATACACAGCCCCAATAATAACATTAAACAAATACCGTATATTCGCCTACTCTGTAATTCAGTCCCATTTGAGGCCTTTTTTAAATTTATTTTAAATACTTTCTTTTTTATTATTATTTTGAAACAAACAGAGCAATCGAAACAAAGACAACAAACAACAACCATAAACACAGAATGCGAAAGACAGTGGACAAAAAAAAAAAAAAAATAAAAAAAAAAAATAAAAAAACACAAAAAAACAGTGATTGTAATATTTGTATTGCTATGCATCCATATTGGAATGAATGTGTATGTCTGTATTAGCCTTCATCTATATTTGGATACACCAAGCAGCCACAACATTAGAGGCAACCGCCCACACCCACATTGCATCCACCCCGCCAGCCCCCCCCCCTGCATAAACGCACTGAAATGTTTTCTAAAGAGCCATAACAGTATTGAACGAAGCCGATTCCTGCTCCTCACCATTCGTCTGGTGACCTTCTCCAGCTCCTTCTTTTGAGAGGCCAGGCGAAACACACGCACCAGGATAATTATTCTCAATGCCCTCAGGAAGCTTACCAGCCTGTTGACAGTAAACAGAAATGGGTCACGTTCATACAAGAGAAGACTTGCATACAAGAGAAGGCCCCACTCTATCAGACAGCACTGAGTAACAGTGGACAAGTGCAATTACATTATGACATATAGTGGCTGTAACATGTCTTACAGTATATTAAAACACTGGGGAATGTCTGATATGACACTGTTAAGGATGGCCAATGATTAAACTTAATATAGCTGCACCAAACTTTTCTTCTTCTAGTTTAGACACCTGAACTCACACACCTGGCTGGAAAATTTCCAGCAGCTCTGCTGTGTCTGATCCACTTATGAACACACCACCACCACTTCACTTTAATAATACCTGCTCAGTGGGGTTCTGTAGGGGTCCATTATGACCATTCTGAAAAATTATGATATTGGAGCGTCCATAAAAACATCAGGAACTGATATGCAGTGCACCAGTTACTATTCTCAAGACTTTGATGTGAAATGGTGCATTGTAGAGAGACCTGCTGATCTCTATATACTTTACAGTGGTGGTGACAGAAATCACAGCTCTTAGTGCCTGAAACACAATTATATACATTTCATCACAACCTACACATCTTTCGAGTTTTTATACCTAATGTTTATGATGGTTAAATGGTGGCAAATCTATAAACACATGGATTTTAAATAAGGTTAAAGCCTAAACCTTACTGCAAAACAACTCATAAAACAATTTTCAAGCAAAATATTCATAAACATTTCATATAATATATGGACCTTCTAGAAGCTTCCTGTCAACACCACTGTAAACAACTGAGAGCTGATATGTTACTCTAGTACTAAGAGCTTCATATCAAACCACTTGCAATGACAACTACATCTTAACGGTCGGGTTGGAATTGGTGGAATTCCTCTTTAAGGCTCTCACATTTCAGAGTAGCAATGCATAGCAAACATTAGATAAAAGCGAAACTTTCACGTCTCACAGCTCTGTTAAAACACACACTGTCTCTTGTGTGTTTGGTGTATATTTGTATAATATATTTGTATAATTTCAGTATTACTATATTAACACACTCACTCGACTAGCTAAACGTAGGAGCACATACATAGTAAAGGGGGCTAACGAAGTATGCAGAGGATCAGATGGACTACAGTCTATAAACTACAAACTTTCTGACTCTGTCCTTTCTTTCAAATCACACATTAAGGCTCTGATAAAATCAGCCTTTTTTAAAAAAAAAAAATCTCTGTAATATTCCTCATCTTAGACCCTCGCTCTCCATAAAAGATACTGAAACTCTGGTCCATGTGTTAGTATCATCCCGGATAGACTACTGTAACTCTCTTCTTATTGGCATTCCAAACAAAGCTATCCGTCCTCTTCAATACGTACAAAGCTCAGCAGCTAGAATACTCACTCGTTCTAAAAAATCAGTTCATATCACCCCAGTTCTGTTACAGCTACACTGGCTACCTGTCAAGCTTCGAATCAAGTTTAAACTCCTCCTGCTAACATACAAATCTCTTCATGCTTTAGCTTCTGCCTACTTAGCTGACCCCGTACTGCCCTGTCCAAACACTTAGGTCCTCTGACACAGGTTGCCTATCTGTTCCAAAATTCAGACTGGTCACCGTTGGAGGGTGAGCTTTCAGTGTCATGGCCCCCAAACTGTGAAACACATTACCACAATCTCTTTGAGACTGTCACTCACTCTCCTCTTTCATAGCTCAACTTAAAACGTATTCTTTCTCTCTGCTGCTCACTGATTTTTTTTTTGCGCCTCGATGTAAAGCATCCTTGGGTATCCTTGGGTAGGCACTATATAAATTGAACATATTAATTATTATTATTATTATTATTATTAGTAGTAGTAGTAGTAGTAGTAGTAAAGTGCAACTAAATGATAAGTGGAGCTGATAAAACAGACTATGAAAATAAATACAAGGAGGTGGCTTGAACGACATGGCTAGTTGGCATACATTGTAGGCAAGACCAAACAGTATTTCTCCACATCTTTTTGCTTTAGTAGGAGTACCCAATGAAGTGTTCAGTGAAAATGCACTACACAGCAAACACCAACCATTTGGCTGATCTTAACAAAAACAAAATGAAAACAAAAACACAGATATTTTAAACAGCACCTGGGAATTAGGCCCGCCCCGGAGAGACTGCTGAACGTATAGACCATAGTAACAACCAGAGTGATGATCACGATGCACGCATCCATGATGTTCAGCTTGGAGCTGAAGTACACCTTGAATCTGAAACAAGAGGAGAAGAGAGCTCTTAAACAATCAAATGCATCATTAAACGTTCGCTAGGAGTACCATCTTAGAAGACAACTACTCAAACAGTGCAGGGTTACAATAGTCACACTAAGATTAAAGCAACAGCCACTACTGTTTAGAAGCTACGCAACACACATAAGCCAGTCTATACAAAGCTGTTTTACAACTAAACACTATCTGAAGCAAGTATATGATGATGTAGGAGTGCACTCAGCATAACACCAACAGGTAAGCTTCCATTAGCTACATTACACAGCTTCAGTGCTAAAGAAGCAAAAGTTGGACACTAAACATGTCTTAGTTAAAACTTTACAAGAACACCTTTTCTATTGTTATCGTTTTTAACCCTCTCAAATTAAAACAAAGTCAAACCATTTACATTTAAGTGACAGTTTATAATACATACAGGGTTTTAAACAATGCAATAATATTCTTCTTTTTTAAATACCGTTTATTGTTGCAAGGGCTCACTCTTGTCTATGTTTGGGACAAGCAAAAGATTGGGTAAATGTATTTTATGGCTAAACCACAAGTGATATTCAGACTAATCAGATTTTCACAGAATAACCAGGTCAATGTAAATGGCTTACAGAACTGTCAAATGTTTCAGTCTGGTCAGACAGGAAACTGCTGACAGAGCAACACTTCCTGCCACAACCATAAAACAGACTCATCAGGAATGTAAAGCGAGGGTCTTTCTGACAAAGCAGCACTGTCATTTCCTGTTTAGTACTAAATGAGGGCACAGTCGTGTGTTCACAAACTAGCGTACCAAGTAAGCTGATCACACACTTATCCAACATGCGAGTCAGGAGAAAATCACTGCCTAATTAAACTGTTCATAATGTTAACAAAGCAGAGTGGTTTCATAAGAAGTGCTCCATTCTAGAGAAAGTCTACACCACAACTGTTCAAATGGTTCACAGTGGTGGTGATAGTAACCAGACATCTGAAGAGCTTAATATACCAAATGATTACGAACCCACTTTATGCCTTAGACACCATGTATGACAGTTTTGGCCAAAAAATACTTATCTCTATAAATATGCTCATAGAGGTCAGTTATAAAACCTATTTTAGCACTTTCGCTGACATTATAAAAACTCATAAAAAACTCAAATGTAGACGTGTAGGTTCAGTTGGTCTGTTGGTTAGTAAATAAATTGGCTATATTTGCGTAGCAGACATCCAGTTTCTATCACCACCACTGTAAACAAAGTCTGGTAAGGTTCTCTTCAATTAACCATTCCACATGCAACCACTCTGTATGACTTTCTGTGTAAAAATCTAACAAAACTGGTGGAATTCCCCTTCAATCAGACCCATCATATACTAAGAACAAAGTAGAAAAAGCACTTCTAGAACAAACAGATCTGGATTTGTACGCTTCCATGTTCTGTCTCACTAACCCTTCTACATAGACCCTCAGCAGCACGTCGATGACAAAGAAGAAGGAGATGACCAGCGAGACGGTCTCCAACGGGGTTCTCGCTGCAGAGTTTTCTGGGAGGGACAGGTCAACAATGACTAGGACGATGTCCAGTATGATAAGCACCACTCCAAATACCCTGGAGAGAAGAGGGTAATGTTTATTAAGCTGTGTTAAGCTATTACAGCTGAAATTGTGACATGTTCAATAACATATCACATAAAAGTCATTATACTACAACAGTGGTGGACCCATTCAAAAGAGCAGTGAGTGTAACTGCTGAATCATCACTCACCGAAACCCAAAGGACATCACAAAGGGGGCTATTCTTTTCCTAACGCGACTGCAAGTCAAACAGAGAACAGTGAGCAAAGAAAACTATGATCGGACTCATTACTCATTTGTTCCACTCGCTATTGTTTTCGCTGAAGCTCTTACTTGTATTGTGTGTCAGGTTCATTGCTTTTCTCTTTGCCATCATCGATCTGGACTTGTGCTTCTTCCATCGTGCCGTTTCTAATCAGCGTGAGAGATAACAAGTGACAGACAGATGTATTCTTAGTAATTCATCACATCTAACTCATCACTCCTTATACACTATATGTCCAAGTGTGTATAGCCACCCTTTCTATCAGTGAATGCAGCTTTCCACCTGCTGCAGAGATTGGAGTTCAATTGCAGAGACACTGCTTGTATAATCTTCATATAAAAGCCCTGCTTATAGGGGACACTCTGGAGAAGCCACTCGTGATCCTGTGGTCACCAGAGTAGTGGAGCAGTTAATCTGTGTTATGGGCTGATGGAGCTCAATCCAATATCTCTGTGATGAGTTAGTTTGATGCAGAAGTGATCATTCAACATCAGTACCTGACCACAGTGCTCCTGTGGTTGACTGTAATGAAATCAGCACAGTGATGTTTTAACATCAGTGTAAAGTTGTTCAGAAAGAAACTAAAGCCTGTTACTGCTGTTACTGGTATCCAGAGACATTTGGACATATAGTGTAACTGGGACAACCCTGATCACCAACAAGCGTAAAGATGTTCAGTGAAGAATCCAATTTAAGAGGTGCGAAAGCAAAGTGACCCACATTTGTTCATTAGGCTGTGTTCACACTGCAGGCCAATCAGATTTGTTTCTCAGATCTTATCTTTTAAGATAACTCACTGCACTGTTATTTGTGATCAGACTGGATTAGTGTCTGCAGACATCACTATCCTATCATCTGTAGTAATGACAGCATTTCTATGCTGGTGACAAGTGTAGGCGTTTAAGAAGGAGGAGAACTGTTCTTATCTATAATGTGTATATGTTGAAGTTCTCTGGCATAAGTATGAAACTTTAGCACAATTCTTGAATTCCAGCACTTCTGTCACTCTGGATTTCACCGGGCTGTTGTTTGCCCCATTGCAAGCAATGCAAAACATTTGATTTGAGCAGCCAGAGCATCCAGACCCAGACACATCTGTACAAATTCAATTGGAATCATGTGTTAAACCATGTGCAAAAATCAGATTTCATGTGGTGGAATAAAAAAGATCTATATATGTCAAATATCTGATTGGGTAGTCTGAACAAGGCCTTTGAAACCCGATTTGAGCAACCAGAGTGTCCAGACTCGGGGGTTGCATTTCAACTCACCTCTATTCCTCCATGGATTTCACATGTTGTTTTTTTTTGTTTGTTTATGTTCACACTACCAATCTGGATATGCCAAAAATCAGATTTGGGCTTAAACAAATTCCTTACTCATATCAAGATCAGGACAAAACCATTTATTTTTATATATCTTTAAAAAGTAGAGCTGTCGTGAACATTGTGTTAATATTTAAATGCTGAATAGATAAATGTGCAATATACAGATATGGATGCTCTTTAAAAAACGGTTGTGTAGATTCAAGGATTTGTTCAGATTCTCTGATTCTCCCACAGCCCCCAAAATAAATAAATAAAATAAATAAATAAATGATTTAAGCTTACTATGATTGGTCCAAAGATTTGTCAGTGTAAGAGTGCAAAGCATTTGAAAATCAGGTTGCTGTTTTTTTGTTTGTTTTTTTGAGTGTAAATGCTTTTGAAGGAGTAAAGGTCATTAGCGCTGGTTAGACTGAAGATTTAATTGAATGTTATTCACTCACCCATTAACTTCTTTGGAATCCAACCCAGGGTTAAAATGCACAGATGACATTTTTAAGATTTTTTTTTTTGCTTGTCTCCTGTTCTGCTCTGTTCCATAAGAAGAAAAGCAACAATTACCCCTGACTTTACATGCGAGTAACTGTCTGGGTTGTTAGATCTGACAAAAAGAAAGGATTTCTGAAAGGAAGAAGCATTAAAAGATCTGTGCCCTGGCTGAGCTCTAGTCCCTGCTCACCATCACAGACTGTACAAAGTTAATCAGAACACAAACAAACATCCAGCAAACCAGCTTCTTAGTCTAAGACATACCTTATGTGCCTTTAAAGAGAGTTTCGGGAGCTTCAGATGTTGAAGATCTCAGCAGGGCTGAAGTGGGGAGCTGAGGCTTTGGGCCTGGGAGGAGGAGAAAAAAAGCAAACATGCATCTTTCCCCTCGAATCTCCAAACGGAGGCGATTGTTAACGCTCTTATCGATTTTACAGCATACACAGCAAGTTAGAGGTCTAAGGAGTAGCCTTAAACCCAAATACTGATATATGAAAGAAGCTTGAGTACAGACTTAACAAATATAGTCCTGCAGCAAACTAATACACACCAGGCAGCATCCGCGGAAGGTTACACTATTCTCCTCCTTTTGCTTTCTTTGCTGTACCTTCTGTCTTCTGATCGTCAAAAGCGGCTCCAGGCATACATTCCTCACAGCTTTCTGTATCTCCCTCTGCACTTCACTCGTTCTTCACTACGTTCTTCTGACGGTCTCGTGACTCAGGATCCTAAGGAAAGCGGTTCAAAGGTTCATAGCGCTATTTTCTTCCTTCTATCCACACTCATCCGCCCATTCCCTGCAAACGTAGCGGATTTTAACTTCCTCATGTTCTGTCCGCACCAACACCACCGACACCGACACCTCCCCCACCTCCAACCCCAGCAGCACCAGCCCCGCTAACCCAAACCAGCGCGCAGCGGGTCGCCAGGGTCTACATTCTCCGTAACGAAGCGAATAACAAACTGAACATTAAATTTAAAAAAAATATTGTGATAAAATTTGAATCTTTAAAGTTTTGCAACAGCACTTGTGTCACCTCCTCTCGCGCGCACATACCAGAGTTTTACAAAACTACTACTTAACTCGCTGGATTACACACAACTGCATATTTTAAAATCAGCAATTTAATATCACATGCTCTAAAACTCCAGACAAAAAAAATATAATCATATACGAAATATATAAAAAATTAAATGATTTTTGCATGACTACCCTTAAAATAAATATATACCCTTAAAATAAAATAAATATACTTAAAGTTCATTTTATTAAGTATACTTCATGCAGTTAACTATACTAATCTCATTGTACTAGTAGTACACTCGTATATGTACTATTTTAATACTTCTTGGGACTAAATTGGCCCACTTTCTAGTTTTTTAAAAGTATACTTTTAAGTACACTTTAAGTGTAAGACTAGTAAACCAAGTATACAACTAGTTTACATCTTTTGTACTGCAACTACACTAAAAGAAAACTTAAGGGTTTACTGTTAATTTACTAGCTTGTAAGTTTTCTTTAAGTGAACTTAACCTAATACTCATACTTTACTGTTTATATTATTGTTGTACTTTAAAGTATATGACTAGGTTTAAGGTTTTTTTCTACTTAAAATAGAATTTTAACAACGTTTACTTACTCACCAGTAGACACACGTAAGATAAACAAGACACACTCAGATTAAGAAACATATTTGTATCTGTATAAATCTTTATAAATCAAATTTTAAATAAATATTGTACTGGATGTGTGTTTGTGCAGAGCAAGAATACTTACTTCTACCGTCTCAATCAAAAGATTAAGTACAAGTAAAGGCCAAATATACTTAGACTGTTCTATACTCTATATTCTATACTCAGTATAAACCAAGCATACTGTATAACTGTGTTCAGTATATCACTGAGAAGTACATCAAAAGTAAACTGAAAGCATACTCACTTCCTTTTAGTTTAAAAGAAGTAAATTAATGGTACACTTAATTAAACTTTTTTTTTGTAAGGGTATTCAAGATCTACACCGTAATCTGCGGTGGAAGCTCCTTCTCAAATAATAACATGTTGCTTTAAGTCTGTTGTGGCTTGTCTGGATGATGACATGAAGTAAATAAATAAACAAACAAACAAATACATAAATAAATAGTTAGTTACTGACAGCTAGGACCTGCCTCTTCACTGCAGGTGTGCTTCTTATGTTATAATTAGTCGTGATTAGTATGACAGAAACACTAAAGATGCTCAACTGTGTGCTGCATTCTGATTGGCTACCTATCTGATTGGCTAACTAAAGCTTGCAATCCGATTGGCTAGCTCAGTATTATAGTCTGATTGGTTGCATGAATGTTGCACTCTGATTGACTAGTACCAAAATGCGTTCTGGTTAGTCAGTTAGTTCAGCGCTGATGTCTGATTGGCTGACTTTGATTGGCCAATTAAGTTATCTAATCTGAATGGCTAATTCGCTCACGCAATCTAAGAGGAGAAGTATGCAATCTGATTAGACAATTCAATTTTGCGATCTGATTGTTTGGCTGAATCCTGCAATCTGATTGGCTAATTAAATCTTTCAACCTGGTTGACTGTCTGAACACTTTAACCTGACTGGCAGACTGAGTCATGTGGTCTAAGTGGCTTCATGGACTGCAATCTAATTGGCTAATGCTGCTGCCTTCTGACTGGTTTTCTAATTCCTCTATTCCAGCAGGCTTGTTGACTCCGGGGGTCTACATGAATCCTATGGTCTGGGACAGTTTCAAACCATAAGACGTGATCTAGTGGAGTGGAGTTGGTGGGCTGTGTCACTATCACAGAGTTAATATTAAAGAACATGTTTAAAGTGTAGGTTATTAGACATATACAGATAATGCCGTGGTTAGCTTGCGTGTTCCTGAGTATTGTTTAGGGAGGAGTTCTATATTTGGAAAGCTCTAAACTTATTGATTTTCATTAATTTATTTTATGAATTTCACAATATGTTTTTTTTCTTGGTCATGTTCTGCGCTGTCCTGGAAGAGGCCAGTGGAATGTAAGGAATGGGAAATGGTGAAACACTTTCTCTGGATTTAATACAGACCATGCGGAACAAACCGCTCCTATAAATAATGGGAATAAAAACGTAGAAGGCGTTCGCACCTGAGCTCTCTGCTCGCAGCAGTGCTTTGGAGATGAAGCTAGCAGCCTGCGTGTTTCTGCATGACTGTTTCTTCTGGAGTCTGGAAGTACTTGTGCTCAGGCTGTTAAACAGCTGGTAGTGATCCTTTTATTAATATTATTATTATTATTATTTTGCTTAGCTCTTTTTCTTTTGGTCAAATCTAGTAGAGCATTTGAGCTGTCATGTCAGGGTTGCTATTCTTTCTACTGGTGTCCTATGGGATTGCGTCATCAGCTGTCTGGGTAGGTGATGTTCTCTTTTTACAGTTAAACAAGCTTTTAACTTGATGACCAGAAACTGAGGAACCTCTCGGGGTCTGTTTTGTGTAATTGAGGGGGATGACGATGAGTGTCGTTTCGAGTTGTCTAAGCTGAGAGCCAGTATAAAGAAGCTTGACCAGACGCTGTTGCTGGGCGAGTGGAAACTGGCACACATGCGTGCCCACCGCCGCTTCAAACTGGTGCCCAAACAGGAACCACAGACGAGCCAAAAGAACGAGACCACTGGGCCAATGCTGCCAAGCACGGGAGGAAACCTGCTGGTTCACGACAGAGGTGATATGTTTCTCTGTGGTCAGAAAAGAGTTATCCCTTTAAACATCATGGCAACATGCTTTTAAAGGGCTTTGTCCTCTCCAGATTGCTCCGAGCTGTTCGACAGGATAAGGCCAGAGAGCGGCTTCTACCGGATTAAACCCAAACCGACGCTCGAGCCCTTCCTGGTGTACTGTGATATGGAAGATGGAGGAGGGTGGACTGTACTGCAGAAGAGGCGCAACGGCAAAGTGGACTTCAACAGGTCATGCGCAATGACGCATCACTCCACTGACGCAACACTGCACAAAACACTGGTCTGTTATGAGTATTTAATGGAAAACCACAGGACATCTCTACTTAATCTCTATCTGCTGCTTCTGTAGCATATAATCAATTACCAACACTTTATAATCGATTTCAACACGTTCCTAGAAATTAACAGTAAACATGGTAAATAGGAACAAACTATAGGATCCAATGGGTAGATAGATGCTGAACTGGGTTTAAAATGTAGAAGTATTATTTTAACCGGGTGGAGTTTGTCTACTATATATACAGATCAGCCCTAACTTTAAAACCACCTCCTTATATCTACACACACTGTCCATTTTATCAGCTCCACTTAGTTCCACAATTACAGACTTTAGTCTATCTGATTCACTGCATACATTGTTTATCACCTTTTACCCTGTTCTTTAATGGTCAGGACCCTCACATGAGCACCACAGAGCAGGTACTATTAGGAAGGTGGATCATTCTCAGCACTGCAGTGACAGGAACATAGGGACACTGTGTTAGAGTGTGTTGTGCTGGTATGAGTGGATCAGACACAGGTGTTGAAACACCTCAGTGTCACCACTGGACTGAAAATAATCCACCAACCAGCAACATCCAGACAACAGTGTCCTGTGGGCAGCATCCTGTGACCACTGATGAAGGACTAGAGGATGAGGTGAGCTATCGACATTACACCTACACAGTGGACCAACAAGGTATGAGTGCCTAATGCAGTGGACAGTGAGTGGACACTGTTTAAAAACTCCAGCACTACTGCTGTGTCTGATCTACTTGTACCAGCACAGCAAACACTAACACACCACCACAAGGTCAATGTCACTACAGTAGCGAGAATGACCTAGCAGCCAAATAATATCTGCTCAGTGGTGGTCCTTTGGGGGTCCTGATAATTGAAGAACTTTGTGAAAGAGAGGTAACAAAGTACTTTCCTGCAGAGTTTAGTTTTAACATGTATCCAATAAGCTGCCCCACACTCTACTTATCTCTAATACATACTACTTTAGAATTTCGTTTCATGCAATTTTCATGCAATTCACAAACAATACTGTCCATTTCACAATTAATGTAAGTGTATCAGATGATTTTTAAAGAATAAAAATGTTTGTATTAAAGTCTATCTGAAGCATCAGCTGATGACTTGCTGACCGGCTCAAAATGACCAGAAAGAAACAACTTTCTTTAGAGACCCGTCAGTCCATTGTTGTGTTAAGGAAGAAGATAAAAATGTTTGTATTAAGGAAGAAGATAAAAATGTTTGTATTAAAGTCTATCTGAAGCATCAGCTGATGACTTGCTGACCGGCTCAAAATGACCAGAAAGAAACAACTTTCTTTAGAGACCCGTCAGTCCATTGTTGTGTTAAGGAAGAAGATACTCCATTAAAACAAGAAAATTTCACTGTGATCCCAAACTTTTGAGCGGTAGAGTATGTGATCCAGCCAGTCAAGGACTTGAAAGAAGGTTTATTAGTTGTTTGGTTGGAACTGTGGTTGGAACTCGATGAAGTCATGAAGCAAGTCCTAATACATGGAGATGTTTTGGTTGGTTACTGAACAGCATTCAGTAGCTTGTGAGGCAGTGGAGTTTGAGGTTGTGTTGAAGTGCGTTGACTAAACTTCAAATTATTAAAGTTCAAATTATAAGGCCTGAAAATGACAACCTGTGCAATAAATAAATGTTTGATCTTTTTTAACACAGTATTTTTTTTTTTTTTATTATTGTTAAAAAATACTGTGCTTACACACTGAATTATTACACTGTGTGCAGTATTAGCTGGGTTAAGTGTGGGATGTACACAGAAGAAGCTTGGGATTCTCTGTTTAAGCTCTGCCCTTCATAATAAGAGTCCTAGAGTAATTAATCAAGTGAACAAATGCTGAAGAACAAATATCCTAAAACCAACATACATAACATGCCTGCTTTCATTTCATTTCTAACCTGAGTGCTCTTACACCACATTGTGTCTTATTTTATTTGTACAATTCCAAAAAAATACAAATTAAATTTTATTTTTGGTATTATAGATTATATTGACATTAGTTTCAGTCAGTTAAGTGCACAGTCCTGTTTTCAGGTAATTGAACTGTCTGTGAATTTGATTGTACATATAAACCAAACCAGATAACCAAAACTGTGAAAACATGTTGTATACAAAAACAACAGATGTTCTCACTTCTGACGGTTGCTGAGTAATGTTTATTTGTTGGAGCCCAAGCTGTCATCATTTGGGAGCTACTAAGAATTGACAGCTGGGAAGTAAGAAAGTCAACAAGCTAAGCTGGCTGCTTTAGGCTTGTACTTTAATAGCTGCGAATTATGAATGAAATAAAAAAAAGAAAATTAAATTGTTATTATGTTTTTAATAAACAGTTAAATAGTGTGATGGTAACAGAACAGCTTAAAACAATATATCAACAACTGTACAATCAAATAAACCTGTACATTAATAACCTTTATATGTGTTTCCCTTGCAGGGACTGGGAGGAGTATAAAAATGGGTTTGGTCATTTCAAATTAAGTAAAGATGAGTTCTGGCTGGGCAATGATCACATTCACATCCTGCTGAACAGAGGTGGGTCACTGCCATTCAAATCAAAGTTTTTGACCATCATCTCATACGGAAAGAATGAAGTTTATTTTTGTTCTTCTGGAAGGTGAAAATGTTATGAAGATTGATTTGATGGACTGGAACGGAGAAAGATCGTACGCAATGTATGACAACTTCAGAGTGGCAGAGGAAAAAGTAGGCTTTCATATTTCAGTAAACAAAAACTAAAGTCTAATGTTACTGGATTTGTGGGATTTTCTACTTATAATCACTAATCATGTCATTCCTCACGCATACACAGGAGAAGTACAGGCTGTACTATGGAATGTACAGTGGCCGGGCGGGAGATGCTCTGTCTGGCGGGAGTAACATGGTGGAGCAGTGGTCTGCCAGCCATAGTGGCATGCAGTTCAGCACCAAGGACCAGGATAATGATCGCTACCTGCAGGGAAGCTGTGCCAAGGAAAACAAAGGAGGCTGGTGGTACAACAGGTGAGGTGCGAAAAATACACTAGGCCACAGAAGGATCCTTCTTCCCACCATTCTTGGGTTTCAAGCTGCAGACAAGATTGAATTATGAGGCAAAACTATAATGTCAAGCTTGACATTGTCATAATATCATGACTACATGTACGACTACGAAACCTAAAATAAAAGAAAACTACATAAAAATGCTGTACAAGAAAAACTATATTAAACATTTAAGAAAAATAAACAAATTAAAAAGCTTCAAAAACGTATCATAACTATTAGTAAATAAATAGTAACAGACCTAACTTTCATATCAGTTTGATCCCTTCTTTTGTTCCATTCATCATGACAGATTTTGTTCTGACAGCGACAAGTAACTCTACATTAGCAGCTGTTGTTTACAGGGTTACAGCACTCCAGTGACACTGACATGGTGGTGACGTGCTGGTATGAGTGGATTAGACACAGCAGTGCTGCTGGAGTTTATAAACACCACAGTGTCGTTGCTGGACTGAGAATAGTCCACCAACCAGAACCATTCAGCCTGTGGGCAGCATCCTGTGACCACTAATGAAGACCTGTGCAGCGACAAACTGTGACTTTACATCCACAAGATGGACCAGCAAGGTAGGAGTTTCTAATAAAGTGGACAGTGAGTGGACACAGTGTTTAAACACTCCAGCAGCACTGCTGTGTCTGATCCACTTAGACCAGCACAACACACACTTATGTCCGTGTCACTGGAGTGCTGAGAACCGTCCATCAATTGTTTTTGTCAAAATCACGGTCCCCTCAGGGCCCCCTCTGTTTTTTCAACGGTCGAAACTGACCGATAGCATCAGTCCAGTTTCTTTTCAGTTGAACATGTTACCTGTTACTCTGTGTTTATGAATATTAAAATTAATAACTGTTTGATCATTGGCAGGTGCAATGCTGCCAACCTGAACGGTCGGTTCTACCGCGGAGGAACGTACACAGCCAAGCATGACAATGGAGTGGTGTGGAGCACCTGGAGAGGGCTGTGGTACTCCCTCAGACACACGAGCATGAAAGTGAGGCCTGCAGCTTTTATGGACAGCCTGGGTAGTGGGGCAGAACCAGAGGCCTAGACGAAACCCACTGCATCGTTTATTTGTCTCATTTCATCGTAAAGGAATTGAAAGTGGACTTTATACTGCACTGTTATAGCCTGTAAAGCTCAATATGACCTACAGTGCCGCTTACCTGTGAATCAGGGTTATACATGTTTAACAGGTGCAGTTAGACAGCTTTTCTTCAAGCATGTGATAAATGACTAACCTCCTTTATTGTGCATGATAAAGTAACCAAGCATTCAAACTGTTGTTTGTCTGAAATATCTTTTACAACGCTTACAACCTTAAATCTCTGACCGACCTGTCAGTTAACTCAGTGGTTTCCAGCTTGTTGAGAAATAGACCAGAATGAGAGAAAATACACCATCAGACAAAAGTTTGGAGACACATACCCATGTTTTTTTAAAATTTGTGAATAATTGTGAAGGCACAACTTTAAAATAACACTTATGGAATTATACCTGGGCCAAACTAAAGCACCTCATTATGGTTTAAAGATTGTTTACAGTTTCTTCGGATGCAGTTTTATGTACTTTAAACATTCTGGCCAGCAGCTTCATGAGGAGCCACATGAGCCGCTTTTCTAACAGGGCTGAAGAAGATAGTGTACATGCTGAGATCTTGTTTCTGAAAAACAGGTTCAGGGGTGTTATAGGTGTTATAAGCCATTTGCATATCGTTTTTGTATTTAACTGTAAAATGTTTATATTAGGAATATTTTTGTACACAGGCACCAACTTCAGCATTTAAACTTGTCTTTCAAAGGTGTCAAAAGTATTCACGTTCACTATAGAAGAATAAATACTAGGGTTTAAAAATACTTCTATAGAAGTTTAAGTATCAACTCAAGCTTTTTACTTCAGTAAAAGTGTAAAAGTACTGCTTTCAGAACTACTTAAAGTATGAAAGTAAAAGTAATGTAGAGGAATTAAAAATACCATTAAGGATAAAAGCTTATGTCGCACCACAAGGGTCTATAGTGCACTAGCCCACCTCCCCAAAAACATTCTTCTAAAATCCATAACTATAATGTTATATTAAAATGTTAATGTTGATCAATTTGGGATGCGCTAGGCTTCCTGTTTCAGCTGCATATACGCCCATTGAAAATGAATGTATTTTAGTACAATGTAAATATATTAAAGAAGCATATCTGTGTACTACTGAACATTAACATGTGTTTCATGGAGCGGAAGATATGATGACTAGTTGCCTATAAGTATTGTAATGGTGAAGTCAAACTTCAAAGGAATGTTATCAATAACCTTTATTGGAATGTAAATGTAGATGAATAAAAACAATGAAATAAGAATAACGAGGCTATTTTTAAAATGTAAGGAGTAGAAGTAAAAGTCAGCTGAAAAATAATTACTCCAGTAAAGTATAAATAACCAAAATCTCTAAGTAAGGTAATAAAATATTTGTACTTTGCTATTTGACACCTGAGGTTAAGATGAAAATAATAATAATTAAAATATAGCTGGGTATGTCCAAACTTTTCACTGGTAGTGTATATTTTGTAAATATCAGTGTCAGGTCAATATTGGACTGAAAAAAAAGAAAGCATCTGATCCAACAGTTAAAAATCTATCCAGAAACAGCACAAACACACACTGTGTGAAGTCCTGTTGTTGGTTTTGCAGTTCTTCTGGGGTACACGCTCAATGAAAAAGAGTTTTTTAAGTGTTGCCGTAGAGGAACCACATTTTGGCATATGTCTATTTTTGTTCATTTTAATTTTTCCACATCATTTGAACAAGGCAGCTGCCTTTTACATTTCATGTCCAATAGAAATGCTCCAAAAGTCACCAGAACATTAAAACCACCTCCTTGTATTTACACACATTGTCCATTTTATCAGCTCCAATTTCCATACAGGTGCACTTTGTAGTATTATTTGGGTGGTGGGTCATTCTCAGCACTGCAGTGATGCAGACGTGCTGGTGTGTTAGTGCGTGTTGTACTGGAGAGAGTAGATCAGACACAGCAGTGCTGCTGGAGTTTTTAAACACTGTGTCCACTCACTGTCCACTCTCATAGACACACCTACCTTGCTGGTCCACTGTGTAGATGTGCAGTTGCTGCTGTTTGTGTTGGTCATTCTCTAATCCTTCATCAGTGGTCACAGGACTCTGCCCACAGGACACTGTTGGCTGTTTTTTTGCTGGTTAGTGGACTATTCTCAGTCCAGCTGTGACAGTGAGGTGCTAAAACACTCCAGCAGTACTGCTGTGTCTGATACCCTCCTACCAGCACAACACGCTCCTTGTAAGTTGCCATTTTGGAGATACCTGCTTTTCTTGGGGAATAATTCTTAAGAGAAAGAAAAAAAAGAAGTGTAATGATCCTTCACATGATGTAAAGCTCTACATCGATCCAAACCCTTAAAGAAAAATAATTCCACAAATAGTTTTTTGAGCGATGCCATAAAAGAACAACTATCCTATAGAACTTGAATTGTAACAGAGATCAATGAGAGAAGAACCTTTTATAGAAGCTTATAAAAATGTATAGAACCTTCACATGCAGAGGTTCTTCAGATTTAAAAAGGTCTCCACACACTCTTGTTTCCCAAGTATTTGTAAAAAAAAAAACCATCCATTGCAAGGTTCTTTAGAGAACCTGCGTCACCTTAATTTAGTCCAAAAGGAATCTATTCCAAAAGGAGGTGTTCTTCCTAGAGCAAACACATTACTGCCTTTAAAAAGGTTCAAAATGCTTGCATGAAGAACCAGCTATGGAAAAGTCATTCAAGGTTCTTTGGAACTTTTATTGTTATGAGTTTAGCGAAGAGCTTGTTTGAGTAGTTGGAAGATGCTGATTTTTGATGATCATATTTCAACTTAAATTATTTTCATCTTCAAAGAGACAAAGCTGCTAAAGCGAAAAGGTTGCTTAAGTCTTTGTGGAGACAAGATCAGATTGATCTGAAAGTTGCTGTCCAAAGTACAATAAAAGTATAAATCCTACTGTCGTCCCTGATATTGGGTCAAAATTTTGAGACTGCACCAATAAAAATGGTTCCAAAACTGCTTTAAAAAATGTACCACTGTATTAACCCGCATTGAAAGTGAGTGTTTTTGAAAATGTTAATATATAGATCTCTTATGAGGCTCGAACCCCACAAATGGAAAAAATGACACACACATACAAGTAAAACAAGAAAAGTATTTATTTACATTACACACAATACTTTTCATTGCCTGCTTATAGCTGAGAGCTGAGACGATTTCCAGTGTAAAGACTTTCCCAAGGTTACAAACGATATTTTATTATACATCCAAATGACGTTTGTTTTTGCTGTGCTGTAAATAGATCCTTCAAAATTCTGAAGTAAACGTGTATTTACAAACGCAAGTAAACATGCTCGTCCCTGTGTTATATATTTAGTCATGTATCAAACTATAATGGGTTCACAGACAGTGACAGCTGCTGAAATAATATATAACTTATCATTACGTTCCTGACCATTCAGATAGGGGAAAAACTGTGATGTAGAAAAAGTGTCTGGCTTAGTTAGTCTCTGTTCAACAAAGTAGCTTGGCATTTATGAGCAGTTCCTAAATATCCAACTTCATCCTGAGTCTGTATTACAGAACCTACACAAGACATGCCCAAGCTAATTCAGCCTTGGTTGCCACTTTAGCCAGTAACAGGGACAGAGTTCTTGAGAGCGAACTTTCTGAACCAAATAAATAAGAATTCGGCAAAAGATGCTTAAAACAACACAAAAGCAGTGATGACTATTAATCTGGATGACCTTAAAGTGGTATTTAACAGCCTCATCTGTTTCCCAGTAATCACAACTTTGTATCATCTGCTTTTTTTTATCCATGAACATTCTCTCACTACACCACCCAGCATGCATCACAAATAACGTACACGACCAGTGGAAATTCTCCAACAGCAGTAAAGAAATCCTGATTCATAAAAAAATATATAGATTAAATACTACTAATACTAGCTATCTGGTTTCCTTCTGCCGGTTAGTGGGAAACAAAATCAAACAGCCTGCTCGCAGGAATCCGCCCCAAAGCTTCTGTAATTCAGATGTTCCTCACAACTTCAAGATACCTAAATGAAAGAGGTGTGTTCTTGTCTACAAACCTAAAAACCTCAGTCCAGAGACTACTGCTGTGGGAGAGGGCATGTTTACAGCAGATTTCGTTTTCAATTTCGGCTGAAATGTCCCTTTAAAATACTTCTCATGTTTATGAAGCTATTCAAAGACACTGCTCCCGTCGTCTTTCACACCATTCAGTCCTACAAAAAACATATTAATACATGCATAGCAACCATCATCCGGGAATGTATGATGATATTGCAATCATATTGGTATTAGCAGATATTCGCTGGTTGTGTGTTTATGGTACTTCAGAGGAGCAGAAGTCATTTTCACGTATATGTTGCTCATTTCATCCCAAAATGTACTTCTAGCTAGATTTGACTGGTAATTCAACAGTATGGGGGGTAGTCGTGGGCTGTAGGTGGTGTTCATATGGCTGCCCACCGCTCCAGGCAATTGTGTTTACTGCCCCCTAGTGTCTGTGTATATGTACATATTTTACTGCATGGATGGGTTAAATGTGGAAGTCAAATTAAAACACAAGCTCTAAATTCAAAGTACTCCCTACTGTGTAAGCTCAACTTCATGATGTGCAATAGGGGTGGGCAATATTACAATATTTATCATTATCATTATTACATCATATCCATCCATTATCTTCTGCTTTATCCCGCTAGTCAGGGTCACGGGGAGCCAATCTCAGAGTCACTGAGCAAAGGCGGGGTACACCATGGACAGGTCGCCAGTCCATCGCATGGCCAACACATACGCTCACACCTATGGGCAATTTAGAGTGACCCATCAACCTAACTAAACTGGAGTACTCGGAGGAAATCCACTCAAGCACGAGGAGAACATGCAAACTCCACACAGAGCGGACCAGGAATCCAACCCGGATCGCCTTGCTATGGGGCGACAGTGCTTATTACATTATATTATATCATAATATGCTTCTCTGGTAATATTGCAGTTATCATAAATACTAGCACTATAATTATAATACCAAATAATAGCACTAACCATCTGCATGTTGCATTAGAAACTGGGCATAATTAGAGCTGTTTAATAGTTTTTATAGTAATATAACATTATATCTGTCCCAAAGAATAAAACAAAAAACAAAATCAAACCTCAAAAAAAGCTCTAAATATTATGTTCATGTATAAAAAAAAATATCTTGAAGTATCATGGTATTATATTTTTATCATGTTGCCCACCCCTAGTGTACAGCCCATTCATATCAGCTGTGATAAAGGATATCTCACTTCTCTTTCCCTGCTGAACATCAATAGCTGATGCTACGTGGCACTGTGACATTCTGCTCCACTTATAATTCTACACACTGTGATACAACATCAGTGGTTACACAAGCACACACCCATTAAAAAAATAAATAAGTGATTTATGTCAAAATAAGCTTCTTGTCCATTTCCATAATCTTTCATGTCCATCACGACGTTCAAGCCTGTGGGAGTTCACTTCAGCTAATAAAGAGTTCCTGATCTGAATACACTGGTCTCAGACATCGTCAGGTGAATCTATGGTCTCTCGTCATCTCCAGCCCATCCTCTTCTCCCAGGTATCCAGAGATGTCCATCATGCGTTTCTCTGCCTCAGTCAGGCCAAAGGAGGAGTTACTGTAGTCTCCGGAGAGCGGAAGACTTCGACAACGACCCCTGCGCTGCTCATAGCTGGAGAACGTTGAACTCCTTTGCCGTTGGCTGCTGGCTGCCGAGTTGGCTTCTCGAAGCTTCCTGGCCAGAATGTTTCTCTGGATGGGTGAAGGGCCTCTCCTGCTCCAGTTCTGTTCTGCCCTTTCAGCTCTGTCCATTCCAAAAGACGGTGCCCGGCCTATTGCACGGCTGTCCCTTAGGGGATCTTTGGTCGGTGTTCCTGAAGTCCCTGAATTAAGCACTGGTGGTCTGGTCTTTGAGAGAGAAGGCGGAGTACCCACCCATGGCCGCCGCCTTTGATCACTTGAACTGTCTGGTATCCTAAATTTGGACCAGTCCTCAATCTCCGGAATGGGGTGCTCCCAGGCTCTGGTCCGGCAGCTGCCGTCTGGAAGCTGGCGTGGTGCAACCTGGGTCATGCTCCGCTCCCTAAAGGGCCGTGGTGGAGGGAGCTGCTGCAGGTTGCTCTCATTAAAGCTGCAAGTCCTCCTGAAGTTTGGATTTTTGGAACTATCGAGTCGGCTGCGCTCCACCATTGCCACCCAGTCTGCGGTGCGCTCTTGCCTCCGCTCCCTGGCACTGATAGCAGACCTAGGTGTGCCCAGTATTAGATCCACCTTGGGGCTTAGCCGGTCAGGCAGAGTAGCAGAGTTCTTGTGAGGCCATATAGGCTCAGGGAAAGGGGATTTGTGGAAGTGACCAATATTGGAATCCTCCTGGCTTTCCAGTTCCTGAGGCACTGGGGTTAAACCAGCAGATGTGGAGGCAGTTGCCTCTAACATTGTGTCATCAATAGGACTCTGGGAGACATGATAGACCTGAGTAGCTTCTTTAAGGCCCTTCTTCTTCATTTCCTTGAGCTGCTGCTGGGCCAAACGATAGCCAAAAATGGGAGGCAGAATCTTTTGACCTGAAGGTGACAAACGCTCAGGGTCCTGGTTTAAGGGCAGGGGCAGGGGCAGGGACAGACTCTGCTCCCGGGCCAGTACACCCTTGTCTGACGCAGATGTGGGGTATGTTAAACCTTTCTGAGGTCCAGTTGCCTGCAGACTTTCAGAGAAACTGGGTCTCTGTAGACTATGTCCGCAAATGGAAGCCTCATCCGAGTTCTTCCGGCCACCGGGAGAATGCATGGACTCACGTCGCACTGAGCTGCACTTTGGAGCACGGCACAGTTTTCTCCACACCGTGATGACGATGGTGACCAAGATGACTGCCAGACACAGAGAGATTCCGACAACCACCACCATGTTTCCCCCCAGAGGAGAGTCTGCAGCTGGAGGAGGTGGGAAGGAAGCAGGAGGGAGGTGCTCTACAGATCATAAAATGAACTGAATTAGATTTTCTCAAGTCATAATGCTAGAAATAGACATGTGTAGCACTTAAAGGTTTTAAAGTTCAAAAGAAAGAACATACATGGGACTGAATGAGCACAGAATCATGGTTATATGAGTATTATGTAATAACTTCACCACAAATACCATCAAAAGTTGTTAAATATTTTTACCTAGGAGTCAAAACAGTTATTTTGGTTTGCATGTGTCTGTGTGAGTTAATCCCATCTAGTGGCTGGATTGACTGGGCCACTGGCAGACAAAGGCAGGTAATGCTACCTGGAGGGAGTGGCCAGAGCAGATAGAGACCAGAGTAGTCTTTGACCACACTTCCTCCAGCGCAGGCTTCTACAGACACTGCTCTTTCTTTGTTATAGATCTTCTTTAGTTTATCTTTGCATTTCTTAAGCAAGTTTTAAACTTCCAAGCATTGTATTCTTTTATCTTCTGAATAAAATAGTGCCTCAGTTTTTGGAAAACATCTTTTCAGTGGAGAGTCAGACATTCTGGTGGCTGAGCCACCAAAACAGATCTGCTACTCTATAATCTACATGTGGAAATATACATAATGAAGCCTCAGACACTTTCCAGCAGTTAATTAAGCATCACATTCCGAACAAATCTAAACTGTAACAGATGTGACAACAACAGCAAAGAGTTGAATAACCTCTTGGAATATTTGTTAGCAATGTTTTCCATTTCACCTGCTGTTGGCTTTTCATATATCTACACATACCAGTGCAATATCTTACATCAATAAGAGGGAAAAAGGAGAAGCAAGAGAGTGAAGTGAAAGGGAACTTCTCTGTATTGTACTCTGATGACGGCCACAAAATGTAGCAATATGAAGGAATTTTCTGGAAAAATTCCAGTGTTAAGCAGTTGTGGAAGCTATTTTGTGATGTTCCACATCGAAAGCCTTATTTTTTAAAGTTTACTTTCAAGTCAGTTTAAAAGTTTTGTCAGAGTACTTTGCAGGTGAGTATTTGCACTTTTACTTGAGTGAGATATTTGCACACTTCTGACACCGCTGCAACATTAAAGCAATATAAGGAGATTAAAATTGTGTTTGTTAGTGTTCATTTGTATTCATTCTAAGGTTAGTGTTTGTAAATACAGATAAAAATGGATGCAATACATTGTTTTTTGATGTTTGTCTGGGTGTTAGCCTAAAGCGCCCATACACTGTATTTTTTCTGGTAGTTTACTTAGAAGAAAGATGTAGTTACATGATCACTTTCCCTTTCCCAACTTCACTTTATCCCTTAAACACAGTTTATGTTTATGCCTGTTTATGTTACTGTACCTTCAAAACTATATATGTAAATGAGCTATGTTTTAATTGGCTAGTCTCATATTGAAAATTGAAAAAGCAGCCCAGGTGAAGCTTATGTGTAAGTGGGTGGAACTTAACTGCTGTAGACTGAAAGCACTGGATTTTGTGACAACACAGCATTTAACATGGGCTGTTTATTGCAGCTTTAAAAAATAAATTTAAATAAATTTATATAATATATATATATATATATTAAATAATAATAAAAGACAAAAAAAAAATCACAATTTTAATTTTTTTATTAACGCATGTTAGTAATTATGTATTATTTGGTGCTGCATATTAATACGTCTTCCCAAATTAAAAACTACTTTTGACTTTTACAGTGAGGATAAGTGATATGTCTTACCAGTGCAGTCCTCCAGGGAACACAGCGACTGCTCTCTCACCATGCCTGTGCACTGCATCCCAGCACCAGAGGGCAGCATACACTCACGCACACGCTCCCGCACGCCTTCGCCACAAGTCACGCTGCACCCGCTCCACGTTTGCCAGGGGCCCCACATCTCCACTAATAAATCACACATACAGTTCAGGAAAGACTGGACATAATGTGGTTAGCATGCAAAAATACATGCTGTTGCTGACACAGTCAAAAACTCAGTATAATCGGGGGGTCAGGAGTTCTCTTTTTAGAACATTTGATAACATCAGCTTATGGAACATTTTATGATAAGCTGACCTACAGACATGGCTCAATATTACTCAGCATTAGATCTTCTTACAGTGAACTTAGGAACGTTTCCTCCTATTCCTCATTTCTATTTTAGGCATATATCAGGTTTTCTAGATACAGCATATCACTGTCACTGTTTAAACAAAACATGTATCTCTATTTTTGTTGATTTTTATTTTTCTACATGATTTGAACACAAGAGCTGCTGTTTACACTGTGTGTATGATAAATGGACTTATAGAAATGCTCAGAAATAGCTTGGAGAAACTTCTGGTTCCATAGACATCAAAAGTAAAGTAGGTTTTTGTTCTTTCCTGTGAAGTTGCCATTTGGAGATACATGACATGAGAACTGGGGATTATATATAGATATATAACTCTGGATGCGTTGAATATAGTCAGTAAGCTTGCCATTCTTTATTAGAGATTATGCATGTATTTATTTACTACCACACACACACACACACACACACACACATATATATATATATATATATATATATATATATATATATAAAATTTTTTTTTTTTTTTAATGAAAGCGCTCACTGTGTGGGCTAGGAGAACAGGTGGACCACACTAGTAGCTGTTCTGCATAACTAAAATATTAGCATCTACATACAGTCATTCACAGTGGTTTGAAGTGAAATGCTTGTTTCTTGAAAAAAATACTTTAGAAACTCTAGAAATACTACTTCAGTCAGAGCAGCCAGATATCTGAAGCGTTGGATGTCTGTAAAAGCAACAAACATTGATTTTAATCAATTTCTCCCTATATTCACCACTTTATTACCATCTTCAACATAACATATAACAACTCAAGAAACTCAAGAACTGAGGTTCACTGATAACTTTGAATAATAAGCTAGATAGCTATATTTGCGGTGTTGACATTTTGACTCCTGGTTCTCATCAACACCACTGTAAAGAATCTAGGCTGGTATATTTTTTACACATTTAAACATTTCTCACCAAACCACTCTAAATGACTTTGTTTATTAATGTAGATTTTGTAGAATTCATGGAATTACCCTTATTTATATGGCAAAATGGCACTTTAAATTTGCCTATTAATATAAAATGAATCATATAATTAAGCAAAATTCTGTTTGTGCACCTGTAAAAAGTTGACTATGACTATGGTTTTATTTTATTCAAAATACTGCACCAAATCGTACTGCACCAAATTCAACTAACCCCTTAAAATCCTGGTCTTATTATGTACTAAAGATCATTGCTCACTACAATACACACTGGCAGAGTTTTTCATCATGTATAGAAGTGTGTGGTAAAACTTTGTGCTGAAGTTTTAACGCATTTAAGGAGTTAAACAGGACTAACTTTTGCAACTCTTTATAATGAAACACGCAGCTGGGAAGTCCTGGCAATATTCACCCTTATTCATCAAGGTTGAATAGTTTAGAAGAGCACATAGAGATTTCACCAGAAATCTGATTTGACTGTTTTGTTTTTCATGGACTGCATCTTTACTGCATGTGTACTTGGATTTAAATTAAAAGCACAATGTTTTAACATTCTAAAAATGCTTGATTTGTTGTTGTTATTATTATTATTTATAATAATAATGTTTACAACTGTGCACCCAGAGGTCCTTATACTACAATGGAAGTATTAGTGTTCTTATGATTACAACTATATAAACAAATGCTCCAGTTCAAAGCCAGTTACAGGGTTTCTTTATTGGCATTATCCCAAGCAGAACACGTTAAGATCGTTCTCATTTCCAGTGAATGAAGCACGCTTGTCAACACAGCACATTTCAACGAACGCCACCCAAACAGACCTCCTATTACCCACAGTGCAGTTTCCAAACTTCTGAGAAACAGGTTTGGTCACAAATAACTGAAACACTATGAGCAGTGGGGCCTGTTTGGGTTGCATTGTTGTGTTTCATTCACCAGAAATGAAGATGATCTCAAACAGAAGAAAAATCACTATTTAAACATGAGAACGAATAAGGTCATGTTAACATTAAGCACAGAATTTCTCTACCAGTTAAATGTGTCACACTAACAAACTTTTCTCTTTCCCCCCTAAGTTGAATCCGAGATGGTGGCAACTCAAACTGGTCGCCACATTGGAGACATGTCCTAACAGGTTTCTGAGTACCAGATGAACACCATCTCGGAGCACCAGCTGGACATTACTACATCCCTTTGCTCAGATCTATATGAACAGCCATGTTATACATGCGCCTTATCCTGCACATCCATTTACTATTTAGATATATATCGTCACTGTCCAATGTATCTCCATTTTGGTCGATTTTCTTTCATCATTTCAATTTTCCGCATCATTTGAACACGACGGCTGCTGTTTACATTGTGTGTTTTTGGCCTCTACTGTAAAGTTACTATTTTGGAGATACTACTTTTCATTGGCAGCGACAGTATGCTATTTAATTACTTACTGTGTTGTCATATGACAATATATCACGTCATCTGCATAATATTTATGCACCTTACTTACCTACTTACTGCATGTTAGGGGTGTAAGAAAATATCGAAAATATCGAATATCGGGATATAATGTTCGGTGATACTGTATCAATTCTTAAAAACACAGTATCGATACACAAATTTCTGGCAGACAGTGAGTCATTGTGTGTTGTGTTTAAATATTCTGACCACTAGATGGTAGTGTTGTAATTCATTTTCAGCTCCGCTCCAACATTAACAAGCAGCACAAGGCCGCAATGCTATTGTAAGCACTAACAAACCTGTTCATATAGTGGTGTGTTTTAATAGTAGGATTTAAAAAATCACAATATATCACTTTGCTTGCAGTATCGCAACATATCGTGATATATTGAATCGTGACCGCTGTATTGTATTGCCAAGTTCTTTTCAGTACACAGCCCTACTGCACGTTATACTTTAGTTGTCTTGTTATAATATAATAAGAACATATGTTTCTTTTATTAATGTATTTGTACATGTATAGGGGGTTATTTTGCTATTGCTTGCTCTTCACTGTACTTCTCTGCTGCTGTACTACCTGACTTTTCCTCTAGGATTAATAAAGTTATCTGTCCATCCATCCATTCATAGCTTGTGCCTAAAACTGAATCACCATCTGCCAAACCGTTTTCATTTTATATGAGTGTTTCCTTACTTTTCAGACACCCTGTGCTTTGGATACGAAACACAGCTGACCTACTGCGGCACAAACCACCTCACATACTACAATGACATCTCAAGCAGCCAACGTGTTATAAAATACTCACATTACACCATCACATCACTTCCTATCTGGAAAAGATCTGTACGAATTGCTGTCATTTTAACATTATTAAGCTTTGTTAAGGCCTGGCCAGCAGGGGGAGCACTTCCCGCTCAACTCTACGCTCTGAATGATTTTCCTTCATTGGCTCACTATTGAAACATCTCCATTAATAAAGGTTGTTCTTATGTAAATTATATGTAAATGAGATTCTCGTGGACAAATTTCTTTCACCCTCACACTAAAGCAGGTTTAACTGCACACAAAACACTCTTGGTTTCTTGTACCAGACGCATGTGTCATTCTGGACATTTAGGACAGTCAAATCTTCTTTCTACTTAACTTTGATAAATAAGGACCATTATGCTTAAAAAGGATGCTGTGACGTAATGTAATCTATCTTGTGAACAACAAACATCATCATATTATCATAAGTGGTGGTTAACAGAGAACACTGCTTCAACCAATGCCAAGAACTTCTTCTTACCAGCATTCCTCTGCACAATGACGCAGGTGCGTACTGAACTGGGGGACTGGCTGTAGATGAGCACGAAATGAAAACAGTACTTATTCCTGCCGAGATCAAAAACAGAGCAGTTAAATTCTGTCTCATTCTCGCCCTGGCTGAGGAAGTTAAAGGCCAGCTGAGAAGGATCTGCTTGCTCTGCAGCTGTGTTTCCCTCCTTATACAGCAGCACTTTCCCAGTGGTGACTGTGCAGGGTGGTGAGAGCAGGCGGGCGGACACTGTCCCATCGCAGCCGTTCCTGTAGATGTTCTCCACCAGAAGCTTGTAGGAGAAGATGCGCGACAGGTAGAGCGGCCCTGAGGACTTGATGTCCTGCTGGGAGTGGTGGGATTTGAGGGCCACCTGGATAAAGCCACGTTCGGTCAGCTGGGATGCACAGTGCAGCTCAATGTGCTGGGATTTCAAGACCTTGATGTCTCGCTTCATGCGATTCTGCACCTTGTCGATAGTGTTCTTCCCAATCTGGTTGTGCTCCAGGTAGGTGACCTCCAGATAGAGGGAGGAGGTCTTGCTGCTGGGGCAGGCGTGGAAGTGCTCATTAGTGGACACAGCGATTTGAAATGCGTCCGAGCTGTGGTTGTTGATAGCCCGCTCCACCCCAAGGTGGAAAGTGGGCCACTGGACCCGAAGTATTGGGCTCCACCACTGGTTGGACGTTCTGTTGGATGAGCCCTGCTGAGCTGTTTGCTCCAACCTGAAGCTGAAATTTCCAGCATACAAGAAGCACGTGCAGTCAAACTCCAGCGAGCCATCGGATCGGTTGAACGGCTTGGTCATCACGGTCACGTTCTTATCAATGTCCACCAAATCCACGGCCAGCTCATTGTCCGTGATGTTGCCATCTGCTTCACAGTTGACAAAAACGCTGGCATTGCTCAGAGCAACGTGCACTGAAGGCCACAGATGGAGACCAGCCATTGCTTAATAAAAAGAAACAGAAAAGCATGAGTGGACAGAGAAACAGAGAAAGGCTGATTTAATAATAAATGAAGCAGTGGCTACTAATTTTATGAACTGGCTGGACAAATCTACAATATTAAATGTGTTTTCTATTGTCAAACTATTAACTCCAGCTGACCAACTTAACTGGTAGAGTCTAATAATAAGTTTGATTCTTAAGGAGCACATATACTGATTGAAAAAATAAAATATAAGGCTAATTCTACCGCAGTGTGAATGTAAAAAATTTTTTTTACATGGATTACAAATGATTACCAAGATATTTAGAAGGATTAAATTATGGTCTATTTAAACCCTGTGCATTATTGTAGAAAGTAATAAGCTTACATATGTTTATTATATACAAATCACAATTCATATCACACTTTGCACTGGCTGTTTGTCACAAACTCTAATCCCTAAATATCAACTGAAAATATTAAAATAAATATAGTTTCAAGCCTAGGTTAATCTCAAAGAGTTTTTCCTTGCCACTGTCGCATCCAGCTTGCTCTAGGGGGCTTGGACCTCAATACCATTTCTCATGTTTTGCTATGCATAGACTCTTTTCTTACCATACTTCTCTTTGATTCCTCTTTTTCAAGAACTGCTTTTCTGTAAAGCTGCTTTGAGAGAACGCTATATAAATAAATGTTGATTGCTTAAATTTTGTTTTCTATTCAAATGTTTTTCTTAAGTGAAGTTGAAACAGTTGGATTTTTCACAGGTTTCATTTTTAAATAAAACACATACAAAATGTTGTCTCAATGTTCATAGATGGAGCCACATGGCGAGCAGTCAGATGACCCAGTAAGTGTGTCTCAGTTTGTAACCAGAATGGTTATCGCTGAAATACATATTTTCTGCAGTTATTTAAACTTTTTGTGTTTTAATTATAATATTATGATTTTATCTGTGCGCAGCTTTGGCATATACAAACATTTCAATAAAATTAAATAAAAAAGGTATAAGTGCACTCAAAGCAAAATTATTTGAGTCTAAAATGAGTCTCTCTCTCTCTCTTTGTATAAATGCATATACACATACATTTATATAACTTTACAGTTTAGATTCAAACTCACATGTTTCACAGCACAAGTAAAACACTGAAAAGATGAAACTCTGAATGAAAATGACAAACTAACAAAATTACTCCTAGGCATACTCCGGTCTAAACAAATCCAAGCTTGCACTGCCATCAAGTGTGCATTCCTAATATACTCTGGAATGCTATTTTAGGGGATATTTAAGAAAAGAATCATCCTCCAGAGCTGTAAGTGATCCTAGGTGTTTGCAGTAAGCCTGCCTCAGCTGAGTGTAGTTGTCTGGACAGGCATTAACACTTGAACAAATCAGTAAAATATGCTGGAGCAGGGCCAGCTTTACACGTCTGAAGTCAGTGCAGAACTTAACAGGAGGTCAGTGTAGACCGAATAAAACTGGAATAATATGCAGTAATATGTACAGACAGACGCCTGCCCGTCAGACTGTATAATAGCACTCTTAGTTGAAGTAAATAATAACTGCCTCCACCATTGTTCACCCCTGTTTGCGGGTCCGTTAGAGATCTATGTGAATCCTCACTCTTGGACACGCTCTCTGATGTAGTACCGTCCATCTGTGGTTCTCTTTAGTAACTGCAACCAGCATGCTATGCTACAGCAGTGAAAAACCCAACACTAAAGCAAATAATTGCTTTAAAGTCTCTGTATACTAATTTTCATGAGTTTTCTTCTATTATCCATAGTTTTTGTAAGATTAGCAGAGAAAGAATGATGTCTTTTCTGTTGAGAGATTATTGAAATGGCTTTTTTTGGTCATTAGGCAAGACTAAATTTGGCGTTGGTGATATCAGAGCTGACAAAGTGACAGTCAGAGTTGTAGGTATAGTTCCCTCACATGAAGTAACCGCTCTCCTGGTGCTCCAAGGATCAAACAAACCTCTATCTAAGAGGGCTTATGATAGAGGTTTATTACACGTTTGGAGCGTAGCTAGATGCTACTTGTAAGTCACATCAGATACCTGTTGTAGGATCCTACTGTACCAGATTAATAGGAATGTGAGAGCTGGAGATCTACGTTCACTGTAGGAATAAAATGACACGGTAGCTTAGTGTTTACATTAGCTGTCCAGTTTTGCAGGCTGGAAAATGAGGGTCAACTCCCTGCATAAAAAGTGTGGTTAATGGTTTCGGCTATGGTTACACAGATTCTCTATATAAGAGTGACTGCAATATACAGTAAATTAAATGACATTTCATTCATGTTCATGGGGTCCTTTTCTCCATTAAAGCCCCCAAAATGTGTGTCCATGGGCTTGATACTATGCTTATAATAATAACTTCTTTACCTGGTAGGCACATGAGCTGCTGCGGTGTGAATTTTGCTGTGTATTTGATGACAAAATTCTTTCTACAAGCCATCAGATTCCTCAACTCCCAGAGACTGAACACACAGACACCTTCATACACACCCACACATACAAATGACACCATCTTACTCTGCTTCTGCAACTCCAAACTGTGTCTCAGATACTCTATTTAAATGAAAAAAATATTGCAATTCACACTACAATACTTCACCTAATTAAAATGGATAAATGGATGTTACGTTCCTCTGTACACAACTCATTATCAGTACTGTGTACTGTATCTAATTTTTGTCCTGTTCTTTCATATTTATTCCTTTTTGTATTTATTGTATGTCTTGATACCTACTGCACTCTTTTATATGCACTGTGTATATTGTTGTCATTCACCTTATGGTCCTGGAAGAACATTGTTTTGTCTCACTGTATACTTCATATTAGATCAGGTTAGACAGCGGTCACCCAGCACACGGCCTGTTCACTTTACTGCCATCAGGCAGAAGATACCACAGCATCCAGGCCAGAACAACCAGGCTAATGAACAGCTTCTACCCATAGGCTGTCAGGCTTCTGAACAAACTGTCAAGCTGAAAGACCCCAATACCATTCACTCGTCCACTATTATTATTTATTATCTATTATCTATTATTTATTCTTATATTGCTGCTATGGACAACATTACTCAAGTCACTTTAAATATATTTATCTTCTTACATAACCTGTCTATGCAAAAGTATATATATATATATATATATATATATATATATATATATATATATATATATATATTAGCTTATTTTATTTTATTATTGTCTATTTATTTTTGTTTTTACTACTATATATAATACTATCCTGCTGTAAAGTAATTATCTGAGCCTAACCCCAAGCATTTCAATGCATGTATGTTCTGACACGATGTATAAATATATAACAAAAAATACAAATAAAAAATTTGGAAACTTAAAAAATTGAAACATATATTTCTATATACCTAAAAAAAGCCTCTTGAACTCTTGAACTTGTACACCTGTGATCAATACTGGAGTGGTCTAGTCTCAGATTCCCAATAAATATGCAATAATTTGGATTATTTGTTATAGGTACGTGGACAATATGGGTTATCAGATATATGTATCGGCCCAGAATTCTTTTATCAGCGTCTTGCGACACCTCAGCAGATATTCAGGTTTCAGTTGTGCACATAAAAAAAGGAGCCCACAATTTGAGCGGATCCCAAGAACCCCAAGAACCCTTGGATCAAAGTCATCTGTAAACAGGAAACAAGAGCTATTCAGCATCCATGGCTCACATATACTGCAGGACAGTGCTATTTGTATTTGACGCAAGACGCTTTGTGTGTGCCTGACAATAGCGCTCCTCGTCCCCAGCTCACTGGAGAAGGCATTGTGATTTACAAATGCCGCTACGCGTAGGTCACTTCCTGAGAAAAAAATACATGCGAGGGAAAAGCAGGCAGGAAAAGGCCCCTCCCTTCTCTTCCTCTGAGTCCGGGCCCGCTCCAGTAAAAAAGAGCCGAGGACTGCTTATCACTGCCCACCATGTAAACTTCAATAGCAGGTGGAGCAGTGATGCAGCCAGAAACTGAATGAATGCTTTTGAAAGGTGATGCATTGAATTTACTCAGTTCCCACATTCCCATTTAATTCTGACAGTATTCGTACTGATCAAATGTAATTTATTCACATGGAAAGTATTATTACAAGCAACTACTTTCTGTTTCTTCCCAAAAAGAATACAAGAAGTCATCCCTGCCAAACTTTGAACTAGTAAACTACGTGTAGGCCACCTGTCTATCAACACTAGATGCTTTATGTAGATCAGCTTACCAAATCCCATAAGAAGCAGCAGCAGGAATGGGATCAGTGGGGTAAAACCCTGTGTCATTCCGACGCATATGTCCTCTTGCTCTCCACATCACCCTCTTCTGCCATTCAAACAGCCCTCTGAGGACCAGGCGGTTCTAGAAGAGAGCAGAATTAGAGTTACCAAGCGTTTCTAATGCTTACAGCACGTTGCATCACCCTGATAAGACTTTCGGGATCTCACCAGCAAAAGCGGGATAGTAATGACGTTAATAAACATCCAAATGACATTTAAACAACACTTTGTGGACTTTATCTAAATAGGATAGGCTGGGCTTGAAAAGGCTGCTCTTCATAACCTAAAGAGAGTTTGACGTTTCTAAGACAGTAGTTTGAACAACGAGCTGCTGACGGAATAGTAGATTAATGAGAGCGCTGTGGTCACTTGCATAAAACATCTTAATTACAACTTGGCCTTAATTATTCTCTTTCACGGAGGCCCTAAGGTGACAGGGTGATTATTGTTTAATGAGGCACGGCCACAAATTAATATCTTGAGGCCACAAATTACTGTATTGAGTAGGTGTTTGTGACTGGATCAAGAAATTGTGATATCGGAATGCAAAACTGTGATATGTGCATGGTGGAGACCAGACATTAATTATGCCATCTAATTAAACTGCACTGTTTAAAACACCAACATTTGTAGACGAACAGCCTCAATCAGCACCTCATTCAGCTCTCCTCCTGCCTCCCAGCTCCAGTGCCTTTAGAGAGATCTTCAATAACATGATTGTAGGCTTCATGTTCCTTCATTACAACTTTGCTTCATATACCAAACTGTGACTCCAGTATCAGGAATAGAGTATTATTACTCTCCTAATATCGAGACCACTAATTAATATACTGAGCTTACAAATTAGTATATTAAGGCAAAGCTAATAACGTGTAACCTCAATATATTAATTTGTGGGCACGTCTTATTCAAATATAACCCCCATGTCAACCTAGGGGGTCTGTTCCTTTAAGCTAACAGCCCAGAAGCTGTTCAGGTAAATGTTTAAAGTGCAGTTTTAAACCGTAAAGTTTCAGTTTTGACAGGTGCAAGATTTTACTTATACCCTGAAGATAAATACGTAAGATGTGTCCACAGGTGTCTGTAGCATCGTCGTTTGGACGCGTTAGCCGTTTAAAAAAGTACAACTAATAATTGTAGTTATGTACGTTATAACAATGTTATTACACAGTAATTACGAAAAGTCTGAAAACTCTTTCGTCTGCGTTTTTTAAATGATTGAGGGATGCCTCAGAAACAGAGCTGCCCCCGTGTCAGCAGGATTCGTTGCTAATGTCATTACTGTCAACCTAAAAATAAACTAAATAAGTATCTGTGCTCGTGCTGAACAGTTCCCGCGTCAGAACAACAGCCGTTACCCACACAAACCCTCCAACCTCCAGCAGCGCTTCAACTCAAGTCTCTCCAAACGAGCAAATCTTAATCCACCTCGAACTGCCTGCTGTCAGTTTCAGCTCTGTACGTACGCGCTCCGTGTGGCCGCTGTCCTCCTCCGTCAGTCGCCGGAGAGCCGCTTCGCTCGCAGCATCGGACCTGCAGGCTGAGGAAGAAGCGCGCAGAGGCGCGAGCCCGACTTACTTCAACCCGTGTGGGAGACCCGCAGAAAATCCGCGCGACATGACCGCGCAGGGCACGAGCAAAAGCCGCGCGCACGCGCAGGAGGTGAGAAGTGCGTGATCTTGAGCGCGCGCTCCCGAGCGACCTCTGCCGACGGCAGTCCGGGTAGGATGTGGTCAGCGATGGCGGTTTAGACTCCGGTACGTCGTCGCTGTCCAAAGAAAAACAAGAATCTCCAAAAGAGTATCTTTTCAGGAGAGGACTAAAACCTCCTTAACTTTTAATGGAAGTTAATGGAACCAGAATTATTTTCAAGTTATTTTGGTCCAGATATTGTTGGTCCTATATTTCTGATGGTCCATTAATTATGATTTTTTTACCCAACGGAAACATCAGCTGTCGTTTGAATGATATAGAAAAAAAGACAAATATAACAATACACAATACACCAACAATATACAATATACTGCCTTTCAACCGTTTTAGTACAATACCAGCCAAACATTTTAATACACTACCAGCCAAACATTTTAATACACTACCAGCCAAACATTTTAATACACTACCAGCCAAACGTTTTAGTACACTACCAGCCAAACATTTTAATACACTACCAGCCAAACGTTTTAGTACACTACCAGCCAAACATTTTAATACACCACCAGTCAAACGTTTTAGTACACTACCAGCCAAACATTTTAATACACTACCAGCCAAACGTTTTAGTACACTACCAGCCAAACATTTTAATACACTACCAGCCAAACATTTTAATACACTACCAGTCAAACGTTTTAGTACACTACCAGCCAAACATTTTAAAACACTACCAGACAAACATTTTAATACACTACCAGCCAAACATTTTAATACACTACCAGCCAAACATTTTAATACACTACCAGCCAAACGTTTTAGTACACTACCAGCCAAACATTTTAATACACTACCAGACAAACATTTTAATACACTACCAGCCAAACGTTTTAGTACACTACCAGCCAAACATTTTAATACACTACCAGCCAAACATTTTAATACACTACCAGTCAAACGTTTTAGTACACTACCAGCCAAACATTTTAAAACACTACCAGACAAACATTTTAATACACTACCAGCCAAACATTTTAGTAACACTACCAGCCAAACATTTTAATACACTACCAGCCAAACATTTTAATACACTACCAGCCAAACATTTTAATACACTACCAGCCAAACGTTTTAGTACACTACCAGCCAAACATTTTAATACACTACCAGACAAACATTTTAATACACTACCAGCCAAACATTTTAATACACTACCAGCCAAACGTTTTAGTACACTACCAGCCAAACATTTTAATACACTACCAGACAAACATTTTAGATCACTACCAGCCAAACATTTTAATACACTACCAGCCAAACGTTTTAGTACACTACCAGCCAAACATTTTAATACACTACCAGCCAAACATTTTAATACACTACCAGCCAAACATTTTAAAACACTACCAGACAAACATTTTAATACACTACCAGCCAAACATTTTAATACACTACCAGCCAAACATTTTAATACACTACCAGCCAAACGTTTTAATACACTACCAGCCAAACATTTTAATACACTACCAGCCAAACATTTTAATACACTACCAGCCAAACATTTTAAAACACTACCAGACAAACATTTTAATACACTACCAGCCAAACATTTTAATACACTACCAGCCAAACGTTTTATTACACTACCAGACAAACATTTTAATACACTACCAGCCAAACATTTTAGATCACTACCAGTCAAACATTTTAGATCACTACCAGTCAAACATTTTAATAAACAACCAGCCAAACATTTTAAAACACTACCAGACAAACATTTTAATACACTACCAGCCAAACATTTTAAAACACTACCAGCCAAACATTTTAATACACTACCAGCCAAACATTTTAATACACTACCAGCCAAACATTTTAAAACACTACCAGACAAACATTTTAATACACTACCAGCCAAACATTTTAAAACACTACCAGCCAAACATTTTAAAACACTACCAGACAAACATTTTAATACACTACCAGCCAAACATTTTAAAACACTACCAGACAAACATTTTAATACACTACCAGCCAAACATTTTAATACACTACCAGCCAAACATTTTAATACACTACCAGCCAAACATTTTAAAACACTACCAGACAAACATTTTAATACACTACCAGCCAAACATTTTAATACACTACCAGCCAAACGTTTTAGTACACTACCAGTCAAACATTTTAATACACCACCAGACAAACATTTTAATACACTACCAGCCAAACATTTTAATACACTACCAGCCAAACATTTTAATACACTACCAGCCAAACATTTTAAAACACTACCAGACAAACATTTTAATACACTACCAGCCAAACATTTTAATACACTACCAGCCAAACATTTTAATACACTACCAGCCAAACATTTTAAAACACTACCAGACAAACATTTTAATACACTACCAGACAAACATTTTAATACACTACCAGCCAAACATTTTAATACACTACCAGCCAAACGTTTTAGTACACTACCAGTCAAACATTTTAATACACTACCAGCCAAACGTTTTAGTACACTACCAGCTAAACATTTTAATACACTACCAGCCAAACGTTTCAATACACTACCAGCCAAACATTTTAATACACAACCAGCCAAACATTTTAAAACACTACCAGCCAAACGTTTTAGTACACTACCAGACAAACATTTTAATACATTACCAGCCAAACATTTTAATACACTACCAGACAAACGTTTTAGTACACTACCAGCCAAACGTTTTAGTACACTACCAGACAAACATTTTAATACATTACCAGCCAAACATTTTAATACACTACCAGTCAAACATTTTAATACACTACCAGCCAAACATTTTAATACACTACCAGACAAACATTTTAAAACACTACCAGACAAACATTTTAATACACTACCAGACAAACATTTTAATACACTACCAGCCAAACGTTTTAAAACACTACCAGACAAACATTTTAATACACTACCAGACAAACATTTTAATACATTACCAGCCAAACATTTTAATACACTACCAGTCAAACATTTTAATACACTACCAGCCAAACATTTTAATACACTACCAGCCAAACGTTTTAAAACACTACCAGACAAACATTTTAATACACTACCAGCCAAACGTTTTAGTACACTACCAGACAAACATTTTAATACACTACCAGCCAAACATTTTAATACACTACCAGCCAAACGTTTTAAAACACTACCAGACAAACATTTTAATACACTACCAGCCAAACGTTTTAAAACACTACCAGACAAACATTTTAATACACTACCAGACAAACATTTTAATACATTACCAGCCAAACATTTTAATACACTACCAGTCAAACATTTTAGTACACTACCAGACAAACGTTTTAATACACTACCAGTCAAACATTTTAAAACACTACCAGACAAACATTTTAATACACTACCAGCCAAACATTTTAATACACTACCAGCCAAACGTTTTAAAACACTACCAGACAAACATTTTAATACATTACCAGCCAAACATTTTAATACACTACCAGTCAAACGTTTTAGTACACTACCACACAAACATTTTAATACACTACCAGACAAACATTTTAATACACTACCAGTCAAACATTTTAGTAACACTACCAGTCAAACATTTTAGTACACTACCAGCCAAACGTTTTAATACACTACCAGTCAAACATTTTAAAACACTACCAGACAAACATTTTAATACACTACCAGCCAAACATTTTAATACACTACCAGCCAAACGTTTTAAAACACTACCAGACAAACATTTTAATACATTACCAGCCAAACATTTTAATACACTACCAGTCAAACGTTTTAGTACACTACCACACAAACATTTTAATACACTACCAGCCAAACGTTTTAAAACACTACCAGTCAAACATTTTAGTACACTACCAGCCAAACATTTTAGTACACTACCAGCCAAACGTTTTAAAACACTACCAGACAAATGTTTTAGTACACTACCAGTCAAACACTTTACTACACTACCAGTCAAACGTTTTAGTACACTACCAGCCAAACGTTTTAAAACACTACCAGACAAACGTTTTAGTACACTACCAGTCAAACATTTTAGTACACTACCAGTCAAACGTTTTAAAACACTACCAGACAAACGTTTTAGATACACTACCAGTCAAACGTTTTAAAACACTACCAGACAAACGTTTTAGATACACTACCAGTCAAACGTTTTAAAACACTACCAGACAAACGTTTTAGTACACTACCAGTCAAACGTTTTAGTTACACTACCAGTCAAACGTTTTAGATCACTACCAGCCAAACGTTTTAGATCACTACCTGTCAAACGTTTTAGATCACTACCAGTCAAACGTTTTAGATACACTACCAGTCAAATGTTTTAGATCACTACCAGCCAAACGTTTTAGATCACTACCAGCCAAACGTTTTAGATCACTACCAGCCAAACGTTTTAGATCACTACCAGCCATGGACAAAGAATCAATCGAGCATTTTTATCAAAAGGATACAGTAGCCACTAGATTTTTCAGCAACAGCTTATTATAATCATTACAGAATCAGATCTGCAAAACTCATTTACTAGTAGATTTCTGGAAGTTCCATTATGTGAAAGTAAGTCTAATGGGTAAATTGCACTGTGGCCTCTGCGCCTCTTTCCAAACAGCAGTACACAATAGGGGAGTGTGTTACAGGATGAAGCTCCTCATAACAGGTCCTTTGAAGGACGTAATGTCTTAAACTCTCTCAGCAATCTCATTGTAATACACCCTCCTCACATGTTCCCCTGGAAATAGCATTCGAAAGAAGGAATTGTTTCTGTGTAGCACGTAGCAGCTATTCTACTGACAATAATGACAACAGAGCTACTTTGCAGCACATTAATAAAAATGGTTCTTTAAAGGGACAGTATCCTCCAGTTCTCCTGCATTTATCCGTACATTTATCAGCATTCATTATCACTTACAATAAAACAGGCATCTGCATCTTTAGGACTGATTATGCAAATGATCTCCAATCTGATTGGCTGCTATGTATTGACGTTCATTCAAAAAGCAGCCTGGATTGGAACATTTCAGTGTGAGTGGCCTAAACTAATGTAGACAAGATAGGTGGATGTAAATCTAGCTTTTTTTCAATAAAACAAACAAAACAACAAGAAATTTTAAACTTATTCACATATATGGGCTGTATGGTCTGCAAAGCAACCATTGTGAAGCTTTACCAATATTCAAAACTACATTTATTTTAAAAAAACAAAGATATTGTGGTTTGGTTTTCCATAATATCGAACCCTCTTAGAGTTCTCCAGTAAAAGTGACATAAGGTAAACTTGACAAACAACTTGAAGGCATAGATGTTATTCGTCTACCTCTACCTATTAAGGAGACTAAGGTAAGTGCAGGGAAAACTCCTGAGGACCTTCTTTGACACAGTGGTGGCATCTGCCATCTTTTACGGAGTGGTCTGTTGGGCGGCAGCATCTCGACGGCAGACGAGAAGAGACTTGACAAACTTGACAAAAAAAAAAGAGGGCCAGGTCTGTCCTGGTAAGCCCCTTAGACCTAGTGCAGGTAGTAGGAGACAGAAGGATGTTAGCCAAGCTGGCATCCATGCTGGAGAATGACTCCCACCCCATGCATAAGACTCTAGCAGCACTGGGCAGCTCCTTTAGCAACAGGCTGCTTCACCCCAAGTGTGTGAAGGAGTGGTATCGCAGGTCCTTCCTTCCTGCTGCTGTTACACTCTACAACCAGCACTGCTCCCAGCAGACCACAAACACACACTTACACACTACACACTTAAAGATTTTTTTTTTCAGTGTAACAATGTGCAATATTTTTCCATTCCCTTTGTGCAATTATTTGTAAATACAATCATAAGAGTTTTTGACTTTTAATTATTTATATTGTATATACTGTACTGTTTATTTATCTATTTTTTGTGAGTGCCTTGCTGTGGGGATGACGGTCTATAACAGAAAACCTCTTCTATGTGTTTTTTTTTAAAAAAAACGTTCTAAAATGGTTTTGTATTGTATATATATATATATACAATATAATACAATAGCCACCTTGTTCAGGTAATACAAAACATGGGCATTAAACCTGTACAATGTTGTGTGAAGTGTAGTTTTTACATTTGCACTTGAGAAGACTCTTAGATGCCTTCATGCTAAAGCACAAATGGAACTTAAAAGGACCACTGCAGCATTTTTTAAGCCTAATCTCTATCTGTGGATGCTTCAGTAAGTACCCACTGACTTCCATTAGAAGAATGTTTCAAGCCAACAATTTTTCATATGATTGGTAACTGACAGTAAAATACAGATTCAGCAAATGCAGATTAAGTCAGAAAAAAATACTGCAGTTTTCCTTTAAGCAGAGCAGAAACCTTTTGGTCCACCTCACTGTGGGGTTTATTAGGAAGGCTCTCAGCCACAGCCCTGCTGCTCAGGGTTAGGACTGCAGCCGCGCTATTTAGGACAGCCCATCACGGTCTTTACAGTTCACACACATCTGTCCAACCTCGACAGCTAAGAAGAGCATTCCTACCCTGCCTTAGCCATTTTACAAGTCATCAGGAACTGCAAAATAAACATCCAAATCAGCATTTATTACTGGTATTATACAATGAAGAGGTGGCCGAGAGTCCCACAAGTCCAGTCTGTGTTTGGAACAATGCAGTGTTCTGTACAGGGGTCTTTGAAAAGAGTCCAGCAGGGATCAGATTTGTACATCAAAACAAGTTGGGATAAAAGCGCAGGCCTTCCACGGAGTCGTCTCTGCATAGATGCCCCATTTTCTCAGCCAGCAGCAGTCTGCAAGGAAGGATGCAGTGGAGGCAGGAAGGAAGACATTGAGAGTTACTTAACGGTTTTTGGGTTCAACAAAAAGAACCGTCCAGACAATGCTGAAAGAACGTAACATGCAGTACACAATACTTATGAGCAACCAGTATCAGAAAGCATTGATCACAGTATTTTTCAGATATATAACATACAGAACACAGAGGTAGCAATATAATATTGTAACACTTCAGGAAATTTGTTTTATTTTTTTGTATATATCTGATGGGTTGATACAGATGATAAAGAACCAGCTGTGCATTTATTCAAAATTGGTCATACTATACACTAAATCCAAATCCAGTAGTAACTATTTATTTATTTTTATATATATATATATATATATATATATATATATATATATATATATATATATATATATATATATATATATATATATATATAGATATTACTACATTTAATATGTAAATTAGTTAATGAACCTATTATTTTTAAAGGGTCCATATTTTACATTTTTCTTGTAATTTGTGTTTGGTCATTAGGGCCACCTATAATGTTAGTGTGCTTTTATAGCAAAAGCAGTTATTATTTATTTTTACGTGCCCATTTTTCAGCTTTTCTTTATACTTTAAACAGAAAGATCTTAAATTATTAAATAGGCTGTCTTTAAGATTGATATATGCAAATGAGCAGGCAGAGGTAACCTGCTGCAGGCTGAGGGGAGTGGATTTGTGTAAACAAGTTTTTCGTAATGGTCTAAGGAGTGAGTAGCATGTCCTGAACTTTCATAAACTACATCAAACTTTCAGATTTTATAATAAAAAAATGTAGAAGTGTCAGGAAAAAGCAAAATCATATTCTTAAACTGAAGCATAATCATGCTCCTAATCCGAATCTTAAATATATTTTCAGTATTAGGTGTACCTACACTTTCCCTTTATTACAGCTTTTCAGGAGACTTGTTTTCAGTTTTGTGAAAGAAATCGCAGGTATGTTTTTTCACACAACCAAAGTTCAGTCCTAAAAGAAGCATTTTCTACTTCTCATGTTTCAAAAAACATGGCGTTGAATGTGGCGTTGACAACTGGGCTCTGGGTGGCCAGTCCATTGTTCTGAGAAATATGTTTTAAAATGAATTTTAATATGAATTAATATGAATTTCATTCATTTTTTTACTTGACAGCTACACATCATTTCAGGCTCATAGTGTTGAGTTGTCCTCTCACAGTCAAAAGATGTTAAAGTAAAATTGGAAGAGATTTTCTCCCCTCACACCAAGATGAAAGCTTTAGGTTTATCTGATGATGGCACTTTCAATAGTCAACCAGGTCCAGTTTGGTTATTAGAAGTCTGTATCTTTGAATTTAGGTTTGGAAACCCCTTCACTTATTTTAACTTCCCTCTTCTTTATGCAGGTATACTGTTTTATATTTAATGTCCTCAGAAATATGCTGTGAAAAATCAATACTGTGTAGTTCATGGTCATTTTGACTGACTAAATTAAGGGACCACTGATTTTTGCACAGTACTGTATAATGTACCAATACTGCTAAAGCTAAAAATCATCATCGTTCTGTTGCACCAACTCATGTGCATCAGTGCAAAACACGTATTGATCAGAATCCAACCGTACCTCTCTTTCGCAAGGAGAACAGACAGTCCTAAAAGTTTAGCGAATTCCTCTGCAGTTAAGGAGCCCTTGTCAGACACCTGGGAAACAGGAAAGGATAGAAGCACCATTAAACGCCAATGGGACACGCACCACAACTAACATATGTCTTTACACGCTGACCAACACAGATGTGTTTCAAACATCCTCAGTTCAGCTTCTTTAGACTCTTCTTTACACTTAGTCATGTTATAATGAATGCAAAAACAAATACAAGTAGTCTTGTTGGATTGAAAGGGCGACTCCCTTCAGATTACAGAGACGTCTCTCCAAAAGCAAAGACCGAAAATTCCACTCTTAGACCACATTCGCCTTGGACTCTTCAGACATGGAACATTCTGATCTGACACGCCTCTGAATCTTTGACCTAAGACGCAATTCTTCCAACCCTCCTCACACATCTGTTGGGGGGGGGGGGCGGTGGTGTCTCCTGTCCAACAGGCTGATCAGTGATAAGCGGTATGTTGAGGCAGCCCTCTCACTAACTCTGACTGAACTGAGGAGCCTCTATCTTACACAGCGGCTGCGGGAATGAGGCAGAGGCATTCAGCGTAGGCGGGATTGTTCCAAGTTCCGCTCCACCAAACCCCTAATTAAACATGATTAGCGGCCACTTAAGTGATTTAGCAGGAGTTATATGACAGAGGCTCGACACTCACGTTATCAAGAGCCGACGCAATCATCTCCTCTTCGTTATGAGACTGCAGCTGAACCACCATCACCCCACTGTCAAAGACACGCAACCTGAGAAAAAAGAGAAAGAAAAACAACAATGTACTGGTTTCCACTGGAAACTACCACAGTGATGCAGGCCAATGTAGGCCAAACTCTCTGAAACAGTATCCAGCAAATACATAAAGTTTCCAGCTAGGAGCTACTTAAGTGGGGTCGGTGGTATTGGTGGGATTGGGAATAGCGAATGGATGTTTTCTTTAGAAAGATGGAAAAGTGAAGAGAGCAGACACGGCCTCTTGAAAACAGGAAGTCAGACAGGAAGTGGCTGACTGATTCCTTCTTTGCCCTGCCTCCCTTCTGCAGCCCCTCGCCAAAACCCTAACTCAATCACACACACACACAGACATATATATGCACATGTTCAAATGAGCATACCTCAGAGGGAGTTTAAGGGATTCAAACATCTTGCAGGCATTCACCAGGTCCTCTGGAGAGAGCAGCTAGAAAGAGTGAACAGGGTTACAATTTGTTACACCATCTTTTTTTACGTCTTCATTAACATCTACATTGTACCGTGTGCTCGTAACCCTATAACTGGGATGTGTGGAATCAGCTATTCATATAGAATGTGGGAAGTAATGCATACAGTCCTGAAAGAGTTAGGTAACACTATATTGAACTGCAATTTGCATACAACCAATGCATGTAAATATAGCTTTATAAACACATTTTATACTGCTTATGCGTGCGTTATAAAATATTTATGCATGTCACCTTCAAACACTGCTTAGAAGACTACCCAAAAGGTGCATAAGCTTGTCATGACAGCTGACATAACCCTACATAATTGTTTACAACTATTTATTCCATTAAACATCATCTGTCACAAAAGCTATTTTAGCTAACGTCGATCACGATTGGCAAATGTGACTTTACTAGCCTACTGGAATAAGTATAAATTAATATTTATGCAGGGTTATGTCAATTGTTGTAACAAGCTTGTGTACAGTATTACCAAAAAAAATAAAAATCAAATTTTTATGCCCACAACTGCCAAAAAAAGAAAAACCGTGTACCACACCATAACATGAACTGGCAAGAGGTGTGCTTTGGAAAGTTAAAGCCAGATGGTCGTACTGTAAATCCTTCTAAGCAGAAGGTCAGGCTAAGCACTGCTCAGTCTGTGACTGAGAGATCGCCGCTACCGAGCGCCTTAAGCCATGCTCAGTTGCAATGTAAGAGGTGCTGTCTTTACTGTATCTGACCACACTTTTAACATACTTATATATTGATTGCTAATTAATTTGGCCATACTTTATAGTAATGAAAACCTAACTCTGTTCTAACTCTATGGGCTGCTTAAGTTTACCTCCATCCCTCGTGCTCGGTTCACCAGACAATAGACTTCTGTGAGGGCCATCATGCCCCCTCGTTCCTGTGCAGATCACCAGCATAGCCATGGGCAGAGAGAGGGAGAGCGAGAGTTAGAGAGAGATAGATTGTTAGATAGATAGAACACCACATCAAAGGCCACAGTGTAGGCAAAAGACATACATAGTCATTGGTTAGTCTTAACAAACAGAATGAAATCAATAAGCTCAATTGTGTTTAGAGGTTCTTTAGAGCTGGACAAGGTCCAAAAGTCCAATCCAAGCACACTCATCAAGACCACAACTGATGATATAAATATATTAGAGCTATTCATTGACCTGCTTTGTGAAGTAAAGTATCAATCACAAAATCTATAATGTGAGATAAAACATTAAAAGACTGTCTAGACACAGTGGGTTAGCTCAAACAGGTTGTGTGTTTGTTCACCTCCAGCGGTGCCTGCAGCATGTCTCCCAGCTGTCTAGCAAGCTGCATGTGATAGTGGGTGCCAGAGCCATGCGTTTCCCTGGTTACGGGGTCGGCGATGCCCATGCTTAGCAAATAGGACTTGAAGCGGATGGTCTGCGAGAGGCAGCGAGAGAGAAATAGAGTTAATTGGAACTTGAATAAAAAAGAGGCATTACATCAGAAAGGAGAATCATTGCATGTTGTAATTAAAATCATACTGGAGAAACATCAGAGGTCATTTTAAGTCGGTTCACCTGACCTAGGACGTGCCTGATTTTAGAATTATTCTGCTATCACTTCCTATGAACCCTGCATCCATGACACTTTCTATGTGCACACATAAGACATGGTATAGCATGCATAATACCTGATAATGCCTGGCATAAGCGTGTATAGTTGCTTGTGGGTAGTCATAATTACATGCACAATATTTTATTACTATATGATTGCATTATAAAATTATATATATATATATATATATATATATATATATATATATATATATATATATATATATATATATATATATATATATATATAGGCTTCATAGGCACTTTAGTAAGGCACTATAGTATTTACTCATCAGAACCCTGTCCCTGCATTTCTGTGTGTATTCTACAGGAAGAAGCAGAATGTAAATGTAAAAAAATTCTAACCAACCAACTAACCAACAAGTAACTAAATACAGTGTTGTTCAACTGTTTGTTTATTTATTTAATTTCCAGTTAAAACTGGACCATTTTGCACAAGTTTTTCATTTTTAGGAGATATTTCTGAGAGGAATAGATATAAAAGTAGCCGCTTGAATAAGAAAATGACACTCCTAATAATCGTGCAAGACCTGAGCGCTAAGAGAAAAACCAAGCTCCACTCCTGCTTCAGATATGAAAAAACAAAAGGAAGACAATGACCACCCCAGAAATGGAAATTGAGGCCTTATTGAATCTAAATGAAGTAAATAAAGGACATTCTTTAACTTATATATATATATATATTACACTGCATTGTCAGCTGTATAATAGTGCAACCTGACGTTTTCTGTTCACTTCCCCAACCAGATCTGGGTGCTTATATGTCAACATGTGCATCTGACAGTGCCCGGCTCAAAGGAGAACTGAACCTGGCAGGGACTCCTCTGCCAAGTTTGCCAAGCAATGGGCTTAGAAGCACCCCACAGAGCGAGAGGCCTTAACAGAGTTAAGCCAATGGAAATATTTAGCATCCTTCGCATTATCCATTTAATTGCTGCTTTCATTACAAACTCATTTCCCCATTGTTTCACTAGCTATGCATGCAAACCCAGACATACACGTTTAAGAATCACAATGAAAAACACATCCAATAAAAAAAGAACACCGCACAGCAACCTTAACATGCATGATCGCATAAAGCCAATTAAGCCTGGGAGCATTAAAGCAGTAAGAGCTTGAGCCAAACCTTCACAAACCAGGAGATCAAATGAAGTGGCTAGAAAAATCTATTCTAAGTGAGATACCTGTATTTACACTGTGTATGCTTTCATGTATAATAGGATTTTATTTTAAATTATTAAACTGCTACAAAACTGTTAACATCAACCAAACAGATTCTCTTAGCTAGATTCTATTCTATATAATGTTAACAGATACAAGACTTCTGATGCCATAACGCTATGACATCTGTTGTTGGGCCTGCCATAACCTCAGTTAAGCTGGCACCAGGCCTACTGGAACAATCATTCAGCTGCAACCAGGTTAATCTCTCAAACCTTGAATCGTCTTCAATCTCATACAACCCACTCACCTACGGTTAGGCTCTGGGATTAAGACTACCCTAAAACTCTTCCTGAAATTCTTGGTGTTGTGTTAAATACGCAAGACTGCATTGCTGATGTCTGCACTGTTTGTCTGTACAGCATAATGAAGCATAAACCTGCGATACTTAATGTAAATAATAAAGTAGAACGGCAGTCTTGTGGATTTAACCATCTATTTATTTAAGAAAGTGTTTTAGGGTTATTCCTAGAAACTAACTTAATCACAGCTGGGTTCTAGAATTAAGACCACCCTAAAACCCTAAAAAATTTTAATGGTTAAATATAGAAGACTGCATTGCTGATGCCTTCCAAATACACTGGCTGTTATATTGATGCTGTCCAAAGAGAAACATGTATTTCCAAAACTTAAGTTAATAGAACCACTGGAGCATTTCTGTTGGTCCATCCGTCAGAACATTTGAACAAAACTTAAAATGGTAGCTAATGTTATTTTATAGATTATATATATATATATATATATATATATATATATATATATATATATATATATAATCACAATATCACTATAATCCAAGGACCAAAAGTTAGAACATCTGACCCTTAAATACCTTTGAACCATCTGAACACCTGAACTGATCAGACTAGTAGTTCCCAACTCAGTCCTGTGGGTCCCCCAGAGAGTCCACATTTTTGGCCCTAAACAAAAGCATGAAGGAACAACAGGGACCCTCTGGGGTCAGTCATGACTGAGTAGAGAACCACTAAATTAGACTACAGACATTAAGGTAAATTTTTTAAAAATGTCTGCATAATTTAATAACTGAGGTACAAAATATCAGGAGTGCATTTTAGAGAATCTTATCAACTCAGACTTCTTTACAGTGGCAATGAAAGGAACCAGGGTCATTAGTATGCAAATATAGCTATTTTATTTACCATTTAGAACAATAGGTGAACCTACACATTGTCAGAGTTTGTATTTATGGGCAAATCTGAAAAAACTATTTCTTGCGTCTATTTGGTCTTAAAATGCCCTGCATGTACCTGTCCATAATGGATTTTAAAATTATGTTTTATACCAAAATCGTATTTTGTAAAAATGTCTCAGGCAGTAAAGATTTATAGCAACCCATTCATAGCTGCTTGATGTAATAACGTCCCATGAGGTAGCTTTTAGACACAGGCACATGGTTCCTCCCACCACTGTGAACAATTCTGATGCAACAGCTTCTCTAAAACAGAGCATTTCACACAAATTAAAGTTTTATACCAAGTTTTGTTACAATAGTGATTCACATTTAATTTCTTATGTTAAAAACAAACTTGCAAAAGAAAATAAAATTCCTACTATATTAAGTATGAAAATATGTTCATTTATAAAAAGATTTTGAAACTCAGTGAAACTTTTGACAGGCAGCGTATGTAAGCATTCAAACGAAAACAGATAAGCAGCTTGCGGTTAGGCTTTTGTGTGCCTGCCACTGACTCGGCATTGTTTTACGCTCTGATGCTGAGACACCAGCAGGCCTGCTATAACACCTGGCTACATTTCATGTGTCTGTCTCACCTCGTCCTCTGTGATGTCGCCCTGTTTGTCTTTGATTTTGCTGGCGATGGATTTGGACAGCTCAACCATCTCTTTGGCCTGAGGGACAAAGACAAAGGCCGGTTACTGTGGTTTCAAACTGCGGCCAAAGAAGTGGGCAGTACAGAGGCTGATGACAGAGCGCTGACCTTCTCCATAAGCTTGCTGAGATCTTCAAAGGCCTGACAGAGACACAGAGGGGAGGAGAAGAGGATTAGAGGACAGCATAAGCCATGAACAGTAAAACTCAAGATTTGCACACAGTTGCTCATAAAAGCTTGTGTTACTAACAAAAAACATGCTTCACTAGTGATAATGTGTTTTGGAACACAACCAATTTTCGCCACTAAATGAAAGTTGAAGGAGGTTCTTATTAATGAAAGGTCCATGCTATACAGACAACGTGAATAAGAATATGTCCTGAATGGCTTGCCTGGCTAAATTCAAGGTTAAATAAAGCAGAAATAAATTAATAAGTAAAAATTCAGGATTGCACCACTCTTGCAAAATCTAAATCTCTTCCATTTAAAAGACACACACACCACTGTTTAATAGCTTCTAGTCAATGTTTTGAATAATATATTACCACTATTGGCTAATAAGCAGCACATAATATAAGCCTGAAATAATTAGCACACTAGAGAGATAAAAAACAATAATTAAGACTGAAAAGACTGATTTGTGTGTATATTTCATTCACTATCCCTGCATTGTTATTAAATAAATCATACACATCATCATTAATGAACAACTCCAAGGAACCTCTTTGAATATATCTCCTAATAAATGCTAAATCCTAGTACACAGCAGAATTAAAATAATAATAAAGCAAGCTAACTTTCTATATCTGCCTAAGGGTGCTTGCAAATAGGGGACATCAAAATATCAAAAATCAGGATATTATGTTTGGTGATACTTAGGTCTGGGCGATATGGGGAAAAAACCTTATCACAATATTTTTTTCATATCAGTCGATATCGATATATATCATGATATAAATTAAATCACTATTGCCTTTTAAGTGAGAACTGAATATATATATATATATATATATATATATATATATATATATATATATATATATATATATATATATATATATATATATATGTGGGGCAGTATTAGTATGAACAGTATTCACACACAGACACTGTCTTAAGCAGGCTGTTGCTGGCCCTTTAAGTTCGGACTTATAGCGGTGAGTCAACTTTGCCTCAGCGTTCTTACTCGAACTCCTACAGTATACATATTTATCTTTATCAATTACGAAATTACATCGATTAGCCTAATGTGTGCTATTCTCATTCTTATTGGCTGTTCCTTTGTCTCTCAAAACATGGACAGAACTTAACTCTATCGACTTTCTATCGACTACGTCTTATAGTTTTATCGAGGAAATGTTATTTTGCGATAATTATCGTTATCGTTTTATCGCCCAGCCCTAGTGATACTGTATCGATTCTCAAAAACACAGTATCGATACACAGATTTCTGGCAGACAGTGAATCATTGTGTGTTGTGTTTAAACCTCTGACCACTAGATGGCAGTATTGTAATCCATTTTCAGCTCCACTCCAACATTAACAAGCAGCACAAGGGCGCAATGGTATTGTAAACATTGACAAACCTGTTCATACAGTGGTGTGTTTTAATAGTAGGGCTTGAAAAATCGCAATATATCACTTTGCTTGCAGTATTGCAATATATCACAATATACTGAATCGTGACTGCTGTATCACGATATATACTGTATCACCAGGTTCTTGCCAATACACAGCCCCACTTGGAAAGCAATATCAGTACAGGATGTGAGATCGGGGTTCATGCCGGAAAAGCTCGATCTTGAGATTATTGTGGCAGCAGTGGAGGATGTGAGCAATCATGTTTAGAACAATGACTAGTAACAGCAGCATTCTGGCCTTACTGTCAATTTACTATAGCAAGTCATTCCAAACTTTGGGATATGATTTAGGTCCACCAAAATTCAATTTGGTGGAATTACCATGATGACATTTAGGACTAGTTGTAAATATACACAAATATTGTGACTAGAGGAACTGTCAGGATCTGACACAGTATTGGAATATACAATAAAAACAAGGTGTTTTATGTTCATGTTAAAAACAACCCTGATTTTATTTTGCACAGCAAAAAAATTGCTTACTGATGATTTCATACTGATTCTAACGTTCCTAACTGAATGTAGCTGAATTGGCAGAAGCCTTCAGACTTTTTCCACATATAGTGGGATTATTTTTGTTTTTTGTTATTCTAGAGCTGAGCAGTAAATCAGTGGGCAGTGGGCATATGGGCAGCACTCTGGTCAGGCCCCTGGCTGGGCACCCTCTTATCTCTACTTTTAGCCAGGACAGGAAGCCTTTCAAGCCACACTCCATGATGTCATACAGCCACACGAATAGGGCCGTACGCGCTCCCAACATCAAAAACCCCACAGAGAGAAACAGGCCTGCAGGCCGCTCAGAGGAACCAGGTGGTCACCATAGATTTCTTACAGTAGCATACCAAGGACAGGCCACAGGCCCTGATCGTCTTCAGCTCAGTATCGTTTATCACTGATAATTATCATTTATCACTTCACAATCCATCATTCATCATACATTCTGTCCAGCTTTCTGTGCTCGCTCCATCCCACCTCTGAAATATTTTTATCAGTCTCCTTCCGCTTCTCCTCCAGCTTCCGCTCAATGCCAACAATCCCTACTGCGCGTGTCCTTCCTGCCTGCAGGAGCACAAAAGACGGGAAAAGAAAACAGGCATTCTTTCTCTCACGCACATGCAAAGAGGAGAGACAGGCAAGGAAACGTGGGGCTACCAGTACATTCTCCAGTGACAGGATTATTAATTTGCAGCACGTAAAGAGAGCCGCAGGCCACAATTATTTCATAACTTCAGCAGAATAATATTTGAAGTTCAAGACATCTCTCATTTTAAGCCATAAAGATCATTTGCCAGTTGCTGAGCTTCAGCCTTAATAAACAGTGCCACCTTGAGGCAGCCTTACACACTGCACACGTTAATCATATAGAAAAATCTATAGATATTTGAACTAAATCCTTAGTCTGACCTTTGATCCGGCTGTTGTGCTAATGGGCTGCGACACAGGCGTGTTCTCCCACCTCTTCTGTGTCATTTCCTCCGTCAGACGTCGGTAGAACTGCAGACAATAAAAAAAACTCTATGTATCAGAATAGTTGTCAGCTCTTAAAGGCTGTGGAAACCAGAATAGCCAGTTTTCGCCAACGATGCGATGCAGGAGCAACTGGTATAAGTAGGCTAGGAGGGCTAACCTACCCCACCCTCAAACAAAAGAAGCAGGAAAATAATTGTATTATTGGCATCCACAATCCACATTGTCTCTGCTGTTAACAAATGCCTAAAAGCTGATTAGGCTGGATTTCTTTAAACCCAAGAGCAACAGCACCACCACCAGCAACAGCACCACCAAATCACCATAAAGAAACTACTAACTGGTTAAGAAGGGGTCGATCTAAATCAGGCGTAGCTGCACATTAATATAGCCTATCTGCAACTTCTTGTGAAGCGCATGCCACATTACACACAGCGTCCACTAGCTTTGTAAGGCAAATAGCTCTAGTTCTAAAATCTAAAAACCTTAAACCTGCACTTTTTTTTTTTAAACTGTAATTTTCACACACACACACACACACACACACACACACACACACACACACACACACACACACACACACACAATATACATTTATCTTATACACACACATATATTTATTTTACACTGAAATCCAGGTACAATCATAAATCAATCATCAACATGTCTACCTTCCAGTGCAATGCCATCCCAGGAAGTTTTTGGTTATTACTATAAAGCTAATGGCTGCTAGCGCAGTTTGGGCCTAAATGCTGTGCCAGTGCCAAGATACTGGTGATCCACATTAAGCTGAAACAGAAGCTGTTTAGAAAACATCTGATTTTTTTTTTTTTTTTAAATATTCAACTAAAGCTCCAGTATACACATCATACTATTACAACACAACAATGATTAGCCCCTGTTCTGGTCACTTCACGTAAGCCATAGTACTGCAAACACATCAATCTGTCCAAGACACATTCAGCAATCAAAATCCCCCCAGTACAACTGAAGCTCCTCCCCATGCAGCTTATAGCACAACACTGAGCATGTGATTGGTGTCTGTGAGAAAGATAATCATGGTTATGGTTAAACAAAATGAAATATATAACAGCAATATGGCCAGACACTACTGTTTGCTACAGCTCCAATCAGGATCTGAGTGAATCAGTCAAAACAGTTGATTTCTTGTCAGCGTGGACTGCCTAAGTCGTTGCCTTCCTCTTAGTTGGAAGAAACGCACAGGTACTTGTTGCTGCATAACAAGTGGATTTGCATATTCTGTCCCACACAGCAATCAGATTTCAGTCCTAGTACACACTTAACCAAGTGTATATGCATCTGGCTATATTCTTATCAGGACACAGTCCAGATAGTAGTCATATGTAAAGACCAGGTATAAACAGGGTACTAAGTTATTTCACATGCAAACATGTATGAAGAGTGAGAACTGAACATTTAGTAAAATAATTATGGGATGACAGAATCCAAATGTCTAAAAACAGATCTAAACTAACACTGCTGTTGGTGTAGGCAAATACTGTTTTCATTCCTCTTAATAATGGGAGCAGCTTTATTCCTTCACTAGCGAGCCTGCATTTTAGTGATGATGATGATGATCATGATAGTAGATGAAAATGAAAAGCAGTAAGCACTTCAGTGCAATGGAGAATGCCAGTTACATTTGCTGTTTGCTGTCAAAGTCTATACCAGTCTTTACACCAATTACTATCCACTGAGGAGGGTCACATCGTGGATATGCACTATTGATCTTAACATAATCACTGCAGTCACATACCTCAATCTGCCCATGTTCCTTAAAGGACAACTTGATATAGGAGAACTTGCTGTGCTGGAAGGGTCCAGGCTCCTTATTGGCAGGGGCCGGGTGCAGGTGAATAACTATCTTGGCACTGAAATATGAAGACAAACGGTATTATTTCAGCTACAACACTCATATGTACATATATGACACTGTGTACATAGATATTTACCTCTTCCCAATACCTGCTGCCTGCTCTTCAAAGAATATGATTTGAGACAATGGTATACATATGCAGCACTCCTGCAGGGGTATACAAGTGTAACAAGTCAGGCATTTTACTCTTAAGGACCCCCAGAAAGTGGGAGTTAATGCACAGCCAACATACAACTTAATTCAGTTAGGGAAAGAAAAGCTTGGAAAATCTTACATGATTTTTTTGGTCCCTCCAAAGTAATCGATGTGTGCTCAAGAGGACGATTCCCACATCGAGCTTCGCCTGCCAAACATACAGAACCCTTCACACTTAGAGCCAAACGTGATGTCAGTGGTAAGTTACCATTGGGTCCAGTCCCCTGAATTCAGCATTTAGGCCAAGATGAAAACTGTAACCACTACTACTATCTACTGTAAACATGTCTACTTGCTAAGAGTAGGCAACACAGAACAAATAGTGTGTCTGTATTACATATAAAGCACACTGGGCACTGCACTGATCAAACCAGGGTGTATATTTATACAGTACAGAATATTACATAACATGATAATTAACATAGTATACGCTGGCTACCCCAAAGGATATATGTTGTTTTTAAGACTGTCACGTTATAAGTGATCACTGATTTCTAAACTCTAAGAATAAATAAGGAGATTGACTCATTAAAGTAACATATTTAATTTTTTTGAAAAAACGTTTGCTGATCAATAAGAAAAATTCTCTTTCTGCACTGACAGGCTGCTGCAAAAGTGTTCTACAAAGAAGCCATCTTCATAAAAGAAAACTCCACCAACTTTTTTCAAAACTTTACATGATTAAATGCTAGAGATCTAAGCATTCAAAGTGGTTTAAGGTGAAATGCTCCTTTCTGCAGAAACCAAGTCAAAAGCGGGATCACAGCAGGACGTCTGGAGGGTTTACAGTTTCTGAATTCTCCAGCACATGTAAGCACTATGTAAGTGTTTACATAGAGTGGTTAGATATCTGCTGGTGTCTGATCCATTATATTTTGATACATTATAGTTTTGTAGTTTAGTTAATGTACATAATAACCATCATAAGCACTACATATATACAATCAGATAAAATAACTATAGTTATAGTAATACATAGTATGTAAAATAACTTTATTTGTGTTATAGACATTGTAAATCACATCAAACCAAACTGACCAAATTACTGTTTTCATCTTAAGGACCAAGTTACTATGAAATGTTAAAAAATCAGTGAAATTTCTCTTTGTTCATATATAATGTCACCATTCAAAAAAAATCCCTATATTTTGTGTGAGAATTTAATGATGGCCAATAAAAAGGCACCAAATCAGCTTCGAAAAAATCTGGTTCCATTACCTTACATTCTAAATAAAGGCTGTTTCTGTCCTCTCCTGTGAAGTTGCTATTTTTGGAACACTTTTTCTTTGGACAGGTCGCCCTGAGAAAGTATAGGAGTTCAAAAGGGGATCCAAAGAAAGATCCCCCACCATATTCTAGCCTGGGACTGTAAAATGAGAATTATTCACTGATTAACTGTCTTAAGTCACTATATTATTCTACTGTTTAGAATGAATATGAAATCTGCCTTTTTCATATTGAGACATGCTGAGTGAGACGAGTGGGCGGACTGATATCGATGTGCTGACACTACAGATAAATGCAAATGAACACAAACGATTACTCAGAATAGGAACTACTTTTCCTTCCGCCCTATCCTTCTGTCTCTCATACACAGATTCAGACGCATGGATTAAAGGTTAATGCACTCCAAAGTCGGATGACATGGATTAAATGTTCAAATAATGCGGTGGTGGACTTTACACCCACAGGTTTTCGGTAGAAATCACAAAGTACACAAACATGTAACGTGTCGGTGTCGGTACCGGTACCGGATTGGGATGATATTAGCTTTGGTTTTATTTTATATCGGACCGAATAGGAAATTCACTGTTTTCGCCCATACTTATGAGTAATAACTGAATTCTCTAACAAGACACTTTACTTTATTTACTTTATTTACTTCTTTATTTCACCTTTTATTCTGCTCTGACTACTATATTGTGTTGTTTTTAGCCGCTGTAGCTAACTTTAGCTTAGAATTCGCTGCAGTAAGTTACCTTTTCATCTCCATCATAGAGTCTGACGCCTCTCTGTTGGATAACTAAGGTTTCGTTCATTTCAAGGAGTCCATTTGTCCACAAGAAGCGATCCATTTGGACTTTATAAACCGTTTTCGAGATTTACACAGCGGAATTAATGCATATTGTACGTTTTCTACGTGACACTTCTTCCCAGCGACTGTGTACTTCCGCGATGGTGCCGGGACAGTTTGCCTGTCTAATAAAAAAATATATGACATCAAAAACCGCGGTATTTTATATCATTTTATGTTACATAGATGTTAGAAATAAAATAAAAGCGACTCTGTTTTAATGCTTAGTGAAGTATGTCCAAAAGAAACACTTATATCCTATATTTGGTGTAGCAATAAGTTTAGAGTTGGTATATGCCCTGTTTTGGCCTCAATCAGTACTTTTTTAGGAGCGTAGATGTTTCTTTTTGTCTGTGCTTCTTGCACATAAACATAGACCAATAGTTTGCTGGGGAAAAAAGCTCAACTGCTTGCTTTCTGAAGTTAGCATCTTATACAAATTCTCCGTCCCATTTAAATGCAGCACCATTTAAGGTGGAACGGACAATTCTAATAAGAAGCTAACTTCAGCCACGTTTTTCTTCAGGTTCACGCTTAATAACGGGTCCCATAACAAAACGTAAAGTACAGATAATACAGATAAACGACAACAAAACAAGTCACAGACATGTGAGCAACACGGGGGTCCTAAGACAGGAAGTCGTGAGTACGTATTTCCCGCAAGCCAGATGCTAACCAGCTACCAGCGAGAACAACAGACTTATAAAAAACAAGCGGAAATTCTGCACATTTCTTGCTGGTTTGTCTCTCGTAATATCGCGGCTGCAGTCGAAGATACTTCCGTGACCATATGTCTATAAGAGAAGTACAAATTAACTTTATATTAATGCTTAATATCGCCATGTCAGCCAGGCTGGAGATAAATAGCTAGCCAGCTGGCTAACTAGCCGCAGTGCTGAAAGCCTGCAAACATGAAGTTGGTGAGCTAAATGAAGAAAACAAGAGGACAACAAGAAGACTTCAGATATTCTTCAAATAACTGTATTTTTAAAAATACTTAATAAATAAGCTTAATAGTCCATAATCCCATGCAGTAGCAAGACTTCAGTCATATCCTCCATTCACTAAATATCAAAACAACCCGAAGCCACATCGACCAGCAAGAGAACATTTGTAGCTAAGGAAGTACAGTCAAGATGGACAAGAAATCCTTTGACATCGTTTTGGACGAGATAAGAAAGGTGAATAAACATCTTCAGAACACTACAGTTACTGTAGATCTTATATATGGTTACCTTTGTAAGCTAATGCTACAATTCTGGATTATTCACATCCCTTTATCCTTTCTTTCAGTTGTACCCATGTTCTAGAGGCGAAATCTAATGTTTTTAGAAAGTCTTTCAGCCTGCTGGCTACAAATTGTCTGAATCTGTAAAGAATGTAGCATTTTTAATAAAGCCACCATTATAAATGGACTAATGCATGTAATGTGTATGTAGATTTTGTCATGGCTTTAAGGATGTTGTAGATTTTAAAGTATATTTATTATATGCCCTTTGATGCACAAGCTAAGCAATCCCCTTCTAATGCACACATGGGTCAAACTTCACCCGTATTCATCTCCTATGTTATTGTATGTATGGCTTGTATGTATACTACGTTATAGTATCTCTTTGGTATCTATGAAAATCAGTTTAACTCATTATGTAATCTTCCACATGTTTATTAAAATCTTGTTTTTGAAGCTTTTAAAGCATTCTGATTTATTTACTGCATGAACAAAAATAGTTTTTGAAAATATATCAATTAATAATAAGAGTTACAATAAAAAAACAATTATTGTGTCTTATTGTGCTCAGCTTGTTGCGCTCAAGTGAAGAAGTGCTGTGTAGCTATGTAGGTGAGCTGCGGTATGTTGTGCAGCACAGCAAAGTTTCTGTCATGTAACAATAAGAAAGTGATGAGCAGTAAAGTTGTTCATTTGAATCTGATGTGTAGAAACATCTTACAAAAGAATTTTTTTATGCATGGTGAATAAAGTTTCTATATTTGTTTGGTCCTTACTGTAAACCCAGATAAAATAAAAAAACTGTCTTGTTCTCTTCAGTGTGTTTTGACAGATCAGCGGATCAAAGCAATAGAGCAGGTGCACGGCTATTTCTCCAGCGAACAGGTAACTTTAGAGTATAAGTCCTTTGGCCAGTACATTTAAATATGAAGTACTGGCTTATGTCTTCTGTTCCAATGTACAGCAAAAAAATACAGCACTGTGCAAACAACTTAGATGGACATGAAAATTGTTCACATATAGTTAACACTGAACACACATATATATATATATATATATATGTTATATAGAGATAGATAGATAGATAGATAGATAGATAGTTAAATAGATATAGCTGAATGTTAGATTACAACACTGCTATCTCTCAGGTGGGGGTTTTAAGCACAACGTGAGTTAAACCACACCTTGCCACGAAACTTTATATATAAACTATTGATACAGATTTTATAGTTGCTAAGCATTGTATCCATAAATGTCTGTGTCCATGTTGTTAGTATTATATATTATATATTGCACTTTGCACATAGTATGCAGGACCTAGTGGTTAATGGCAAAACGAAACAAAACAGTCTGATACAAAGTACCAGTGATCATGAAGCATGAGTTCATTGACATGTGAATCCCAAAAACCATTCTTGACTTGAATTGTATTGTATCAACTAAATATAGTACTAGTAAGTACTAGTATCTGTAATGATTTACCTGTCTTGTCTTTTTATTAGGTTATTGACATTCTGAAATACTTCTCATGGGCGGAACCTCAGATAAAGGCTGTGAAAGCCTTCCAACATGTAAGTGGGAACTTATTTTGGTGTTCTGTTAAAATCCGTACACAGTATTGAGCTGAGTTAAATGCCCCGAGGAGAAGCAGCAATAATTAAAATGTCTTTTCCTTTCAACAGAAAATGGTGGCCATTCCTACAACCAAGGTCGCAAACATTTTGAACACTTTCACTTTCTCAAAGGACAAACTCATTGTGCTGGAGCTCATAGCATTGTAAGTTACTACAATGAAATAGTGTCAGATGCCTCAGGGTTTTTATGAACTCAGTTTTAAGTGTTTTGCAATTCTTTGTCAACAAGTACAACTTTCTATTGTTAAGTGTGACTTTACTTTAATGACAGGAATATATCAGATGCCCATAATTACCGCCCGGTGGAGGATCAGTTTCGTGTTCACCTGTCAGAGAAGAAACGAGCTAGACGAATCCTTGAACAGGTGCATGAGCTGTTTTCTGAAATCTGTGTTCTGTTATCGTTGCATTTGGAATGTAAAATGTGTTATCATGTAGTTATAATGTAATAACTGTATGATGGTTTGATTTTATCCTGTTTGTTGGTTATTGTTGATGTCCGTAAGACTATAAAGGTCATACTGCCTTGTACTATTGATGTGATGCAAAGTGTTTCCTATGTCATATCAATAGTTCCAACATGGAAATCAGTGTTATGCTCAGTTGTATTTTGAAATTTGATAGCGTGCCATTCCTATTAAAGAAATAGTACATGCAGAGACATCACCCAGCCTTTAATTCCACTCTGTGCTACTATGTATCAGTCATTTTGCACTCTACTCTAATATAATCACCTGAAAACCACAAACCTGCAATGCAATGAATGTCTGTTTGTACTGTGGTATTCTGTTCAGGTTTGTAAGGTGGGCTGTAAGGCCCCAGTGGCGATGATCTCATCCTGTGGGATGATCCCTGGTAACCCTTACCCAAAAGGCAAACCCAGCCAGCTCACCGGAACGTTCCCTGTGAGTATCACAATCTTGAAGTCTGGCAGATCACCACCTCTGGATGTTTTTTCCCAATTATTTGTATATGGGAGAAACATGTATATGAAACGTGTGCTATAAATTCTAAGGGAATGCCTCCAAGAAAAGAGGGAGAAGAGGTGAACGCAGAGGGGAAGGGTATTGCTAACCGCATCATTGGACCCAGCAAACCGGTGAGTTTCTTTGGTAATCAGTTCCTGGTTAGTTCCGTAGCTCTTATTAATGAATTGAGCACAACCCAATTTAAATCTGGCTTTAGAGATAAGAACCAGAGCTTTCTGTGTGCTACTGTGTTTACAGCCATGATCTTAAATGGGCACTACTTATTATTGGTAGCACTTATTGATTGGTTTAATAAGATAATTGCGTAGCTTAAATAGTTCTATGCATGTGTTATCTTTTCAAAAGGGTAGTTTTTATAATAATATAAACTAAATTAAATCTCTGAACTGTATAGCGTTTTTTAGGCCACATTTTGTACATATTGGATAAGTATTGAGTCAGCATTAGTCAATGTAATTATCCAATAGCCTTATAGTGATGCTTAGTTTGTTGTTTGACAGTCTTGAATCTTCTCAGACTTTGCACCTTTTTTTTTTGTGAACAGTCTCCATCATCCTACAATCCGCACAGGCCTGTTCCCTATCCCATCCCTCCCTGCAGACCCCATGCCACCATTGCACCAAGTAAGATTTCCTTAACCAGCTAAACCAACACGTTTCCTGAGATAGAATGAGAGAAGGAGATAGGGCCTGTTGTTCAGTTTGAGAGAGAAGTGTAGGATGTTTTTTGTGTTAATGAGAAAATTGACAGAAAGCTTTGCTCTTGCTAGAGAGACAAGCAGCCAGTGGCCTTGTTAGAGAGAAACTTTGGCATAGTGACCAGTGAGAGAGATAGAGAGCCTCAAAGAGGCAGGAGGTAGGTGAAATTCCCGTCTGACTACTCAGGCCAAACAAAGATGAAAGAAGTGCTCATTAAGAAAAAATAGACAGGAAGAAGTGCTATTTGTAGAGTGAAAAAAAAACAGGCAGACTCTTTCTGAAAGAAAAAGTAGAGAATTATAAATCTCTTGATAGAGAATGTGGACTTCATATTGAATAACAGTCTAGGTGAATGTGTTAAAGCCATAACTGAGCCTAAAAATTTTGCTCAGCCCAAGTATTTTCTGTCCGAGCCTGACCTGACACCGACGTGACCTGAGCTTGACCAAATTCTGTCTAAACCTGACCTGACCTGACCTGAGCTACATTATTAAATTCTGAAATCAAAACTGACGCAATCACACTAATTCTGTCCAAAGCCTGCTAGGCGTGGGTGAGGTTGAGAATATATTATCGGAATATTTCCTTATTAAGAAAATCGGGATAGTCTAGGATATTGCCCCTCCCCTTTTTTCAGTATTTGGGTACATAACCTAAACTCAGCTTGGGTATGAATTGTACTTGTTCAGTGTTGCTCCTTTTCTGTTTATGCATTCATTTTCCCATTGATCTGATTTTGATTTAATGCAATAAGGCGACAAAACAGTGTGGCGGCATCTTTACATTTTTAAACGAGAAAGGGGAGTCAGAGAACACGGCTGTAGTGATCTGCAGCCCCAGATTCCAAGATATCGAATCTCCTTTGCCACTAGAGTCCTCCTCACTCGCCATCTCTCACTATGCACTGTAAACACCCGCCACTATGCATGCGCTCAAAACACACACCCACCTATTTTCTTTGATTGGCTGAAGACGTAATCTTACTATACCTTAGCCAATCATTGCTTAGGCGGTTATCTCATCCTCCCCTCCCTTGTGACTCACACACACAACGCACACACACTCGCGCCTTTGTCTGTATGCGCAAAGTTGAAAAAAAAAATTGGGCGGCTAAAGTAACGCGCAGTAACGGGGTGTCGGAAATGGTAACAGCGTTATAGTGACAGTTATTAGTTAGATTACTCGTTACTGAAAAAGTACCGGCATTAGTAACACAGTTTATTTCAACGCTGTTATTCCCATCACTGCTTACCATACAGCGCACATCTTTAATCTGAAAAACTTTTCTTTGCAGTAAACTTTGCTACATGTCACATCACGCCCAGAGTGGCTAATCGGGAGATTCGAGAGGATTCCCGATGGGCCGGCTCATGTCAACCTCAAGTTTGGGCCGATGGGAAGGGAAAAATAATTTTGACACTTATCTGACACTTATTTAAATTCATCTTGCATTCATTCTTCATTTAACTATGTATTAATTCTCTATTCATCTGACAGCACAGCCCCTACATCGCAGTAGATTAAGTGGGTTCTACCATCTGAGGGAATTCTCCCCTCCTAAATGTTTAAGTTGGTTGCGCCCACAAGTCGTCTTTTCTGGAGCAGTAAAATTAAACTTAGCAGAATAGCGCGAAGCGTCAGTCGGTGGTGATGTAGGGCAGAAAGAGGCCAGGTGGAGCTGAAAAGGACAGGTTAAATAAAGAAAGGTGTTTGAAGAAGATGCTGCCAAATTTGTGAAATTAGCAGACCTGTTTTCCGGAGACCCCTGAGATATGGAAATAAGTCTGTATTGTCAGTGTACGGCTATTGTGCAACATTTGCAATGCCAACTTAGCATAATTTATTTTGTAGAGCCCAATACACACCATTAATCACAAATATTCAGTTTCAAGCTGAACATAATAAACGTAATTTAGAAGTGTAATATATTAATAGCCTAACTCATTAATGGAATGTTTTTGTAGCAAACCCCTTCCGACGCTATTGATGGAGGCCGTTAGTACTGAAGGGACAGGTAGAGGATAGTCTAACAGAGTTATTTAAACTCTTTTGATGCTGTGGGTAGCTACTAAACATGTGTGTAGTGAAGCTAAGTGTAAGCTCCTCTCTGTTAGAAAGAAAAATTTTAATTTTAATTTCAATTTATTGCTCCTTTCACAATTTCCTTTTTAACATTTTTCACCTTTAAATTAAATCTTTAACTGATTTAATTAAACATGTTTAAGTGAAGTGCTTTCTGTTAACTTTCCAACATTTACCTGAACTTATACCCAGTAAAAAGCCATTGTAAGAGCTAGCTGCTGTTTTTCCTCCAAAAAGTGGGCCGGATTTGGGCATGAAACTCCCGGGCTGAAAAAGGGACCCACTCCGGCCCTGTGTCACATGTTGAACAAACATGTCGAACGCATACTGGGAAACCTGACCGAACCTGATATGAGCAGTCTGGTCCTGTCAGGTTCGGACAAATACTGTGTAACTCTATTACATGTTAGCTGATTTGTGCATTAAAATTATGTGGTGAGTTAGTTGTTTTTGGAGTAGTGTATACCCACTACCCAGCAGGCTCTGTTCCCCTGCTCAGGTGCTTACAACAATGCTGGCCTGGTGTCAGTGGGAGGGGTCATTACTGCCAGCGTGCCCCCCCCACCCTACAGTGCCACTCCAAAGTCAGCAGGTATGATGCAACTGCTGCTACTGCTGCTACTGCTATCGCTGCCACTCATTGAGCTGTGCTGAATGCCCCATGCTAACTGCCAATGCCCCTCACCAACACATGCTCTGCTGTGCCTGCCTACTACACTTGGCATGCTCCTTAATAGCCTCTTGTTCCTTAAGACCTAATCTCACTCTGGGCATCTATTGGTGTGGCTGCAAATTGAATCATGCCTTGGACCAGACGTTTGGCTGTTTGCTCTGTAAGCCTTTACCAGCTGTTTGTATTACCATGTTTTTCCTGTCTGGGCTCTGTCTGGGTATATTTTACCAGATCCTGATTAAACTTGCCATTAATTGAAGTCAAGTAAATGAAGGCTTTCATATACCTTTTATACTTCAGGTGGTGGGTTTGAGTAAGGTGTTATACTGTTGTTAACCAACTTTTAAAAAATGCAGCTTTGCATGTTGCGCTTGGGCCCCTAAATTTTTAAAGAACAGTCTTATCTTAATGTTTGTTCCTTTTGCGAATGATGATAATACTTATTTCTTTTGTATTTGTTTCAGCTTACACTCGACCCGCCAGTCAACAAAACCCTCCCTCCAGTGGCTCTGCCACATCCACCATCTCACCCTCGAGTTCAGCTCCTCCCACTCCGGGTACTTCCCAGCCTCAGCCCACTACTCCAATCACCCCCGTCTTCCCTGGCCTGGTCCCGTCTCAGAGCCCTCTCGCTCCTTCTCCTGGCCCCAATTCTTCCTCAGTAATCAAAAGCCCTCCTATGCCGGCTGGCTCTCCTCTGGTTGCTCCTAACCCTAGTGGCCATAGCACCCCTACACCTGTCGCAACCTCTTCTGGTAGGAACACTCCCTCTGTTATCAAAGCTCACACCCCCTCTGGCACGCCTGGTAGACCTGGTGCAGGGGTTTCCCTGTCGTCTTTCCATGGAACGTCCCGTTCGGGAACACCCTCAGGTTGTTCTACTCCCACTCCAAGAGGTACAACTGACTTTATGTCTTCTCAGAATGTGCCGCTGTCTTCTGCGAAGGATTTTCAACCTTCTGCTGAGCCCCATTTAGATCATATTCAGTCCAAATCTTCCAGCTCAGTCATTCGCAGCTACACACCTTCAGGGCTGCCGCATGGACGCTCCACTCCTATTATGCAGGGGCTAGGGGTTTTACCGTCAGGCACCCCCACAGCCACCTGCGCCCCCAGCCCCAAGCCCTCCCCAAACCAATCCCAGGCGGGTGTGGCTAACCCTATGCTCTACAGTGAGCAGTCTCTGAGCTCTGTGGGTCAGCACAGCGGAGGCAGTGGCAGTAACAGCCCTGTCCCGTCTGCCTTCAAAGGGCCATCGTCTCGTTCCGGAACACCCTCACTCAGCTCACTTGTGATGCCTAACACTGCCTTGGCACGCTCTTTGGGCCTCAGTCACAGCAGCGCCTCTCCACAGCCCTCTCTTCCAGGCTCCGCGGTCATGGCCGGGTTGCAGGGTCTCTCCTCTCAGCCCGGAGGCAGCCCTGCCACCCCATTCCCCGGCATCTCCCACTTCTCCTCGCTGTCCTCAGCCTCACCCCTCCCTCAATCTTCTATTCACTCCTCAGTTTCTGTCGCAGCACCACCGTCCTCCACAGTGTACTCCAGCCTGGACCCTGGTGGGTCCCCAGCTGCTACAGCTTTTGGCCTTGGACTGACCACAGCCCCCTCCATGTTCCCGGGTCTGGCGCCAGGGCAAAATCCAGCCTTCCCTGGCTTTGGAGGTTCAGGCGCCCCAGGAGCGGGTAGTCCTGTGCTCTCTTCTTTTATGGGGCTCCCAGGGGCCTCATCCTCGGTGGCCACAGTGGCCCCTCTCCAGGCGGCAGCGGTGGCAGCAGCAGTAGGTGTGCCCTCCACTTCTCCTGTTCTTCCAGGTTTCGCCTCTGCATTCAGCTCCAACTTCAACCCTGCACTGGTTGGCCAACCTGGGTGAGTGTTTAACTCCTTAAACTGCTGCTGGGTAAAATTCCATTATTACATCAGTGCTGGGCAGTATATCACCAGCGTCTGTACTGGTTATGCTGTTATTAGTGTAAACAACTATAAAGACAAAAATGGTCAAAGGTTTACAGAAACAAAAGATTAAGTGGACAACAACAAGCGTCCGATCAAACATGTTAGCAGCAGCAGATTAGCAATGAAAAAAAAATGCTAGATTAATTTCATGCTTTTCATGATGGATGTTAAACAAGCTGTTTGTAATGTCTGTTCATCCTGAGACAGTACAACAAGATTCTCTCCTTCATAGATATAATATGTTACTAATGTAGCAACACAACAGAAACTGAGAGTCCCTGCTAATACAATGATTGTAAAAAAGACTATATATTCACAAAAAACAGGGCAAAAGTGTAAAGCATAACTAAAAATGACCAACCATTTTTGGATGTGGATTTCATAGGCATATATTGTCACATATGTACTGTAAGGTTTTTAATATAAATGTAGTAATAATAATAAAAATCTTTATCTGCATAAGTAGAGTTTATGTTAAAAATAATCATATCTTAAAAAGAAAGAAATATAAAAGAGCTAAATTTTGTTTATCAGTGCATTACTAACTATTACTATTGCATTCCTTTATGGGAATGTATTTGCTATCTGGAACATGTTTACGATGCCATGGGAAGTTCTCAAGATTAAAACTATGCTAGGTTTGTAAGGCAAGCATATAGGATTATACAAGATTAACACATTGGCTAATTATGTTAATTAAAACTAAGTTAAATTCCAATTGATATTGTTATTCCATTAATTAATTTCAGTACCAACTACTACATGGAAATACACACATTTACAGTTCTAAAATGTTTGACTGGTAGTGTTCTACAACGTTTGACTGGTGATGTTCTACAACGTTTGACTGGTAGTGTACTAAAACGTTTGATTGGTAGTGATCTAAAACATTTGTCTGGTAGTGTAACTAAAACGTTTGATTGGTAGTGATCTAAAACATTTGTCTGGTAGTGTAACTAAAACGTTTGACTGGTAGTGATCTAAAACATTTGTCTGGTAGTGTAACTAAAACGTTTGATTGGTAGTGATCTAAAACATTTGTCTGGTAGTGTAACTAAAACGTTTGACTGGTAGTGATCTAAAACATTTGTCTGGTAGTGATCTAAAACATTTGTCTGGTAGTGTAACTAAAACGTTTGACTGGTAGTGATCTAAAACATTTGTCTGGTAGTGTACTAAAACATTTAGCTGGTAGTGCACTAAAACATTTGACTGGTAGTGTACTAAAACGTTTGGCTGGTAGTGTTACTAAAACGTTTGGCTGGTAGTGTACTAAAACGTTTGACTGGTAGTGTACTAAAGCGTTTGACTGGTAGTGTACTAAAACGTTTGACTGGTAGTGTACTAAAACGTTTGACTGGTAGTGTACTAAAACGTTTGACTGGTAGTGTACTAAAGCGTTTGACTGGTAGTGTATTAAAATGTTTGACTGGTAGTGTATTAAAACGTTCGGCTGGTAGTGTACTAAAACGTTTGACTGGTAGTGTACTAAAGCGTTTGACTGGTAGTGTACTAAAGCGTTTGTCTGGTAGTGTATTAAAATGTTTGACTGGTAGTGTATTAAAACGTTCGGCTGGTAGTGTACTAAAACGTTTGACTGGTAGTGTACTAAAACGTTTGACTGGTAGTGTACTAAAACGTTCGGCTGGTAGTGTACTAAAACGTTTGACTGGTAGTGTATTAAAACGTTTGGCTGGTAGTGTACTAAAACGTTCAACTGGTAGTGTACTAAAACGTTCAACTGGTAGTGTACTAAAACGTTTGACTGGTAGTGTATTAAAACGTTCGGCTGGTAGTGTACTAAAACGTTTGACTGGTAGTGTATTAAAACGTTTGGCTGGTAGTGTACTAAAACGTTCAACTGGTAGTGTATTAAAACGTTTGGCTGGTAGTGTACTAAAACATTCAACTGGTAGTGTACTAAAATGTTCAACTGGTAGTGTATTAAAACTTTTGGCTGGTAGTGTAATGTCACAAAGTTCTTTAGTTAAGATTGTTCTAGTTAAGTTTATAGAAGTACAGATGATGTACCAGTGATATCTACCTTGACAATGCTAATCTTGAACCCAAGACTTCTAGTTCGGTTATTAACCTTAAAGCCCTGTTATTCTATACTACTATTTGGAATCATTCAATTACCACTGTGAAACTAGTATGTAAGTGATGGAAGTGTAATGTGGACCCATATACAGGCATGGGTTAAGTTGACTAACAGTTTATGAGATGCTAAAGCTAATATTTATCCAGACGCGTCACAGAGATACGTAGCAAAATCTTTATATTGCTATTTATGTATTTACGATGCATGTATGTCTACTTTCCTAACAGCAGTTGTGCAAAAGTGCCTTTATTGACCTTCGGATATTTTTCATGACCCACATATGTGGTCATGTGAGTCTTGACATCTAGAGCTCAATATCAGTGTCTGATAAGTCACTTTCTTAAGCCCACCCTGACGGAAGTTATTATTTTGAAATAAATTTACAGCTACCATGTTTCAGGCCTGCTGTTCTTTGTTTGATATTTTTTTATCTAAACTTAAATCCAATCTTAATTTGTTCATTTTGATTTAATTAAGTTTATGTTAAGAAATTAAGAAGTAGGCTGATCCTTTCATTTGTTTTTTTCATTAACTTATTAATGTTTAAAGTAAGATTAAAAAAAGAAAATCGGCTATAACCGCTTATTTTATACAAAATTGCAGGTGGGCTCATTATTTCACAAATCCATGCAAATAACTACATTTTTTAATTGAACAGCTGAATCAAATTTTAGTAACAGCTCTACTTTTGTATAAGAGTCAGGTTTATTTAGAATATTGATTGTCTGGCTCATGTGTTGTGTGGAAAGATTATCTGTGTTATCTGTGGCTCAGGCACCTTTGCTCTGAATGACAGCTTTAAAGATTACATTACCCATTTACCATTTCATATGATTTTGGAATTTGGAAAGCTCCCTGTAAAGTCTGGTTACCATTTACATGATCAAACACTGAGAAATATGCAATTTTGCATTTAAAAAGTGAGAAACCTAGTAAGAAATGTTGAGTTCATTAAACTTGTCATTTTAAGTAACCGGGTGAATAATCTTGTGTTTTACATTAGTTAACATTTTGGAATACTCTGACTCTAAAGTTCATTTGAGAGCTCATGACATGATTACCGGGTTAAATATGTTTTTCAATTTATGTTAGAATGTAATATCATATGGATTATACTTTAACCTACTGTATTAAAGTTTGACCCCTTTGGAATTAGCTTCTAGTTTGGGATTTCTTTTAGTCTGGCACCAAAATTGTGACTTGATCTTCATCTATGTAGGAATGATCAATAACGCACACACCCATCCTTATCTTTATAGCTTTAAACTGGAGTTGCATCTAAAAAACTAAAGATTTTTTAATCTGTTAATCTGTCGAATGTTTGAAGTGAAGGATTTCATAAATGATTTTCTGTTTCAGTGAGAAATCATTTTAAATAACACAAAAAACTTATAATAATATAATGATGATAATAAAATATATTGAATATAATATATTAACCATCCTGTAAAACCTTTCAGGAAATATATTTACATTTAAAGTGATACATTTAAAGTACAAGTAATGCGTAATTTTAAATTTGAATACACTTCCTGAAAGGTTTTTTAAGGATGTTATAAATAACTGGCTTGCATTTTTGACTGTATATTTTACTAGTTTTAATTGTTCATCCAGTTAAAAGGGTTCATCCTGTATCCATTTTATATTTTGTCTTCCATGGGACAACTGGACACCATCAGCCCGGGATTGTTATACTGATTATGCTGATTAAATAATAGTAAATACTAAAAATATATGTAATAATTAATAAGCCAAAACAGGTTTTCTTCAGCATCTATGTGAGTGTACGCATATAAACCTTTAGGATGTATGTATACTGAACTGTTAACGATTCCAGTGGAATTATCATACAAAGCTATGTTTTTCTTTCTTGTCACTAAGTCTTGTTTTTCTTTTTTTCTGTTTTTCTGTTTAGCAGTAGTCTCCAGGCCCCAGGAGGTGCTGCGTTCCCTGGGCTGCTGTCATTCCCTGGAGGAATGCCTGGATTTTCCTCCAGCGCTTCTCCTGCTGCACTCTCAGGCCTCCACAACCCCGCTGTGCAGTCTGCACTGCTGCAGGTACTAGGGGTGTAAGAAAATATTGAAATATATCAAATATCTGGATATTATGTGTAGTGATATTGTATCGATTTTTAAAAACACAGTAGCAATACACAGATTCCTGGCAGACAGTAAATCAGTGTGTGCTGTGTTTAAACCTCTGACCACTAGATGCCAGTGTTGTAATCCATTTTCAGCTTCACTCCAACATTACCAAGCAGTACAAGGGCACAAATCTATTGTAAGCATTGGCAAACCTGTTCATATATTCTTGTGTTTTAATAGTAGGATTGTGATATATTGTATCGTGACCGCTGTATCACAATACGTATTGTATTGCCAGGTTCTTGCCAATACACAATCCTAGCAGGTACCAAACCTCTACAAATGTTAAGCTTCTTTTCCTTATAGTCACAGACTGGACATAAGTTTGTCATTGTGGTGAATTGACCTCACTCTAATGTTTGTTCATTCATACAGGCTCATTCTGCGTCAGCACTGGACAGCTTTCCACCTCAGCCGAATGGCTTCAGCGGCTACCCTCCTGCCGCGGGGACCCCCTTTCCCCCTGCGGCTGCGGGTACACCCTTCCCTCTGCAGCCAGGCCTGCATCCCCAGCTAGGCTGGCAGTGACCCTTGTTCAAAGAGCTCGAGAAACACAGTACCTCAGTGGGCCAGATGGAGTGGTTTGAGAGAGAGTGTGTGGACTGTAAATGTTAGTAAAATAAAAGCTGCCCTGTATTAGGATGAGTGAAAGGCTAAAACAAACAACCCGAACCACTCCGAAGAGAATGAGCAATCAAATGTGGAATGCAAACCCTCTTTGCTGTCTGTACCTCTCCCAAGTTGCGGTACTGCTAGAAAATTAGTTTTCCATTGAAGTTTTCCATTGATGAACTGAACAGTGCTTATGGATTGAATAGATATCATTGTTGAAATGAACTTCATCAGTACTACAGTATTCTGTGGTATTCTTACACTTTGTTTTTTAAAGTAGAGCTTTACTTTAAGTTAGCATACTGGCAACATTCTACTCCAAAAAGTCTTTAAATCATGATGCAATGGATGTACGGCATTGGATAAACTGTGAAGAGGACTGTCTCAATACTCCCTACTCGCTATTTCCCGAAATTCTGAGTCAGAATTTCTCAACATCCAGCTTTTAGTAATATACTGTATGTAATTACCCCTGAGACTGGGTAAAGAAATGTTTAAATGTGTGTGATGTGTGTGTTAGTTTATTATTATTATTATTATTATTATTATTATTATTATTATTTTTAAACCTTTTTTATACATGCTGGTGTCTGTTATAGACGAACTTGGATGAGCAGGATTCTGCCGTAGTTTACTGATGGAGAATCTATCTATATTTGTTCCTAGATGAAGTTGATGACGCTGACATACTGTACTAGAAACATCGGTAGATGTAGACTAGTTTAACTATCATGAAATAAATCTTTTTTCTTTCTAAATACCTGCAATTAAGTTTGAATTTTTAAGTCTAGGGATGCACCGATATTGGAATCGTGGCTGATGCCAATATTATCTATTTTTCTTGTATATATGTGCCAATGCTGATACATTTAACTTTTTTATAAAATGTAGTATTGTAGTGGAGATGCATAACACAACAACACATAATCACGAAACATGGTATGCATTACAGTGTTGGCGCAGACAAAATTGTGTGCGTAGTGTTACATGCTCTTCTAATACTGACCATATACATGATGCACTGGGAGATGCATATTATGTAACACTATAAGAACAACTAAATAGTGATCAGTTAATGTCACATGGCCCACCCCGATGTAGAATTTGGGGATTTTACAGTGGCTATGTTTACATGCTAAGATATTTATTAATCTGATTGAATTCATTCCGATTAGATTAAGACTGAGGTGTGTATATGCCCACTCTACTCAACACTCTGATGAAAATTTATTTATGCGCACCCTACAAGTAATCAGAGCCAAAATGATGTGCATGCATAGAGTACCAGTTAGTGAAGATGTTTTGTGTACAGAAGCAGCACATGGGATGAGCAGCATCTGATCTACATGATTTGTGGTTCATGTAAACCCATTATTGTTCCTTTTCTCACATCCTTCTCTGAACAGCTCATTATTGTGAGCTTTACTAACTATTTTAAGTTGCTTAAAGTTTGAAACATTAACTTTGTCTCCTCTGCAGACCAGTTTCCAGCATGTTGAACATTAGAAATTTCTGTTATGGCCCAAATGCACATTAATAGAACGTACTAGGGGGGTTTAAATCAGATACAGGCGTTTTCATGGATATTATTCTTCTATCTAAGGGCTTGTTTACAGGATGTACCCGCCTCATTCAGTCGTATGGTATTCGGAATGGCCTCATTCGGACTAATCTATTCTAATTGGTGTATACTGTAACGTATTCTATTTCGATTGGGCTGTTAGGTAGATTATTAAGGGATTATCTGCATGTACTTGTCGCTAGTGTGACGAAACCAATAGGATTTCAGTATCATGGTGCATCCCTGTTTAACTGTTTGTCAAACTATTTACTTGTTCAGGCAGCTTTTTTTTTTTTTTTTTTTTTTTTGGGATATTGTAACGCTTGACTTCTCTATAATAAGCTCTTCTATTTTAACACTGTATGGTATATTGTAAACACTGCATGAAATTCATGAAAATTGGACTAACTCAGGCATCAAGGACATGAAACTGCAACACCCCCTATGAAAAAATACACAAACCTTTGCGTTCACTTCATAAGAAGGTTGAAGTCTGTCTTTTTCTTTATTTTCAAAACGTACAGGTCAAGATTGATACATTTTTTTCTGAAGTTCCTCAGGGAAAACTAGAAGGTCGTATTTGTAACGGTTTAGGGGAAAACTGAGATTCCAGTTTTTGACCCCAGCATGGTAGGTCAGACTTTCTTTCTTTCTTTTTTTTCATATAGAAATGTGTGTTTGAGCAAGAGGGGAACTTCCATTATGGAGCACTGCCCAGTCATGTTCTGTTCTCTACTGGCTTCAACATACATGCCAAGATACTGAATGTATCCATTTTTCAGGTGGTTATTTTTGGTTGAATAAAAACTGATCCTCCAACCATAGCAACTGGATGCAGTCTTGTATAAGTGTGTCTACAACAGGATGAAAAGGTAGTCATTTCACTGTAGTAATGACTGAAGGTCTCAGTCATGTGATGTCTTGTCGTCAGGTGTTGTGCAATACTGTAGTTTACAGTGGTTATTACTACATGATAAGTGTGCTGTTAACTATCAGCATCTAGGTAGTTGCTATTTTTGTAACACAAATTTCTCAAAGTATTTCAAAGATTGGGGGTCAGGGATAATATATTAATAAAGCCGTATGTCTGACTGGTATTTTATTTCAAATTCTCAATGTTGGCAAAGTTAATTAGAGAGTATTTGTTGGGTTTGGTTGAATTAACTGCAACAGATTCAGAGAGATGACAAATAAGGAATTACATTTACTCTCATTGCTTTACTTAAGTAGAGTTTTTCCTGTAATTGTACTTTTTAGAGTACTAAAACTACTGTAGCGTTTTGCCACTATGGAAGAAGATTACTGCAGCCACGCCATCCAAATAAGCAAGGCTTTAGACTAGTGGCTCTTGCATCTGAGCCCCAACCGACTAGCTCAGTTGGTTGTACAGAAATAAACCGCTTTAAGACGCTTTAAGTGAGAAGCCCAGTCACTGGTTGATATGTGAATGAGAAAGCTTGTTACACCCAACAAAAGAGGCTGTCCGCTTGCTTGGTACGTCACGAGCGGGCACTGATGGGAAAAGCCTCCACTTGAGGGGATCTGCACAAGCGCATTAGCCAGAACAAGATAGATTTTTAAGATTTCTATCTGTGATTCTGAGTATTTTCGTCTCTTACCATTCAGAAAGATAGGAGTCTGGATTTTGCACAGCAGGATATAACTGCTTGATGGTTTTGCAAAGATAGTAAGATGGTCACCTAGTAAACATGCTTTCCTATAAGTACTTTACATTAACACACTCCTTATTAAAGCAATGGAGAAAATAAACAGCATGTTAACAAAGAATTAAGGTGTAGATCATTTCTTAACATGTTACAGCACTTTATATATAAGATAGGGAATAGATTTTATTATTGATATTATTAGCATTATTATGTAATTATCACTAACACCGTGTGTCTCTTTGACTTTATGGGCAACAGAGCATGATATAAAAAAGAACAGGAATTTCATCTTACCATATTACCCTATAAAAGTAAAACGTGAGTTCCCAAAGAAGCTGAATCACAAGATTTAAAGTAGTGGAATTGGCTGACCTATATTTTAATATTCTTTTCTGGAAAAAAGGATGTACTTTCTGGTAAAATATTTAAATTATAATAAATGTCTATTAAAAAGCAAATGTAAAGCCACTGACATACCAATCAGCTATAAATAGGGATTTTCTATATGGTTATAAACCTGTTGTTCCACAATAAAGAATTGTGTGGTCATAATTTGTGGGAAAACATTTTTTTCAAAATCTAAAACCATTTTGTAGAAGTCAATCCTGCTCTACTTCTAATTCAAGCTAATTATTAGTATTTAAAATAAAAATTGATGAACTAGCATACCTCTTCTTACAAAAATATTGTTGCTGTGAAATGAAAAGCATCTCCATTTTTGACTATTTTTATTTTTCTATATCATTTGACATTGACAACTGCTGTTTACATCATCTGAAAATTTCATGATGATTGGACCAATAGAAATGCTCCAAAAAGCCTTGGGAAAATGTATAGTTCCATAGACTTACATTGAAAGTAAAGACAGTTTTCCTTTAGACAGTGATGATATAGAGAAACAGAACAAAGCTACAAAGTCTATCTTTGTATCTACAAAGTCTATCTTCTCCCACCCAAGTACAGGAGTGGTGTGGTTTTCACACCTCTATTCAGCACAGTAGTGATAAAGTAAATGAAACATTCCTAACGTTTCGTTGCTTTAAGAACATGGTCGCCACTCAATGTTTATATTTGTGCTTTGGTTTGGGTGATTAACTGAAGCTGGGAATTTTTTTATTTGCTGCATCACACTTAGGAAATCATAGGATTTTAACACTGGGGCAGTCAATGTGATGGGTAATCAAAAATTAATCACTTACAAATTGTTGGGTATTATCTATTGTTGGGACGGTTCTCTTGAGCTAAAAGATTATGTAATATTTTATAGCTGCAGAGCTCACAGCGTCACAAGACTTTTTTATGTTAGTCACTGATGCCACTCCTTCCTGATAAGGACACACCTCTGCAGATAAAGTCGCACGTTCCACTCACCACTTCAGACAAGCGCACCAAGTTGGAACTGCACAAGAAAATTCATACTCCAGCTCCAACTGGGACTCATCGGTATATGGAGATGGAGAATCGTCTTGAGAGAGCCAGCAAACAAGACTTGCTCAGTGAGTCAATTAGGTTTTCTCTTTTTACTACACATCTCTCTCTCTTTTACTCTCTCTCGCTCTCATTTTCCCATTATCATTAACTTTTCCTACTTTTCCTTAAGAGTTCACCTTGATGTTATGCTTTGTATACTGTCAAATGCAGACGTTTGGGTGACCCTAGGCCAAATGTAATATTTTCTAAGTAGAAATAATTACTATGAGCACTCTTTTGTATATGACTGTACACTGCCATGTATGCAGAATAACATTATTTTAGACCATAATTTATGGCTTGTGCCCTTATTATTACAGTGTAGAATACTATGTAACTATGATAAGTATTAGTCATTCAGAATCTGAAAATAATACATACTAGAGTATGTAGAGTATGTTTCAATTTCTGAACTTCTACCAGCTGAAATTAACAATATTGACATTCGGTCAAGTTAGAATCTGAGGAAGCTTTATGGTTGCATTTCTAATATTTTAACACTGTGGTTTCCAAACGGTGGTGTAGTGGTCAGCACTCTCTCCTCAAAGCAAGACGATCCGGGTTTGATTCCCGGTCCGGGCCGTTCTGTGTGGAGTGTGTATGTTCTCCCTGTGCTTGAGTGGGTTCCCTTTGGGTACTCCGGTTTCCTCCTACAGTCCAAACACATACATGATAGGTTGATTGGTCACTCTAAACTGTCCGTAGGTGTGAGTGTTGGCCATGTGATGGACTGGCGAACTGTCCATGGTGTAGCTCACGTTCACCCAATGACGCTGGGATTGACTCCAGCACCCCCATGACCCCGACTAGCGGGATTAAGCGGCAGAAAATGGATGGATGGGTTTCCAAACTTTTTAGAGTCCTGTAGCCCTTCAGACATTTGACCACATGCTTGTACCCCCTCTTACTTGTACATACATGTTGTCCTATGTAAAGCATTTAGCCTTATAAAAGTAGTCCTTCATTAAATATCATCAAATAACAATAAAAACATGATTATGATGTTATGACACTTTACACCAGATGTACTGAAATACTGACTAAATCATGTGGTCAGTACACACATGCATGTGTAAAACACTCAGTGTATGACTGTACACTGCTGTGAATACAGAATAACATTGTTGTAGACTTTCATCATTTATGGCTTGTGTGAGTGCCCGCATTACAGTGTAGAGAACAATGTAACTATATTTAACTAGCTGGTAAATAAATACCAGTTACATTGTTAGAATCTGGAAATAATAGCTGTTACAGCATGTAGTTACTTTGAGCATCTACATGTCTGAATTTCTGAACTTCTACCTGCTGAAATAAACAATATCAACATTGGGTCATATTAGAATCTGAGGTGGCCATATTTCTAATATTTTAACACAGTGGTTCCCAAACGTTTTACAGTCCTGTAGCCCTTCAGAAATTTGACAGCAAGCTCATACTTGTGCAGATATTGTTGTTGTGCATATATAATAAATGGAGCCTTATGAAATGAGTGCTCCTTTAAATATCAGATATAATTCAATTTGATTGACACTTCACACCAAATGTACTGAAATACTCATAAACCATGTGGTCAGTGCACACGTGCATGCATGAAGCACTCAGAGGCTGTAAAATGAACATTCAACAGGTGCCACAAATCACATAGTGACATTATCTATGTAGTAAACCTCCAATAAGCAGCACAACCTCTACAACCTGTAATGTAAACATTAACATTTGTGCTGGTTGTGCATTTTTAGATGCTCTATTAACCAGTAAATAATCACTGTCTTGCTGTTCAGAGTTTTGTTCTGCAAAAGTACACAGGATACTTTTCAAATGTTTTTGGATGTAGTTTGTTCTCTATGTTATTTTAGGAAAAGTCAAAGAAAGAAATTTGCTCGTTTAGTTTTAACCCTTTGATGCACAACCTGTCAAAAGTGACCCAACTGAGATTTTATTTTCTTTGCAATAAATTAATTTTATCATTTAAGCTTCCATTAATTCTTCAATTTACTTATTTTTTAATCATCCATCCTGATTTCAGTTTAATTTTTTACTTTTTAAATAAAACTACATTTTGTATCACTGCCCTTCTAACACATGGGTCAGAATTAACCCTTATGTGTTCACTGTGAAATTGTTACAATGATAGGAACTGTTGACATTCGTAAATATTTGCAGGCAGGATCATAATTTCAAAACTATTTTTGTTCATGAAGTAAATAAATAAGAATTAAAATAATGTTTTAAGGTCAAAAGCAAGATTTTTAATGAACTCTTAGAACACTGAATAATGAAATAAACTGATTTTAATAGATATACCAAAGAGTGCATTAGAAGGGGTTCGCTTAGCTTGTGCATCAAAGAGTTAACAGTTCCTTCAGCACAAACCAGTTCTTACACACAACCAAAACGCTAATGGCTGAGTGCTAATTACAGCAGCTAGAGGCTAATATTTCACTACCACTAACATAAACTGAACCCCGCTTGTGAAAGTTAAAACACACGCGCAAGCACAACTAACAAAAACCATACAGGCCCTAAAACCAGTTAGTACACAACGTTCACTACATATACACAGACAACAACAGCAGACAGTAAACTAACAAATGAACTGAATGTTATTTTCTTTAGAGAGGCACATGCAGAATGAAACTGAGTAAAAAAGCGAAATATCTGGCTTTGGCTTAAACCAACTCTGTTATCAGGAGATCCAGTTATAGTAGTTTCAGTGAGGTTCTCTGGTTTAGGAGTTGGTGTAATAGAGTGCAGAGCTGCGGAGATGACTGTGTTGTCTATATCAGAGAAGCATCTGTGCAATTGCGTGGGCCGGCTAATGGGACTAAATGACAAGTAATTGAAGTGTACACATCAAACGTCAGTTTTTTATGTCACCCCCCAACGTCAGAACCACTGTTTTAATGAATGGAAAGCTTTTATCTTATTACAGTTAGTGCAAATCCTTTCTATGTTGTATTAAATAAATAGATAGATAGATAGATAGATAGATAGATAGATAGATAGATAGATAGATATAGGGGTATAAGTGACAGAATTTTGGTAGTGCTTTAGTGACATGTATTATGTAGTTGCATGTCCTCAATATATGTAACACATTTTGATGTTATGACATATGTAAGTACATATAAAGGAACAGCCTAGTTAAAATATATTTTACGGTCATAATGTGGTAATAACATTTTATGGACACCTTTGAAAAAAAAGTAAGTGGTTGATTACTCAAGATCAACATCCTGAGACTCATATGTATAACAGTTAATTGCTATACGCTATGAGGAAATGATAGTGTCATTTCACAATAACACACTGTATTTATGTAATTGTATGTTCAAACTTACAAAAGATTCAATTTCTGTTCATACAACTGAGTGAAACAAACAGTTAGCCATCATGTGGTGTGTTGAGCCGTTGGCCTGCTATCTAAGTCAGTGCTATCAAAAAATTAAAACTTGTAGAACACATTTTTAGTATTAAACATATGCCCACAAAACCTGCCACAGGCTCTAATCTCAACCAGAAAGTTGTACAATTCAGACATTAATAACAACATGCTGTAATAGACCACTCATTATTTAACAGCTGCATTGTTCCTTTACCTACACTGTAATAAGGGCACTGCAAAATAAAGTTATAGCACCTGTTGTACACCTGCAAAACAGCTGAAAGCAGAGCCGTTGTGCTATTTGTCTATGGTCACGTATCATATGCTGCTGTTTACAGTGCAGTAAACTCTTGACTATGATAATTGACATCAAACAGCAAAGTACCATCGAGACAGCGCCGTTGCACCTGCAGCTAATTTTACCACAAAGGCCTACAGGTGACCCGACCCAAATGTGAAGGGTAAACACTGGTTGTAGAGGAAAACCGTGTAAGTGTGAAACTTTGAAACACCGCTTCAGAGCTGCACTTATCTTCTTCAGTGGCTTTAATGTACCACTAAGCATACAAGACTAAAGCCAGTGCAGCCAGAGCACGTTTAAGCCACAATAGAGGACAGAAAGAAAAAAAAATTGTCGACTTGGGTTCGTTTATTCAATCATGTTTTTTAAATGTAGTTACAATTGCAAACACATGGAAGGAGTTCATGTACAAATGCAAAAATTTAGGAACCCCATATACCACTGAAAATATGTTAACACACCCTCTATAGGATACATTGTGATACAATCTGCCTTTTTTGTTATTTACCATATTGGGGAAAATAAAGCAAATGTTGGCATGTACATTTTTCAAATTTTAACATTTTGAAAAATGTGCAAATATTATGGGACATTTTTGTATTGTATGTTTTTTTGCAATATGTTACTCAGCAAGCAAAGAAAAATTGTGCAATTAAATATGCAGAATATGCACGCTTTTCTGTACTACTATAACAGTTCACTTTGTTAATCATTAATGCAGAGCATCATCAAAAGGTTTCCCTATTAACACAATAGTAACTGAGTGGAAGAAAACAAATCTTCATCTTATTTCTATCTAACAAACCAGAAGTAGGTAGAGTAGACTAAATCATTACTAATATAAAAGTATTGATATTTGGGTAAAATAATGACATGAGAGTAAAAGTGCCTTAAAAAAAAACAACTTGACTAAAAGTACAAAAGCCAAAAAACTACTGAAGTACTGAGTAAAGTGTACAATTACAGTAGAACTTCTTAGTAAATCCAGCATCCTTCAGCACAGAAATATATAAACTTAGTCCAAGATAAAATGTTTAAGTTACAAGTTGCAAACATTTTATGAAAACAGAATTAATTTATGCAGAGTATCACCTTAAACTAAGTGAGATAAGTATTATCTATTAATATATTAATATTATCAAAATTATCATTCTTCTTCTTTTTTATTTTTTGTTCACCCTGTTTGGTGTATGTATGTGTATTGGGGAGGGGTTGGGGAAGTGTTTCTGGGGAAAAATCTAAAATTTAAAACTTAGTATTTAATGCTTGTATGTCAAATACCTGCTCATCTCATTAAAAATATGTGAAAAAAGTCTGCATATGTCTGCAAAGTTTGCATATGACTGTGTATTAATAATTAAGAGCAAATATTTATTATGAATTTAGCCCTGGCCTTAATTCACAATGGTTTAAATGGTTGCATTGGTTTTGATATTCTAAAAAGAAAATCTAAATTTGGCAAGGCTGCTTTTAGCTACGGTGCCCTGGGATAGTTTACAAAAGCACCTGAAACTTCATCAGACATTAATTGAATGATTAGTATTTTAATGATTCGGTTTTTTTTTTGTTAAATTGATGTTTCATAGTTTTTGTCTCTTTGTGTTTGTTGCCTTCTTGAGCAGATAAGCCCAGGATAAGCCCACAGTCAAGAAATTTCTGAAGGAACATGGTCTTGGTGGCTAATTTGAGGAATTTTATATGTGAAGCTAAATTGTGGGTTTGGCTCTTTTAGTCAATCATGTTTTTATTATTTTAAATGTCTTTTTTGTAAATAATAAAAAAAAACATTCACTAAAACTAAAATATAACAAACTGCAAGCTATTTGGGGACCTAATTTGAATTAATTACAGTGTCCTAACAACAAGTAAGCGTTTAAACGTAGTATCTAATTACAAGACTTACAAAGTAATTAAAACTATTTCAGGATGTCTACACTGGTCAAGTTGAAGATCTTTTAGAAAATAGATCAATTTATTTATTTGCCGTCCACTTATATGTATAACCAACTTAACCTTATTTGGCTAATGGTATGGCTAATAGTAATAATGTTTAGGTGTTACACTGACTCACCATGCCAATTAGCATCAATTGAATTGTGATAACATCACAGTATTAAACATTGATTATCAGCTGTACTCACAGGTGCAAATATTGGAAGCCACCAGTCAGTTGAGTAACAAACAAATGGAGATGTTCATTATTATCTAATTAATACTTAAACAAACATCAGCTACCAAACATGGTAATTATTTTGTTTATATTACTAATGATTTATTAGTCCTAAAGTTCACTTTATTAAGGTATCATTAATGTTGATCACATGAGAGTAAAAGTGCCCTGAAATAAAGTAAAAGTATGAAGTGAAGAAAAGGAACTGAAGTTTGCCAGGCTATATATATATATATATATATATATATATATATATATATATATATATATATATATATATATATATATATATATATATATATATATATTTTTTTTTTTTTTTATCAAGATAAATTAAGAGAAAACTAAAATATTGAGTCTCGGTACTAAAACTCTGGACCTGGGTGTGATCTTAGACTCTGAGCTCAATTTTGTTCCTCATGTAAACTCAGTCGCTAACGTTTTTTTTATCATCTGAGAAATATTCACCAGAGTTCAGCCTCTTCTATCTCAGACTGATGCAGAGAAACCCGTTCATGTGTTTGTTATAAGCAGAGTTAATCACTGTAATGCTCTTCTTACTGGAGTTCCAACAAAAACAATCCATCCCCTACAAACTTATACAGAACACAGCAGCTCAGATCCTAACAACAAACAGAGCTCATATCAGTCCTGTTTTAAAAGAGCTGCACTGACTCCCTGTATCTTTTAGGATTCTGTACTCGTCTATAAAGCTCTAAATAATCTAGAACCTGCTTACATCACAGAACGTCTCTCTGTTAATGTCCCAACTCGAGATCTTAGATCTGCAGATGCTGATATTCTGCACATCCTTCAGTAAAATACAGAAAACCTGGAGAGACTCTTTCAGTTACTCTGCTTCTAAACTGTGGAGCTCAATCCAGCTTTCATTACAGTCAGGATCAGTGCTCACTATTAATAAACAATTAAAAACATCTCTCTTTAACTCTGAGTGTAATTACAACTTTAACATCACAGTACCTATAAAGTTAAACTTTGTCTTTGGGTAATTAAGTTTGTTATTACTGAAGGAAACTGTCTGTAAAGCACTTTGAGCTGCCACTGATATGAAAAGTACTCGATGAATAAAGATTATTATTATTATTATTAAAGCATGTTCTGTTGGGCCTAGCTAACTAAACAGTAACACTTCAATGCATGTTAGTGTTTTTCACCAGTCTATGATTTAAAAGTACATATTTACTATATTTACATATATGTATTAATTGATGAACTAAAAGTGAGAAATAGTTAAACATGTTAGAAGAATGTGGAGCATTTCGGCCAACCACAGACTGACTACCTCACCGTGAGAGGTCTATATTTGAAAGCAGCAACAATCTAAAGCCAACAGCCAGCAGGACAGACTGCTTGAGCCTCCAGAGGGGAAAAGCACTTTGAGCTGCCACTGGTATAAAACATGTTCTATAAATAAAGATTATTATTATTATTATTATTATTATTATTATTATTATTATTATTATTATTATTATTATTATGTACTTTAGTAAATTAATAACTACCCACCATGATACCCACAGAACACACAGGCAGTTAGATTTTAGTTTGGCAGACTATAAAACACGCTGGGGAGAAAAACACATCAGGACCTGTACACACCATTTACCTTTATGGTTCTGCTCTGCTATATACTGAGTAAACATCTTTCCTTGTTGGCCTTTGGCCATCGTACCAACGCTCAGTTTCATGCACACACAGACAATGTGACCGTGTTTATGACAGTGTTAAAGGGTTCTGTGGTTACACCTGATACGCGCCTAAGAAAGGTTTGCACTCATTGCTTTACTGTCTAAGTTACTCTCTGAAAACCAAACAAGTGGAACTCAACTGTAAAGGTCCAAAGGAGAAAAAAGCCTTTCAATACTTTACTTAGAAAAAAAATGAGAGTAAACACCATTTGAAAGACTTGCCACCATACCTGCCTATGCACATTAGATCAAAGTAAACAGCAAAAAAAAAAAAACTTCAGGAAGATAAATCTTAGAGAACTAATTCTGAATAAAAGGGGTGAAGGATATAAGGTCGGTCCCTCTTCTTCAGTTCCCAGATCTTTGGTTTTTATATTAGCTTAAATTGGTGGACGAGCAATGTAGTAGTATCTAATAGAGGGGACATTAGGTGGACACTTCTGTGGTCTGATCCACTGTACCAGCGCAACACAAATAAACTGCTATAATGTAGACACAATATGAAGTTGCATATTATTAAAGCTAAATTTGGGGGGGATTGATTTTAAATTTTATTTAATTATTTAGTTTTAATTATTAATTCTACCATTCCTCCAGTTACATTCATTTAGATTTTACCACTAAATAAACATCAGGTATTTGGTGACCGGTCCGAAATAAGTTGGTACGTAATGACCTATATTTAAATTTTTGTCTCTGTTTTGATTCTAGATGAGCCTAAACCAGGTCTTGGTTGCTGTGGATGGATCCTTGTTGCTCTCTCGACTTTTTTCTCAATTCTGCTCTTCCCCATTATGATTTTTGTCAGTATAAAGGTATGAAGGCACAATCAAATCTGACACCAACCGAATGTGTACTGGATTTCTAAAGGGACATTAAGCATTTAGTTAATGACATGTTCATGCAAAACACTAAAACTAATAGAAAATAAAGTGCAGAATGATATGTGATGTGAACTGGTCAGGTGCCTTACAGGCAACCTGCATGCAAATTCCTACAAGGACTGGAATATATCTGAAAGGCTAATTTGCATTGTCCTGAACTGTTGTATAGGTGATAAGCAATACTACCTTTACTGAGAGCTGTGTTTTATGACTCTCTCTTACAGATAGTTCAAGAGTATGAACGAGCTGTAATATTCAGACTGGGCCGGATCACAGCCAAAAAGCCAAAGGGACCAGGTAAAGATATAAACTCTTCTGTATAACTAATACTTCTACTACCACCACTACAACTACCACTACCCATAATACTACCACTACATCAACCTCCAATACACCTACTATTCCCTCTACCAGTACAAATACTACAACTACCACTACCCATAATACTACCACAACATCAACCTCCAATATACCTACTATTCCCTCTACCAGTACAAATACTACAACTACCACTACCTATAATACTACCACTACATCAACCTCCAATACACCTACTATTCCCTCTACCAGTACAAATACTACAACTACCACTACCCATAATACTACCACTACATCAACTACCAATACACCTACTATTCCCTCTACCAGTACAAATACTACAACTACCACTACCCATAATACTACCACTACATCAACTACCAATACACCTACTATTCCCTCTACCAGTACAAATACAACTACCACTACCCATAATACTACCACTACATCAACTACCAATACACCTACTATTCCCTCTACCAGTACAAATACAACTACCACTACCCATAATACTACCACTACATCAACTACCAATACACCTACTATTCCCTCTACCAGTACAAATACTACAACTACCACTACCCATAATACTACCACTACATCAACCTCCAATATACCTACTATTCCCTCTACCAGTACAAATACTACAACTACCACTACCCATAATACTACCACTACATCAACCTCCAATACACCTACTATTCCCTCTACCAGTACAAATACTACAACTACCACTACCCATAATACTACCACTACATCAACCTCCAATATACCTACTATTCCCTCTACCAGTACAAATACTACAACTACCACTACCCATAATACTACCACTACATCAACCTCCAATACACCTACTATTCCCTCTACCAGTACAAATACTACAACTACCACTACCCATAATACTACCACTACATCAACCTCCAATATACCTACTATTCCCTCTACCAGTACAAATACTACAACTACCACTACCCATAATACTACCACTACATCAACCTCCAATATACCTACTATTCCCTCTACCAGTACAAATACTACAACTACCACTACCCATAATACTACCACTACATCAACCTCCAATACACCTACTATTCCCTCTACCAGTACAAATACTACAACTACCACTACCCATAATACTACCACTACATCAACCTCCAATACACCTACTATTCCCTCTACCAGTACAAATACTACAACTACCACTACCCATAATACTACCACTACATCAACCTCCAATACACCTACTATTCCCTCTACCAGTACAAATACAACTACCACTACCCATAATACTACCACTACATCAACTACCAATACACCTACTATTCCCTCTACAAGTACAAATACTACAACTACCACTACCCATAATACTACCACTACATCAACCTCCAATATACCTACTATTCCCTCTACCAGTATAATTACTACAACTACCACTACAGCTACTGCTACAACTACTACTACACCTACTACTACCACTACAACTATAACTACTACTGCCACAACTACAATACTAACTACTAGTACCACTGCTGCAACTATAAATACTACCACACCACTGCACCTATTATTACCTACTGCTGCTACCACTACAACTATACCCATCACTGCCACAACTACAACTACTGCTACTAACACTGCTTCAATAACTACACCTACTACTACAACTATAAATACTACTACCACCACTACACCTACTACTACCACCACTACACCTACTACTACCACCACTACAGCTATACCTGCTACTGCCAGAACAACTACAACACCTACTACTACCACTGCCGCAACAACCACAACTATAAATACTACTACCACCACTACACCTTCTACTACTACACTACCTTCTACTACTTCTACTACCACTACAACTTTTCCTGCTACTGCTACAACAACTACAACACCTACTACTACTACAACTGCTGCAACTATAAATACTACCACACCACTGCACCTATTATTATCATACATCTACTACTACCACTACAACTATACCCATCACTGCCACAACAACTACAACTACTGCTACTAACACTGCTGCAACAATTACTACTATCACCACTACACCTCCTACTACAACTATAAATGCTACTACCACCACTACACCTTCTACTACCACCACTACAACTATACCTGTTACTGCCACAACAACTACAACACCTACTCCTACTACCACTACAACTATACCTGCTACTGCCACAAAAACTACAACACCTACTACAACTACCACTACAACTATACCTGCTACTGCCTCAAAAACTCTAACACCTACTACTACCACCACTACAACTATACCTGCTACTGCCACAAAAGCTATAACACCTACTACTACAGCCACTACAACTATACCTGCTACTGCCAGAACAACTACAACAACTACCTACTACTACTATCACTGCCGCAACGACCACAACTATAAATACTACTACCAACCACTACACCTACTGCTGCTACTACAACTATACCTGCTACTGCCACAACTACAATACCTACTACTACTACCACTACAACTATACCTACCACTGCCACAACAACCACAACTAATACCTGCTACTGCCACAATAACTACAACACCTACTACTACTTCCACTGCCGCAACAACCACAACTATATGCTACTTCTAACACCACTACAATTATTACTACTATTACCACCACTACAACTACTATTACCACTACTACTACTACTACTACTACTACTACTACCTTATTTCTGTAAGTCTGGGGCTCCTGCTAATTGCAGACTCAAAGCCAGAACTATAAAAGGTATAACTTAGCCATTGAAATCATCTGAAATCTAATTAATACGCCTACTCGTTCTCATTATGAGACAAGAAATAATAGAAATTGTATTGTAATAGTTTATTGAATTGTTCTCTTCCTTGTTTCCTTCTCTCGACTAGGTATCTTCTTCGTCCTCCCCTGCACAGACTCCATTGTTAAAGTGGACATGAGAACAGTGTCATTCGACATTCCTCCACAAGAGGTATAATACAGATTCCACTGAGGCACCACTCAGAGAAACAGGATAAAAATAAGTCAATATGAGGCACGTTGTGTTGTTATGACTGTGGTATGTTTATCTTGCCTGTTGTTGCCGCGTCTTGATCATAGATCCTAACCAAGGACTCAGTGACGGTAAGTGTGGACGGGGTGGTGTACTTCCGAGTCAGTGATCCTATCGCCTCAGTGGCCAACGTGAGCAATGCTGATTACTCCACCCGCCTGCTGGCCCAGACGACCCTGAGGAACGTCCTGGGCACCAAGAACCTGTCTGAAGTTCTGTCTGATCGGGAGGGGATCTCTCACAGCATGCAGGTGAGAAAGAGAATGTTAATTATTTCATTTTTAACTGAGCAGTTGTATCTAAATGTAGGCACAGGTTCAGTTTATTTGCTAAAAAAACAAAGAAAATCAACATAAAACATGTCATTTGAGCAGACTTTTGTGACCACTGTAGGCTTAATGGCTTTTTTGTCACTGGAGTGGCTCCCTCTAGTGTTAGTGAATAGTTAAGCACTGTGAAGCTCCTGTATGCTTTGTCTGTTCTGGAGTGTATGGTACCTTGAACATAATGACGGAAAAGTACTTTTCTAAAATAATGACTAATGTAAAAATGTCAGGGTACCGCTCCAAAAGTCAAAACTCAAATAATATACACATTTTTGATGATTTAATTTTTGGAATAGAAAGTTTCTTGAAAATCTCAAAATATAATGACTTATAATGATTATTGACAAGTTATTTTTACTCTCTGGGAAATAAGAATATCATTGCGATATTAAAATCTAAAATAGAAAGAAAATAAATAATAATTTCAAAATACATATATTATACAAAATACAAAAGACATATTTCTGTCAGAAATAGCTTTATATATAATTTTCTACATATTTTCTGCCAGAAATAGCTTTATACATAATTTATATATAATTTTCCACATATTTTCTATATATAATTCTCCACCTGACAGGCATGGATGTCCATGCTTCAAAGTACATTCAGCATATATCAGTATAGAAAGTGAACTAGAAAGTGAATCTATCAGTATAGAAAGTGAACTAGAAAGTGAATCTATCAGCGTAGAAAGAGAACTAGAAAGTGAATCTATCAGTATAGAAAGAGAACTAGAAAGTGAATCTATCAGTATAGAAAGTGAACTAGAAAGTGAATCTATCAGTATAGAAAGTGAACTAGAAAGTGAATCTATCAGTATAGAAAGAGAACTAGAAAGTGAATCTATCAGTATAGAAAGAGAACTAGAAAGTGAATCTATCAGTATAGAAAGTGAACTAGAAAGTGAATCTATCAGTATAGAAAGAGAACTAGAAAGTGAATCTATCAGTGCAGAAAGAGAACTAGAAAGTGAATCTATCAGCGTAGAAAGAGAACTAGAAAGTGAATCTATTAGTGTAGAAAGAGAACTAGAAAGTGAATCTATCAGTGCAGAAAGAGAACTAGAAAGTGAATCTATCAGCATAGAAAGAGAACTAGAAAGTGAATCTATCAGCGTAGAAAGAGAACTAGAAAGTGAATCTATCAGTATAGAAAGAGAACTAGAAAGTGAATCTATCAGTTTAGAAAGAGAACTAGAAAGTGAATCTATCAGTATAGAAAGTGAACTAGAAAGTGAATCTATCAGTATAGAAAGAGAACTAGAAAGTGAATCTATCAGTATAGAAAGAGAACTAGAAAGTGAATCTATCAGTGCAGAAAGAGAACTAGAAAGTGAATCTATCAGCGTAGAAAGAGAACTAGAAAGTGAATCTATTAGTGTAGAAAGAGAACTAGAAAGTGAATCTATCAGTGCAGAAAGAGAACTAGAAAGTGAATCTATCAGCGTAGAAAGAGAACTAGAAAGTGAATCTATTAGTGTAGAAAGAGAACTAGAAAGTGAATCTATCAGTGCAGAAAGAGAACTAGAAAGTGAATCTATCAGCATAGAAAGAGAACTAGAAAGTGAATCTATCAGCGTAGAAAGAGAACTAGAAAGTGAATCTATCAGTATAGAAAGAGAACTAGAAAGTGAATCTATCAGTTTAGAAAGAGAACTAGAAAGTGAATCTATCAGTATAGAAAGTGAACTAGAAAGTGAATCTATCAGTATAGAAAGAGAACTAGAAAGTGAATCTATCAGTATAGAAAGAGAACTAGAAAGTGAATCTATCAGTGCAGAAAGAGAACTAGAAAGTGAATCTATCAGCGTAGAAAGAGAACTAGAAAGTGAATCTATTAGTGTAGAAAGAGAACTAGAAAGTGAATCTATCAGTGCAGAAAGAGAACTAGAAAGTGAATCTATCAGCGTAGAAAGAGAACTAGAAAGTGAATCTATTAGTGTAGAAAGAGAACTAGAAAGTGAATCTATCAGTGCAGAAAGAGAACTAGAAAGTGAATCTATCAGCATAGAAAGAGAACTAGAAAGTGAATCTATCAGCGTAGAAAGAGAACTAGAAAGTGAATCTATCAGTATAGAAAGAGAACTAGAAAGTGAATCTATCAGTATAGAAAGAGAACTAGAAAGTGAATCTATCAGTATAGAAAGTGAACTAGAAAGTGAATCTATCAGTATAGAAAGAGAACTAGAAAGTGAATCTATCAGTATAGAAAGAGAACTAGAAAGTGAATCTATCAGTATAGAAAGTGAACTAGAAAGTGAATCTATCAGTATAGAAAGTGAACTAGAAAGTGAATCTATCAGTATAGAAAGAGAACTAGAAAGTGAATCTATCAGTATAGAAAGTGAACTAGAAAGTGAATCTATCAGTATAGAAAGTGAACTAGAAAGTGAATCTATCAGTATAGAAAGAGAACTAGAAAGTGAATCTATCAGTGCAGAAAGAGAACTAGAAAGTGAATCTATCAGCGTAGAAAGAGAACTAGAAAGTGAATCTATTAGTGTAGAAAGAGAACTAGAAAGTGAATCTATCAGTGCAGAAAGAGAACTAGAAAGTGAATCTATCAGCATAGAAAGAGAACTAGAAAGTGAATCTATCAGCATAGAAAGAGAACTAGAAAGTGAATCCATCAGTATAGAAAGAGAACTAGAAAGTGAATCTATCAGTATAGAAAGAGAACTAGAAAGTGAATCTATCAGTATAGAAAGTGAACTAGAAAGTGAATCTATCAGTATAGAAAGAGAACTAGAAAGTGAATCTATCAGTATAGAAAGAGAACTAGAAAGTGAATCTATCAGTGCAGAAAGAGAACTAGAAAGTGAATCTATTAGTGTAGAAAGAGAACTAGAAAGTGAATCTATCAGTGCAGAAAGAGAACTAGAAAGTGAATCTATCAGCGTAGAAAGAGAACTAGAAAGTGAATCTATTAGTGTAGAAAGAGAACTAGAAAGTGAATCTATCAGTATAGAAAGAGAACTAGAAAGTGAATCTAGCAGCATAGAAAGAGAACTAGAAAGTGAATCTAGCAGCGTAGAAAGAGAACTAGAAAGTGAATCTATCAGTATAGAAAGAGAACTAGAAAGTGAATCTATCAGTATAGAAAGAGAACTAGAAAGTGAATCTATCAGTATAGAAAGTGAACTAGAAAGTGAATCTATCAGTATAGAAAGAGAACTAGAAAGTGAATCTATCAGTATAGAAAGAGAACTAGAAAGTGAATCTATCAGCGTAGAAAGAGAACTAGAAAGTGAATCTATCAGCATAGAAAGAGAACTAGAAAGTGAATCTATCAGTGCAGAAAGAGAACTAGAAAGTGAATCTATCAGTATAGAAAGAGAACTAGAAAGTGAATCTATCAGTATAGAAAGAGAACTAGAAAGTGAATCTATCAGTATAGAAAGTGAACTAGAAAGTGAATCTATCAGTATAGAAAGAGAACTAGAAAGTGAATCTATCAGTATAGAAAGAGAACTAGAAAGTGAATCCATCAGCATAGAAAGAGAACTAGAAAGTGAATCTATCAGCATAGAAAGAGAACTAGAAAGTGAATCTATCAGTACAGAAAGAGAACTAGAAAGTGAATCTATCAGTATAGAAAGAGAACTAGAAAGTGAACCTATCAGTGCAGAAAGAGAACTAGAAAGTGAATCTATCAGTATAGAAAGAGAACTAGAAAGTGAATCTATCAGTATAGAAAGAGAACTAGAAAGTGAATCTATCAGTATAGAAAGTGAACTAGAAAGTGAATCTATCAGTATAGAAAGAGAACTAGAAAGTGAATCTATCAGTATAGAAAGAGAACTAGAAAGTGAATCTATCAGTATAGAAAGTGAACTAGAAAGTGAATCTATCAGTATAGAAAGAGAACTAGAAAGTGAATCTATCAGCATAGAAAGAGAACTAGAAAGTGAATCTATCAGCATAGAAAGAGAACTAGAAAGTGAATCTATCAGCGTAGAAAGAGAACTAGAAAGTGAATCTATTAGTGTAGAAAGAGAACTAGAAAGTGAATCTATCAGTGCAGAAAGAGAACTAGAAAGTGAATCTATCAGCATAGAAAGAGAACTAGAAAGTGAATCTATCAGCGTAGAAAGAGAACTAGAAAGTGAATCTATCAGTATAGAAAGAGAACTAGAAAGTGAATCTATCAGTATAGAAAGAGAACTAGAAAGTGAATCTATCAGTATAGAAAGTGAACTAGAAAGTGAATCTATCAGTATAGAAAGTGAACTAGAAAGTGAATCTATCAGTATAGAAAGAGAACTAGAAAGTGAATCTATCAGTATAGAAAGAGAACTAGAAAGTGAATCTATCAGTATAGAAAGTGAACTAGAAAGTGAATCTATCAGTATAGAAAGTGAACTAGAAAGTGAATCTATCAGTATAGAAAGAGAACTAGAAAGTGAATCTATCAGTATAGAAAGTGAACTAGAAAGTGAATCTATCAGTATAGAAAGTGAACTAGAAAGTGAATCTATCAGTATAGAAAGAGAACTAGAAAGTGAATCTATCAGTGCAGAAAGAGAACTAGAAAGTGAATCTATCAGCGTAGAAAGAGAACTAGAAAGTGAATCTATTAGTGTAGAAAGAGAACTAGAAAGTGAATCTATCAGTGCAGAAAGAGAACTAGAAAGTGAATCTATCAGCATAGAAAGAGAACTAGAAAGTGAATCTATCAGCATAGAAAGAGAACTAGAAAGTGAATCCATCAGTATAGAAAGAGAACTAGAAAGTGAATCTATCAGTATAGAAAGAGAACTAGAAAGTGAATCTATCAGTATAGAAAGTGAACTAGAAAGTGAATCTATCAGTATAGAAAGAGAACTAGAAAGTGAATCTATCAGTATAGAAAGAGAACTAGAAAGTGAATCTATCAGTGCAGAAAGAGAACTAGAAAGTGAATCTATTAGTGTAGATAGAGAACTAGAAAGTGAATCTATCAGTGCAGAAAGAGAACTAGAAAGTGAATCTATCAGCGTAGAAAGAGAACTAGAAAGTGAATCTATTAGTGTAGAAAGAGAACTAGAAAGTGAATCTATCAGTATAGAAAGAGAACTAGAAAGTGAATCTAGCAGCATAGAAAGAGAACTAGAAAGTGAATCTAGCAGCGTAGAAAGAGAACTAGAAAGTGAATCTATCAGTATAGAAAGAGAACTAGAAAGTGAATCTATCAGTATAGAAAGAGAACTAGAAAGTGAATCTATCAGTATAGAAAGTGAACTAGAAAGTGAATCTATCAGTATAGAAAGAGAACTAGAAAGTGAATCTATCAGTATAGAAAGAGAACTAGAAAGTGAATCTATCAGCGTAGAAAGAGAACTAGAAAGTGAATCTATCAGCATAGAAAGAGAACTAGAAAGTGAATCTATCAGTGCAGAAAGAGAACTAGAAAGTGAATCTATCAGTATAGAAAGAGAACTAGAAAGTGAATCTATCAGTATAGAAAGAGAACTAGAAAGTGAATCTATCAGTATAGAAAGTGAACTAGAAAGTGAATCTATCAGTATAGAAAGAGAACTAGAAAGTGAATCTATCAGTATAGAAAGAGAACTAGAAAGTGAATCCATCAGCATAGAAAGAGAACTAGAAAGTGAATCTATCAGCATAGAAAGAGAACTAGAAAGTGAATCTATCAGCATAGAAAGAGAACTAGAAAGTGAATCTATCAGTACAGAAAGAGAACTAGAAAGTGAATCTATCAGTATAGAAAGAGAACTAGAAAGTGAACCTATCAGTGCAGAAAGAGAACTAGAAAGTGAATCTATCAGTATAGAAAGAGAACTAGAAAGTGAATCTATCAGTATAGAAAGAGAACTAGAAAGTGAATCTATCAGTATAGAAAGTGAACTAGAAAGTGAATCTATCAGTATAGAAAGAGAACTAGAAAGTGAATCTATCAGTATAGAAAGAGAACTAGAAAGTGAATCTATCAGTATAGAAAGTGAACTAGAAAGTGAATCTATCAGTATAGAAAGAGAACTAGAAAGTGAATCTATCAGCATAGAAAGAGAACTAGAAAGTGAATCTATCAGCATAGAAAGAGAACTAGAAAGTGAATCTATCAGCGTAGAAAGAGAACTAGAAAGTGAATCTATCAGTGCAGAAAGAGAACTAGAAAGTGAATCTATCAGCATAGAAAGTGAACTAGAAAGTGAATCTATCAGCGTAGAAAGAGAACTAGAAAGTGAATCTATCAGTGCAGAAAGAGAACTAGAAAGTGAATCTATCAGTGCAGAAAGAGAACTAGAAAGTGAATCTATCAGCATAGAAAGTGAACTAGAAAGTGAATCTATCAGTGCAGAAAGAGAACTAGAAAGTGAATCTATCAGTGCAGAAAGAGAACTAGAAAGTGAATCTATCAGTATAGAAAGTGAACTAGAAAGTGAATCTATCAGTATAGAAAGAGAACTAGAAAGTGAATCTATCAGCATAGAAAGAGAACTAGAAAGTGAATCTATCAGCATAGAAAGAGAACTAGAAAGTGAATCTATCAGTATATAAAGTGAACTAGAAAGTGAATCTATCAGTATAGAAAGAGACCTAGAAAGTGAATCTATCAGCATAGAAAGAGAACTAGAAAGTGAATCTATCAGTATATAAAGTGAACTAGAAAGTGAATCTATCAGTATAGAAAGAGAACTAGAAAGTGAATCTATCAGTATAGAAAGAGAACTAGAAAGTGAATCTATCTATGTTACACTCACCTCTGGTTTGTGTCCTAGTCCAGTGGTAACCTGAGCCTGGCTGATCCCAGCCATACATGTTTTCCTTGTGTAACAGCGCAAGTGTAAAATGTAAAGGACTATTCCAGGACCATCCTTAACATTTATTCTTGCCCTTAAACTATCATCCTCAATGCTTCCCCTTTTCTGTTCAGGCAACACTTGATGAGGCCACAGACCCCTGGGGCATTATGGTGGAACGGGTGGAGATTAAGGATGTCAAGCTGCCTGTTCAGCTGCAGAGGGCCATGGCAGCCGAGGCTGAGGCAGCACGCGAGGCCAGAGCCAAAGTAAGAGTCTCTTTCATCTGCAGGCGGAAGAGAATTCTGGAGAATGCAGTATTGATTTAGGAATGTAAATCAATTCTAACATGAGATCTCTACACATTAAGCTTCAAACCTGTAATAAAAGTATTCTCCTTAGGACTCGTATTCTCTAAAGCACTGCACTAAACTGACATTATGCTTTAATTTGTGTAGGTGATCGCAGCAGAGGGAGAGATGAACGCCTCGCGGGCCCTAAAGGAGGCTTCCCTGGTGATCGCAGAGTCGCCCTCTGCCCTGCAACTGCGCTACCTGCAGACCCTCAACACCATCGCTGCGGAAAAGAACTCCACCATCATCTTCCCTCTTCCCCTGGACATCATGAGCCACTTCATGAAAAAATAAATTCAGCAAGCTATGAACAATCTGTCATAGGCATGAATGCTTACAAGAGGGCTGTGCGTGTGAGCGATGGCTGCAGAATAATTTACAACTAAACTATTTGCATATATGTAATAAATGTTTACTACCAGAGAGAGGCGTCTGAGATTGACATTATACAGGTTTTTTTAATTACATGCATTTTTTAATTACATGCATGGTGATTATATTGCAAATAAATATTTACCGTAGCATGATTGTAATACTGTAGCTGTAAAGTCTGTGTAATCTTTGTCCTTTTCTATAGTGTCTCAGGATCCTTTGTCTAAAGTACCTTGGAAATGTTCCATTTTTCTATACATTAATTTGACAAGTAAAGTGGATACAAGAGTCCAATATATTTAATTCATACATAAAAAAATCCATATTTATATATATAACCTATATATATATATATATATATATATATATATATATATATATATATATATATATATATATATATATATATATAAATGTTCCCCAGTCATTTGAAAAGGTTTCAACAGTCCTGATCAAATTACATGTTTTATTGATTTTCTAAGTAAACATGAAGAAAAATCTTTTTTCTCCAAAGTCTGCATTTGTCTGCAGATGATAGTGAACAATGTCTTTTCAACTGCAGAGTTTAGAAAAGTCAGTTTTTGCATTTTTTTAATAGGGAGACTCCGAAATACTCAAAACTGAAGGTAAAATTATGTATTTCAAAAACAGAATTAGAATCACTAATAAATAATTACTGTAAATATGTACTACCAGATTGACATCAGGATATATTTAATAACATCCATGGTGATTATATTGCATTGCACAAATAAATATTTATTGTTGTAATATTGTAGCTGTAAACTCTGTGTAATCTTTTTCTATAGTGTCTCCAAACCCTTGGATTGTATTTTTTTGAATAGGGAAACACCAAACTACTCCAAACTGAAGGTCAAATTAGTGATTCAAAATCAGGCTTAAAATCACTGATATAAAATCTGACATAGTCTTGATGGAAAAACGTGAGGTTCCAGCTGGTTGTGGCTAATGTGATCAATAAGGCAGAGCTTTCCCCACTAGTGAAGGCTGAATTTTCTCCATATACAGACCACATGCTAAGGGTTACGAGCTCTCCCCTTTATATTTCAACCTGTGACCAGTCTCCTTATTTATAACATCTCTGCTTTATCATTTTCTGGGGAAAAACATATATTCCGAAGATTTTGCACAGCTCACATTTTCTCATATGTTTTTCTCATTATTTGAACTTCAGAAAATAAACTGTACTAATATATTGAAACTTCAGATGTATGTTCTCTGTAGAAAATGTTAACTTACATACAGAACATGTCATTTCACCAGGGTGTCTATATATGACAATACATAGAAACTAAGCTTTGTGAAATGTAAAAACAACAACAACAACAACAACACATTTATATATAAGCGTCTAGTTCAGTTTAGCAGTTTAGCTTTGCCCACTTGGGCTGAAGTTATAAGGAGTGTTTAACTCTGAACTGCTTTATAAATAAGAGACAGTAGAGTGCAGAACAGAAGACATTTACATTTATCACTTTTAAAGACAGTAACAAAAAAAAACACAACAGCATAATAAGAGTAAACAAAGTAAAAATAATTAATTATGGCTGCTCTTGCTACATAAAATAAAAATGTGAGTGAACAAGAAGAAAAGAAATGATCAGTGATGAACTAGATCAGTCTGAATCAGTATTGTAGAAGTTTACACCATATGCACCTGTGCACCTGTGGGAATTCAAAGGAAGATATGCATTGCAGGGACGTATACGAGAGCTTTATTATATCCTTACGCAGAGAATACAGCAGCAACTCTTCACGTATGGAGTTTGTCACTTTGTCACTGCCAAAATTTGGAGTATTCACTTCTCTAGTTCTTTGGAGCCATGGAAAATCCAAAGCTCTGATGCTCTAATCTCACACGAGACAGAAGTTGGCTTCCTATTCGCCAATGTCTTCTTTGAATTATTCCATTCCACCTTAAATGCTGCAGCAGTTATAGTAGCCGGAAGTTATCCCAGGGCTGCCATGTTGGTATTAAGGGACAGATGCAGCATTTACATGTTCTTATTTCATGCTTGGGCTCGGTTAGTGATCATACTGAATGCACACTGTGCCCTATAGTTCAACTGAACCATGCCCGGGCACGACACCATAACACTAACAATAACACTAGTCAGACAAACTGACCTGTGGGGGTCTAACATGCTTGGACATGGTACAGATGGCCTAGTGGGATTACTCCCTAACACTTCAGTAAATTCAGTAAAATTAATCAAATGCAGACAGGAGCACAGCAAATACATCAAATATCCATTTTAAGTACCAGTCAAATCAAGTCATCTGTCTGATACTAATGTGTTCTTAGCCATACATAGTACCCTGTATCCCTAGTTTCTGTAGTCAGCGGCACTGCCATGTAATTCTTACCCCATTGAAATGAATCTACTGCTTAAAACTTCATGGCACACATTAGTAAAGCCTAATAGCTAATAGCGCTGCCATCTCACTGTGTGCAGTACAGAGTGACTCTCAGCAGTCATGCCACTGCGGGAGTTGAAGGATCTCAGAGCTTGTGCTGCCCTCAGTGTCATCTTCAGAGGTCAGTCTGCTGCACTCCTCCCCGTCCATTCTGAGCCACAGCACAGCACTATACAAGACACCATCAGAGGAACAAAATTCAGGCTCCTGCATGTCTCCTACCACTGTTGTAAGCTCTGCAATGTTCATTAGTTTTACACTAGAAGTGAACTCACTAGGCAGTAAATGTTTATTCACTCTGAAAATGCCCCAATTGGAGTTAAAATAATAGTAGTGATTTAACCTTTTCCAAACCCCTCTTCAAACAAGCCCAGTGTTAATCATGTTATTACAGTTAATCAGGAATTCATTACATCTGTGATGAAAATGATTCAACCTGAAAATTAGGCTTATAAGGAAAGACTTGTTTGCAATAAACCAATCAAAGAAGAAAAATTAAAACAGCTCAACACAACTAATGTAACAAAGGCTTTCTCTATATTCAACAGGTATCTTCACGTCTGCCTCCACTGGAATTTGCCAGCCAGTGATAGTTTCCTTTTACTATAGTGGAACCAGTGTTCCTGTAACTTTGAACTTGCAAACTATCATTTCAGCTTTCCAACTGTATCTCCAGGAACATGCCTTTGTAGTCATTATGTATTTTTTTCCTTGTTTGTACAAGACAATCATCTGTTCTTTAACTTAAGCTCTCTTGGTTTATTTCAAGCATACAGTATTTCTAACATGCAACCAAATGTCACAGTCAACAAACTCCTAGCCAGTCCAGGTATTTGATGTGGTTTATCTCAAGAACACCTGATGCAACTAATGAATTCCTTAATTAACCAGACAACACCTGGTTTGCAAATGTGTCAACAGACAAAACCAACCTAATACACCTAACTTGCAATGGCTGGAGTTGTCTAGGAGAGATATGGAACCAAACTTTGTTCTTCAAACCATTGTCATATTTTTAACTGTGCTTGTGTGTGTTTGCTTTTATCTTAATTCTTTAAAAAATGTTTGTACAAGCTAAAATGTTTATTACCAAGCTAAATTGTTTTTAAATGATGTGCTAAGGTATAGAAGACTTTTGCACAATACTGTATAGTACTGTATAGTACTGACTCAATAGCTTACCCAATCAGAATGGTTGGTATTACAGTAAGGCTGGCCGCGAGGAGGAAACTGAATCCTGAGAACCATGAAATGGTTGCAGCGTAAGTGCTGCTGAACACTGGGAAAGCCAGGCCCATACTCAGCATTTCCACAAAGGCCACACAGGCGAACACAGCACCTACATATACAGACAGAACGTATATTATAGTCCTTATTATATGTTAATATCTTTTATTTCTTTTTGAATGGCAAGCTTAAAAGATTAAAACAATTAGAAAAAAAGCTCAACAGTGGTCCTAGCATAGCAGAGGTCCTACCCCTAGCCTATCCCATACACTCATGCTGTAGACAGAACATCTAATGATGTTGATGAAAGTGTGCTTGTGTTCTAAACTGTGGAGATATATGTAAATCACTTGACCGGATTCTTACCCTGCTCAGAGCTGGACACCAGTTTAGACATCATGGAACGCATCACAGGAGCCGGCATGATGGACAGCAGCAGAGGCAGCCGCACTGCATAGAGACCATAGAGCTAATTACTGAACAACATTAGTGATTCGTTCTTACACTTATTAACCCTAGCTATTCAGCTGTCTGCCTATCTGTCTGTTTATCTAGCAGTGGTGCTCCTTCATTGTGCAATTTAGTGCTTTCCCCACTCTAACACGCCCACTTTAATTAATGAAGAGCTTGTTAATAGGCTGATTAGGAAAATAGCTAAATGTGTGGAACAGGTACTCCCAAGATCAGTGTTGAGAACAACTATCTGTATACCCATCTCTCCAGTCCATCCATCTCTTACTCACCCAGGAACATAAGTAGTGTGGTTTTCGCAAAGGCAGCCATACAAAGGCCTACAGCGACAGACAGCAGCCCCAGCAGAGCGATGTGGGCATCAGGCAGCCATCGTGAGAGCGCAGCCACGGCAGCAAAACTGCTCAGGTAGATCAGAGTTGAAAGAGCAGACCCATATCCAACGAGCACCTCATCCCAACACAGTGGGGCATTCAGCTCATACAGGATGAAGATGGATATGCCTCCGAGATTAGACACCTAAATAAATAGACTGTTTCAGTATGGCTACTGTCCTATTAGACTTTCCTATTTGTCATAATCATACTGATCTTCTACAGTTTGAAAATATAAACTATTTCAATGATAATAGTGCTTTTATTTACTTAGTTGTGTATGTGGGTGGTTGACATATTTGGCTAAAAACAAAATCCCAAATGTAAGTCATGGAAATCACTGGGTTATATTCTACCAACTCTTATATTTCCAAATATATATATATGTGGTCTTGTAGATTTTTTCCTGAAATTTACATTTATTCACTAGTTTAGTGTCTTAGTGACTAAAATTGTCATATGGTGTGACACGAATGTTATTGTGTATTAAATTAAAAAGGTGTGTAATGTGATAATGTAGGTCAATTTATCCTGATTCTTTATCATTACTATATAAAAGTATAGCATTTCTCATATGCAAATATGTTACCTTTTGCATTATTTTACTTTATCAACACTCATAGGAAGACGTTTACTCATAATCTTTTAATATACTTCAAATTAATTTGGGAATAGCTTGTTATAAAAGTACCAAAATTCTTGCAACCTTTGCTGGCACTATTCCCCATCTGTCACAATGATGAGTTTATGATTAATAACCAAAAAGCCTTAATTGTTTTCAAAATTCTGAATGTCAAACCAAATGACATGGTGTGACGCCATATGACGAATCACACCACACAACAATCTGTATGCAAAAATCTGTATTAGCTGCACTTAACAAACAACCAAACTTGGTTTGACAAGTGACTGAAATCATTTTCAGTAACAGCTAAATCACAAAATTGTTGAAGAACAGTGAGGTCTACTCAACGTAGTGAAGAATGTTTATAAGACATTAAATAAGCCACTTTCTATATATTAGACTTTTTATTTTTATCAGCTGAACATTAGCTACATGAATTTTATAATAATCTGTAGTAAATCATTGAACATTTTTTATGTGTTGTTCTTCCTACTAAAAAGAAGGAGGAACCCACTTCCCAAGAGTCTCCAAACAAGTTAAGGGTGGCTTCAAAATATTTTGCCTGAACTTCTAGCCAAGCAGACTCACAAGTAGACATCTGGGTTATTAATATATGATTGAGTAAACAGAAAATGAATTCATGTTCTAGTTTTTATCCAAAATCTAACTTTGTGAAATGTGCTTGGGACAGTCACGCCACATGAGCTTTTTCTGGTTTCACTGAAAATTGTGAAAAAATGGAATGTTAATACCCTGAATGCTCTATAAGGTCAAATATAACATCACTTTCTGAACAATACCACCACAGTTTCTGACATATATTTTTATAATTTACATATATTTGACACATTGGACCAAAAAAAGGCCATGTCATGTCAACCACCCATGGTTAGATTTTGTGATCACCTTGTAGAAGATGAAGGCACTGAGGAGGAGCAACAGCAGCATGTTCCGTCTCCGTGTGGAAGCTGCAAAAAGCAGGTAGACGCCCTGCAGACGGCCAGCCACAACCTTAGCCTTAGAAAGACGGGGTGGCCCAGCAGCTGAATCAGGGTTGGAATGGCTGGGAGGCAGGTTCTGCCCATGAGGTTCTTCCAGGACCCCCAGCACATACAGCAGGTTAAGCAGATGAAGCATGGATGCAGTAAGGAAGGGCCAGCTGAAGCCTACAGCTCTGATAAAGAAGCCAGTACAAAGGGAGCCTACGCCAGACAGGACACCCAGGACTGCGTCCAGACGGGCCATTTGGACAGTCTTTTTTCCAGACGGTGCTTCTTGGCAGCGGTCAGCCACATAGGAGAAGCAGCCTCCTATGAGCGTGTTGGGACCTCCCAGCAGACCAGCCAAGAAGGCGGCAAACAATAGGTAGCATAAGCTGAGCGAGAACCAGCTCACTATAAAGTAGCTTAAAGTAAAGAGAAAATCACCCACGAGGGGGGGCACCATGGCCACCTTCCGACCCCTATAGTCACTGTACGACACCAGCAGCAGTGAGGAGAACAGGCTGGGGAGAAGGGAAATCAGCTCGCTTTGTAGGAGAAAGCGTGACGTCTCTGTCTGCACGGCCTGCAGCACATACAGGGCGATAAATAATACAGTGGTATCAAATGACCAGCAATTAAAAGATTAAAAGGCTTTTATTTCCTTAGGTCTGCATACATGCCCAGCAGAACCAGTTCTAAACATAGCACTGAAATGATTCTTCTATGAATGGTTGCGGAATAAATGCACCATGTACATAATAGCTTATAATCCTAAGTGTAAAAAATGGCTTTGGCTCAAATTGTACAGATCTAAAAAATAATGAGTAAAAAAAAAAAAGTTTAAAAAATTGTTCATTTAAAAATGATCTATAGAATGTCTTTTAAGGAACCAAAGGGACCAACAGCTCTAGATATTTAATAAAGTCCTTGTCATTTAGAATTTAATTGTTATAATTTAATAACATTACATATTACGTCATATAATTTCAAGGGTTCTTCAGTGAAGACAATGGTTAATTAACACACTAGCTCTAACTTATAGATGCACTTTGTGTTTCTATAGTTACAGATTGTATTGGACCTATTTCCTTGCATTTTTTGTTAATCCGCTTCCCTCCATTTCTTCTTTGGTCAGGACCCCCACAGGACCACCACAGAGTAGGTTTTATGTGGTTGGTGGATTATTCTCAGCACTGCAGTTGTAGTGATGTGTTAGTGTGTGCTGTGCTGGTGTGAGTGGATCAGACTCACACAGTGTTTTTTCAACACCTCAGTGTCACTGGTAGACTGAGAGCGGTTTTTCCAAAAAACTATCCAGCCAACTGCATTCTGTGACCACTGATGACGGACTGGAACAGGGGTATTTAATTAAAGTTCAGTAACGTCCAGTTAGAGGAGAGTTCCTCAGGCCGTGGTTTTACTGAGCAGTATTCTCCAAAACTAGACGAGTCCATTCCATAACCGTTCCTGGTTAAACAGTCAGTTTTCACTGTGAACTTTTGTGTTTTTACATTATTCTTTCTGACTCGCTTTAGTCTCCAGCTTGTGCTTCTTGCTTCGTACCTCGCCCATGTGCACGCGCCGCATGCCCCAATCTGCACAGATCTGATTGGCTGAGGAGTGCCTTTGGTGATCTTACAGCGCACGCGATTGGTCTGTGAGTTTACTGCGCCATAAAGCCCGCACACCATAAAGACAAGAAAAACTCAGCCGCTTAAAATAAAAACGGTCTAAATGAAATCATTCTCAAAAGTTTATCAGCTTGGATCCGCATTGGACAACGTCTGGGTCTGGACCCGAACCGCGGTCCGCCTATTAGTGACCCCTGGACTAGAGGATGACCAACACAAGCTGTGCGGCACCAGATGAGCTATCATCTCTGACTTTACATGTACAAGGTGGACGGTACAGTGTTTAAAAACTCCAGCACCACTGCTTTGTCTGATTTACTCACACCAGCACAACACACCATGATCACGTCAGTGTCACTGAGGCGCAGAGAATAATTCACCACCGCCCAAATAATACCAGCTCTGTGGTGGTCCTGACCAATGAAGGTCAGGGTGGATGGGGGTAAAAAAGTATATAGATAAACAGATGGACTACTATTTCTCATTGGAGTTGATCTCTGCAGCTGATAAAAGACAACACGTATGCATACAAAGCAGGTTTACCTACTACAGTGTTAAGTCATAATAACTCATGATAACATTGAATGCATTAATGGTTCTTTGCTTGGTTATATCTTTGTATTCTGTTGTATTTTAGTATATATAAAAGTCTAAATTAAGTCTTAGCATTAGAAGGATAATTTAATGACATTGTTATTAAAAGATAAATGGATCAGCTTTAAAAGTTAAAAACACCCAATACATCAAAAAACTTCACAGTTAAACCAAAATAGACCTGCTGGATGCTGAGGTTGCTGTAGTTGTTTGAGCAGTGGGACTGGTTTACGCTCGATGGGTAAGGATAGCCACTCAGCTGCTGCCACAGCCTCCTGTAGACGTACTGCTGGAGCAGCGGGTAGGTCATGAACATTGCAAAGGCGTGCAAGCCAACCACAGGCTCGATCACGCTCACACACCCCATTTCACCTCCTGAACTTAGAACTATGTAAAAGCAGAAAGAAAGGAGGAATCAGAAGAATGTGCGAGTCACAATATATAAATATATATATGTGTATGAGTCTTGCTAATGATGTACAGCTCAAAGCAATCCAACATGAGAGGATGAAGAAGTAACACCTCTCCAACAGGGTATTTGAACCTCTGACCAATCATGTTGAAAATTCTGATTAATTAGGATTATTTAAGGATAGGAAGGCAATAAATGGAAAAGTAAACACACTGATGACATATTCTAACATCTGGTCCATCATGTTGAAGGTTCTCATTAATTAGGTTTATTTAAGGGCGGGCAGGCAATGAAGGGAAAAGTAAACGCAATAATGGCTGAAGCTCCTGGCAGCAAACAAATGAAGTGATTTAAACAGAAGCAAAACAAGATTGTAAATTTGACAAGTTGCATTATCTAAATTAGATCATTATGTCTTATATTATATTATATATGCATTATATAAAGATTCTTTAGACTAAACCTCCAGCATACTACCATCTCTGCATATATTTCCATATCATAAACTTTTTATGTATAATGCTTTAATGTTTTAATCAAAAATTCAAGAAAATGATGTGGACTCTGTGAATTATGTGCATTATGCATGCCATGAAACAAAAAGATACTCTTTACTGCATTAAATATCACAATAAATATTGCTAAAATGATGTTTTAGTAGAGTTAGTAGAAAATTATTTGGAGGATAGGTTGTATAGAAAGTTATAGCTATAAAACATATTGTCCAAACAAAAACATGTACCTTCATTTTTGTTGATTGTATTTTTTTGAATCATCAGAACACGAACAAATGTCTTTTAATACATGTTCATGATGAATGAACCCGTAGAACTGCTCCAAAATCACTTGGAATAAAACCTCTTTACATAAGTTTCCATTACAAGTGAACAACATTTTCAGCCTCTCCTGTAAATTTTGGACATACTTGGACAGCAACGATATTATAAAAGCATACAGTGTTAGAAACTACATATGTAGGTCTGTTGAACATGACCTAAGATGACAGTTGAAGCAAGCATGTCATGATTCAGATAAGTTTTCAAGATGCAATGCAAAAAGGGTTTCTACTCATTAGCTACATAAGCCTAAAGTTTATTTTTTTAATTTAGCAGGCTAATGATGCTGTTAACTGTTTATAAAGGACTGAGAGAAGCTATAGCTGCTGTGCCATTGGTTGACCTGTTTAAGCTAGGGTGCTAGAGTAGAGCTGTCTGTATGTGTATTAGCTAATAATGTTATAAAATGATAAGATATGAAGAGATGATGCTATAATGTAACTCTGTGTGTGTGTATATGGATATTTGATTCTATTTCCAGATAAAAAGAGGCTGGCTCAGGCGAGAGAGTAAGTCCGATATGATCTTAATCATATGCTCAGAATCTGTTGATAATGGTAATTATATTAATAACTGATTATTAGTATTGGTGTGTCTGATCTAAATTATTTTAATTATTCTGTCATGACAAACTCACCCCAAATCTCATTCTCTCATTCTCATCTGGTCACCATAGCCCCCAGAAGCTGAGTATTCAATAAGAAAAATGTTTATTCATTATTATATTTTATTTTCAATAGAATTTCCTAATACATTTGTAAACCAAGATTTTTTTTAGATTTGTTGGTGTCTTTCCAGTCACAGTGTTGCCCCCAACACTGATTTTGGATTGATAGCCTTAAATTACTTTAAAATGTATTTTTTATGAGCTGTTCTCATTTGGGTGCTCAGCACCCCTGAACCTCTAAGCCTACTATCACCCCTGCTGTACAGCCTTGCATTAGTGTAATGACAATAAAATTGAATTGAAGCCACCCCGCCACACACATACACACTCAGATTTCTTTAATTTTGTTCTTAGTCTGATATACCACCTGTTGTACTTCTCTTCAGTAGTCCTATGGTGTGTTTTATAATTAATAGTACTCTTTATTCTTTAAACACTATGCTATCACTGTGAGGTTGCATTACAGTAATATGTCTAGTATATACTAATAAAATACATGTTTTAGCTATTATTGTTAATCTGTCAGTAATTCTACGCAGAGATGCATTGATCCTGCATTTTTTAAGGCATATATTAATTTCTATATTAGAATCTGAACATAATTTTGCAATTAAAATGCTACATTGAGTATAAAAGGAATGCAAAGATAACATAAAGAATAAAATAATATAACAAATGTAATAATTAAGTATAATAAGTGTAATAAATAATGAAAAGATTCTAGCCATGTGATTCTTACCTGGTGTCTCTATGACGGAACAGTCCTTCTATTTCCACTGTTCAGCTTTTCTTTTTTTTTTACAATGACCTTCCTTCTCTGATGCATAAATCAGTGTAATATCAAACACAAACGTAGTAGATGGTACATAATCCCAGTCAGGCAAAATACAGGCAAAGCGAACATGTCCTCCACGCCATGGCTCTGATGACGTTTGTTTGTTGAGGAAGTTAATCTCTAAAGGAAAACTCCTCAGAGACGTGTGTGTGTGTGCGCATGTGTGTTTGTGTGGGGGAGAGAGAAAATGAGAGAATGAGAGTCTTAATGATCACTCCAAAGGCTGGATGTAGCATTTTAAAACACAGTCAATCACAGATCACTCAAACCTGTACACCTCTCTGTTGACTCCGCATGCACTTATTATCTCTATCAGCTTTCACTCTTTTAAATAAAAAAAATATCTTTCCCCTAAAGAATGTTATAATACATGGACCTTTGTAATAAACAAAACACCTCATAATATATACTTCTAACATCAATTAAAGCTTTTTCTTAGAATCAAATGTGCAAGTAAGAAAACATTTGAAACCTTAATATAATATTTAAAAAGTGTTTATTGGTTAGTGGTTATAACTCAGTTATGTATCATGACTCGTGCTTTTTATGGACTTGGCTATATATATATATATATATATATATATATATATATATATATATATATATATATATATATATATATATATATATATATAAAAATGAAGCTACGCTCATTGTTTAAACCCTTCATCTTAGCAATACATAAGGTGCATCAAATAAATATAAGTGCATCAGATATCATGAATATCTTATTGTGAATGAAGCAGATAATATGTTAAGCTCCAGTTTGAAGAACAAAGTGTAGTTCCAGATTTCTCCTGGACGCCCCAGACATTGTATGAATGCATTCAGTTCCTTCAGCAGCAATCTTGATTTAGATGAATGAAGTACTGAGCAGTCAAAGCAGGTGAACTGTAAATAATACTGGCTTGTTTCCACAAGGAAAAACTTGAAAAGGGGTGACATATTTAAAACCACTACTTACTGTATTACAATAATTTTAGGAACAGACTAAAAGATTCAACTTCAGAGATGATAGATTTACCTTTCAAATTAAGAGTACATCCTCCTAGATTCTCTTTTGTGGGCCATTTTATAAACATGAAAAACATTTTTAGTGTATAATAACATTTAGTTAAAAATTCAACTCAGGTCTACTGTATTATATGTAATCATATAGAAGAATTTCTTTATTTAATTTCATGTAGGAACTTTTCCTTGTATAGGATTACCTTTGCCTCTATGAGATTTCTACTTTACACGCTACGGTTTTTAAGTGAATCCTTCAGTAAAACTAGTCAGTGATTATAAAAATAAACTTGATAAAAACCTTAATAAAAATGCAATAATTGATTCTGTTTACATTTTTATCTTTTATTTTATTTTTTTTAAAAAGCTGGACAAAAAGCTTTCAATAAGTTACTGTAATTAATATTTACAGTGCATACATATAATTTGCCACGCTGCCAAGCCCTAGCTGATTCAGTATAGAATACGCCATCTTCACCAAGAAAAACAAAATGCAATCTCACATTTCTTTTTTTTTTGGAATATTTTAATATCCACCCCTCCCAAAGTGCATACAAATTGTTTTGAGATATAAATAACTTTCCATTCCTTAAGGGTTAATAGTAACTATGCTACAGTTACAGTCACTGTGTGGACCATCACAAAGAAAAGATGAAAAAGCACACACATAGAAGAGAGAAGATCTGTCCAGACAAACATGCACTTCCGATTTCTGTGACACATTAAATACTATGTACACATCAGAACTACAAATGCCAGTCACCCAAGGAAAGAGAAAGGTAGAAGACAATTCAGCAGACTGTGGTGATGGAAGCAGTGAAGGAACGCCCTGATTACTTGATTTAAATGTGAGCATCATTTGAAAACACCAAACTCCCTTTACATAGCAGGGACGTCTCATAAAGTATAAACTTTAACTTTAAACTTTAATTTTATGGAAATGGTCCAAAATTAGTGAATAAACTTTAATCTTTAACTTTAACTTTAAACTTCAAAGTTAAAGTTACAGCTAAAGTTAAAGTTACAGTTCAAGTTAAAGTCAAGGTTAATGTTAAAGTTAAAAACAAAAAGTTTCTCCAACTAACTTTGGACTGTTTCCATAAAATTAAAGTTTAAAGTTAAAGTTACAGCTAAAGTTAAATTTACAGTTCAAGTTAAAGTCAAGGTTAATGTTAAAGTTAAAAACAAAAAGTTTCTCCAACTAACTTTGGACTGTTTCCATAAAATTAAAGTTTAAAGTTAAAGTTACAGCTAAAGTTAAATTTACAGTTCAAGTTAAAGTCAAGGTTAATGTTAAAGTTAAAAACAGAAAGTTTCTCCAACAAACTTTGGACGGTTTCCATAAAATTAAAGTTTAAAGTTAAAGTTACAGCTAAAGTTTAATTTTTGGAACAGTCCAAAGTTAGTTGGAAAAACTTTCTGTTTTTAGCTTTAATGTTAACATTGATTTAACTTGAACTGTAACTTTAACTTTAGCTGTAACTTTAACTTTGAAGTTTAAAGTTTAAAGTTTAATTTTATGGAAACTATCAAAAGTTAATTGGAGAATCTTTAATTTTTAACTTTACCATTAACATTGACTTTAACTTAAACTGTAACTTCGACATTAAACTTCAATTTTATGAAAACCATCAAAAGTTAGTTGGAGAATATTTCATTTTTAACTTTAACACTAACTTTAATCTTTAAACTTGAATTTTATATTTTGATTTTTTAATCTGAACATTAAACTGCTTTGATAGCTTAATGGTGTGGAAATGATGCACATATTTGAATCAAATAAACTCAATACATTAACGTTTTATCCACCACTCTGTGCACATGGCCTGTAAGTTCTCAGAGAGGTGTTGACATTCCATTGAGTTCACCTTCAGAGATACCTTACAGGACATAGAGCCCGCCTCAGTCCCTGATTTACTAACACTGCTTCAGTGTAGTTCATCAACATGTAGGGTTATAACAATTCCAAAAGAACTCCTTTCTATAAACAGGGGAGCTCATTACAAATGGAGAAATTGGCTTCATAAAAGGTACAAAACAGTAAGCATTCATTTTCACAATATACAAGTAGGTTTATAGCAGTACTTTAGTATACTCAATATTTTCTACAGTGTTAAAAGTGCAAATCAGGATGCTCAGAGACCAAGGAATCATTTAGGTAGTTTGAAAATTTTCAAAAGGTTACATAAGCACGTTGTTTTAATATGACATATCAAACTGTGGCTAGATAGGAAGAGAAATTTCATTCAGTAGATTAAAAAAGATTTCCAGTTTAACAGATCCATACAGTAATTCAGATTAATCTGATCTCCAAAAACATCCTGATTTGTTTAAAGGGAATTCTGCCAATTTTTTTAAATTTCCACATAATTCAATCATCGATATGCAATTCAGTGCCATTTAGAGTGGTTTGATGTGAAAGGCTCCATTCAATTCTAGAAATCCAAGAAGTGTTCACAGTGGTGGTGATAGGAACCAGACATCTGACAGGTTAAATACGTCTAAAAGCTCCCTCAAAGACAAGCTTATGAATACATTTTTAGATGTGTGAAATATTGTTGGTTTTTAAGTTTTATGTTTAAGTTTATTTTTCTTTTTAGATTAGAGTACATCAAATATCGATCTTTGTGCCATATACGTTGCAACCCAGCCCCCCAGTCAAAAAATGACGATGCTTCTCAATAAAGAACCTTTTCACATCAAACTGAATCCTTAATGACGTCCATTTCAACTACTGAATAGTGCAGAAGATGTTAAAAATGGTAGAATCTCCCTTTGAAAGAGGTCATTGAGGTTCTGGACAGCGTTTAACACTTTGTTTTAATCTACAGTATTTATCCTGATCACTGAAGCTTTCAAAGGACTGCTGTAACATCATCGTTAACGATCTCCTCCATTTTTGCTACTGTACTTTAAACCAAGGCACATTAATCCAATATGTAAATGTGTGTCCGGTTAAACGAATTCAAGCACTGGAGACAGAAGGGATCAGTTCTGTGTGTAAATGAAGGAGTCCACAGAGAAAAACCTATGCAAACCTATGTGCAGAACATCTTACACATTTAACGTGGGTCATGGTAGCAAAAACAGAGGGTACATGACATTACATTAGCCTGCTTTTGAAAAGAATTTCAACGACAGTAATCCCTCGTAAGAAACCGACGGAACATCATAAAGAATGTGGTACCATATTAAACATCGAGTCACTGTACAGCGTGCAGTTTTACAACCGAAATCCCAAACGAACACAATCAAAAATATTTCCATGTCTAAAAAAATAAAGTCTTTAAACAACCACGAAAAAAATCCCCAACATTCTCAAAAACAAAACATTCTCGTGCCCTTATCAATAAACAAAAGATGTCCGTAAAACGTACATACTCTATGCTGCGGTTCAGAGAACTGATGGAAAACAGCACTTGTTAGCTGGTCTTGAGAGACAGTATTCGGGTAGTTGAGTACGTTTTTGTACAACACCCTGTGAAAGCACCATCAAAAACGTTGATATTGATATTGTAGAAAAACATACCAGTAAACATCTGACAGTTTTCTCCGAAAGCAGTATCAAAATTTGTATCTGAAAAGTGGATTACCTTCGAAACAGGTAACAATATACTGGACCACTAGGTCTACTGTAAAAAAACAGAAATGTCCAATTTTCACAAAAGTGCTCTGCATGAAGGGGAAAACATAGTTTGATCAGCTAACCTTCTGAGAAACATAATATCATGAAAAATCCTGGTCTGTTTTAAAGGTACCTCCAGTAAGCATTAGGAACAAATTTCGTTTTCCATACATTTTTTTTTTTTGTTTTTTTTGTTGGCGTTGTTTCTCATTACGGCATATCTTGGGTTTGCTCACCGTGGGCAAATGAATCATTTGTTCATGTTCGTCATCAATTTCTAGGGTAGACTTATTGCTGCGAATAAATTCACTTCAATCAGCTTCAATGTCGGCTCGAAACAACATACTGATTGTATCTTTAAATTTCAAATCTAGCGATAAAAAGAGACATGCCATTTCATTATAGAAAACAAAAGGTCTACGATCTGACTGCAAAAAAGAAAAAAGAAAAAAAGAAATCCCTGAACGTTAAAGTACAAGACTATTATAAGATATAATTAGGCTACATTCCTTTCTAGTTTATTCATATGGAGAGATTCATCAATGCTACGCTCTACAGAGGTAATAATAAGGGTTACTATATAACTACAATAGAAACAACTTCCATTAGTCAGCGCTTGAAAATGACAGACGTTCGCAGTCTCATTGGAAAAAACCCAGTAGTACATTTGCAAAAAGGTCATATTGGCTCACGTGTGGTCAGCAAGGATATGGAAGCTTTCATACCCATGATCCTACTATCTACATTCAACACAATCCCAAATATCACATTTAAAAAAAAAGAAAAGAAAAGACTGGAAGACGTTTACGACACATGCACATAAATGTCCATTACAATACCTTACAAATATTACTAGTAGAAATGATGCCAGCGACATTTACAACAACAATTCCTGTAGTCGGTGTCTTTAAATACTCTACACCTCCCTGTTCTGTGTGTTCTTGGTGTATGAACCGAATGCTGAAAGTCAGCACTTACGCTGTAAGAAAGTTAAGTATAGACGTGTGTATGGTGACCTGAGGGACATGACCGTGAGCGGCGGCCATTACAGACGACACTGGAAGACCCGAGCAGATGCTGCATTTAGAAACAAAAAACAAAAACAACAACAAAAAAAACCAACAAATATTATAGATAGACTGAACTGCTGGAGTTCTTCTAACATAACTTTTTTTTATATAGATATACATTTTAGAGACATAGACAGACAATAGAGGACACAGTACTGATGCCACAGCTCCGGTGGTAGAGAAGAATGGGAACGCACCTGTGTCCCCAGGGCCCTTTGTTCCCTATAAGATATATCATAACTCAAAGTGATACATTAACAGAACATATCAAGGTGTTCCTCATGGTCATGGTCAGGATGCTAATGTCAAAGCTCATACAGGGGACAACAAGTAGACTGTTTAAATTTTATAATATATATATATATATATATATATATATATATATATATATATATAATGTTTATATTAATTAATAACTAGTAGTAATTAAGTAATGGTCAAAATGTATCAAAAGCAAAAGATGAGCACAAGTCAATGCGTTTAGGAGTTTTTTTTAATACTGTCAGTAAAATAAAACCATTAATAATTTCATGACTAACAACCCCCTTGCTTACTTAGATGTACTACCAAAGTATGTTTTAAGCAGAGAATGCATTTAAAAAAATCTTCAGTTATTATTTATTGAACTTAGAATAATATAAAATTCAGCTTGTAACATTAGAGGTATGGACGTTAGTTATTTCTCTTTTTCAGGAAACATGACTGAGGTAACTTGCGGCTGAAACATGAAGCCGTGGGAACATAGAGTTTATGCCTGGGAAATATCAACACGGGAATAAAGGGCCTAAGAAACATAGGGTTGTTTCTTCTAAACGTGAATAAGCAAATTAAAGGCATATAGGCATAACGTCTGATTATCTTCAATATTTTTCATTGAAAATGAAGAATCCATAATGTTCTGTGACCTGTAACCAGTGTTACTGAGCGAGCAAGCTAACGTAGCTAATCATTCTTTGATTAACAGCAACTGTCATTAGTTTTAGCTTTTAATATAAAGTACTCTTATATATGTAAATCAAAGAAACTCTAATTCAAAAGCGGTCCTCCCACAAGCATTAAATTGGGTACTGTTGCAGAAAAAAAAACATGCCACATGTTGCATGTTATAGGAACAAATTTACATGATGTTCACAGACAGCTATTCCTTTCACAGCAATAAGAAGGAGCGGCCAGGTGGCTTCATGTCAGTATACATACAGTATGACGGTTTCTAATATGTATATCTATAGTTTATATATGTATGATGTGACTTTTGGCTTTGGCAGAGTGTCAGAGATTTCGCCAGATCAGTGTAAAGACCTGGATACACATAACATTATGTGTATGAAAAAAAAAAAAAAAAGATGCAGGTTTGGTGTCAATCGCATCATATATGATGACGCACAGCAGTAAAAATTGTGCTGATCTTAATTTCATTATGTGTTCTTGTCTGGAAAGATGGAATATCATTCTTTAGCAGGATACACAAAATGCCAGGACCTTCCTACAGGCTAATCTATGTCTTTGCACATCTGAGTGCCAAATGATTGTGCAAGAGAAAAGAAAAAATCAGTCCTATGTCTCAGGAATACTCAACAGAAGTATCAGAATGAAAGCAGGGGGTCTATAGAGGCCAAGGTCAAATAGAATGCTAGAGAAAACTGCTGGTGACTAGATCTGTAAGAAGGCTGGCTGAGTGTGCGGCAGGTACCTAAGGCTTCCCCTGAAGAGTAAGGACCCTCAGCGTTTGTACTGTAAAGGATGGCGGACTAAACTACAGAGACAATGCTCTTACAGAGACTCTTCATTCAATACTACACTGAATTTTTGTGATTTATGTGATGTGTACATTATTTAGATATAAAGAAAATATGTCACTTTATATATTTCATATCACATTATCATTTGTTTAGCCGTATTGATGCAGTCTAATTCGTTTGTGTTGAAATAACAAACACATTGAATCACATAAATTCAATAACCCTATTTCATCCAGTACAGGATGGACACCGGCAGTGAATTTCACTTCATCTTAGGGATGTAACGAGTCTTCATTTCGTTTCTAAGCGTGGAACCCATTTCTAATTTCACCTCATCTCCGAGAGAAGAAGTTTGCAAGGAAATTTTAAAGGCAGGCTAATGTTGCTGCATACCTCACATACTGAATAGTTTGAAAGGGCTTAGAAAATGAAAAATTTCTAAAAAAAAAAAAAAGGCTCTGATGTATTACAAACCGCTCACTCTGCAGTCCATACAGTTCATATATGCGACAGTGGCCTGTTTTAAATGTATTCTTTTAGTGATGTCATTAAAACCCATTCCATTCACATATATCACCTCTTCCAGCTGATCAGCCCCACCCATTTATGTTAAGTTATAAGGAGTGTTTCAGCCTGGACCACTTTTTTTTTTTTTTTACATGATTCAGAACACAGGGTGGCCAATCAGAAGCCAGATCATTTAAAATTTGTCTTAAAGGCACAGCCTCTTTAAAAGTAAGGTCTAAAGCGCGCTTGGGAAATAGTCACGTAAAAAGTAATTAGGACTATTTTTTCAGACATAAAAACATTGCAAGTGGAACCCATGGGTAAAAAAATAAAATGGAAGAAAAATGGAAGGTTTGGGCCTTTAAGGACAATTAAACATTGAGCCATTGGAATTCCCCTTTGTGTGTGTTTTTTTGTGATAGCTAACGGCCTGTTAGCGCAAACATTTTTCATTTTTACTTAACTGAATTGATGATTTCAGTTTTGTTGTAGACATTTTTGCCACAACTCAGATTTTGCTTATCTGTTTAAACGGCCATATTGATTCTGAGTCCTTGACTATTAACTGGGGACAGACGCCTGCAGACAAACAGACTGAAGAGTCCAGTCTTGTAAGAATCTTCATTTCTAAATTCAGGCTCAAAATGTGTGTTTTCCCCCAAAATCACCAATGGGAGACATTTACAGAACTTCAAAAAAAAAAAGGTACAGTACTTAAGAAATAACGGAAGGAGTACTTAAGAAATAACAGGGAGAAGAAGGATGAGCTCAGTGGTTCGCTTTGTTTCGTAGAGCTTATCTGGGTAGTGTGTTGGCATTTGGGGCGTGTGCAGGGGAGCACCGTGCTGCTGGTGAGCCTCTGTGGGTGGGAGTCCCCGATCCAGGAGAGACCACTCTGTGTGTGGGGGTGCACGGTCCAGGTGAGAAGGAGTGGGTTGGGGTCCCGGGGCCGGGTGAATAGGGGTAGGGTGGGATGTCAGGGCCGGGGAAGAAGGCCCTGTGGCTCGGGGAGGAGGAGGGCGAGAGGTGGGGGCTGGTCTGCAGACGCCACAGTAGCTCCTCGTTATTCCGACTCAGACGCTTCTTCTCATTGGACTCCCGCTCCACGTACTCCTGCAGGTTAGCGTTCTCCTCAGACAGCTGCCTGTTAGACACATCACACATAGGTAGAATTTACACAGTGGATACTGGGAGCGTGAGGCGGGGGCGGAGGGGGGGGTCCCACATAGTAAATGATCATAAATGCCTGATTTTTCCCCCTGAATTAAGTGTGATAAAAATCTGTTATATAAAATATACATTTCTTCTTAGCTGCTGAGCAATGTACACCACTTAGTTACATGCAGGTGTGTGGTTTATTATGAAAGCTGCTTCTGGTGATGTTGCATGTCCATCAAACGTTCATCAAACATCCCATTCCTGTCAACGTAGGCAATTCTGGCCATGATAAAATAAACCAGACCTCCTGACGATATTCTTGTTTGTAAGACTGTAACCTCTTCAGCTTATGAAGGCACCAAAGATATCATCTACATATGTGGTTCTCACACCAGTCCTTAGAGCCAGTCCATGTCTTTGTTCTAACCAAGCTCCCAACACATCTGTACCAGACGTTCTTGCCTGATTCCGGCGTACTGGGAGCAGGAATAGAGCAAAAATGTAACTGTCCCTCATGAAAGATTAGCTTTGGTTGAGCATGCAGCTTGTTTTATTGCTTTAAGGATATTGTGATTGATTGTGGTTGCTGTAAGGTGAATTGCAGCACTGTGATATTGTGAGGTTGTTGACTTAATAGTAGATAAGAGCGTTCTGTAGGTGTTGATACAAACTAACCAGCTATATTACAGAGAATTCCCTGATAATATTAAATCTATCATGACTGCTTTCTGTCTTACTTTAGCAAATAAAATGTACTTTTATATCTAAATATTGCAATAGTCACTAATCACTTATCACTTACAATTAGTTTTTTTGTGTCACAAAAAAAGTAGTAACCTGCTGCAGTAAAAGAGTCACAGTATCTAATTTAGGTTAGCATTTTAATACTTGTCTAACCTGAATTAACCAGGATTTTGAGTAAATAGACTACATGTTAAACATTATTTTATATAAGTAATTAAATCTAATGTATTTTTTGTTTGTGTTTGTATGTCCTAAGCTTTAAAAGGGAATAAGAGTGAGATGCAGTGTAAAGCAAATACTTCTCTACCAAGCAGATTGTACTTTCAGAACATACAGATGTATAAAGATGATTCAATTGAACTCTCAAGGTATGTACTGCATCTTAATGAATAATTTTAGTGATAGTTTGATAATGAAACTGCAAAGGTTACCTGGACAGGGCGAGATTGCGGTCGATGCGAGCCTTCAGGTCCTCGTTCTGCTGCTGCAGTACCTGTACTTTCTCCTCCAGGTACACATTCTTTTGGGCCTGCTCAAAAGATCAGGTGACCACAGGGCTCCCCATTAAATTCTTATACACTTTATACGCCATCTCTGCTCAACATAACATAGATGGTCTATACACCATATATATATGTATATATATAAGTATGTATATATATATTAGAGATGGAAAGATTGATTGGCTAAGCATCGGTTTCTTCAATTTAGCCGATCCTGATAGCCGATCGATGGCATTAAACAAATAAGCTTAATTTCTGTATTTCCAGCTAGCGTTTCGTTGAAACCCCCTCCGGCCAGCTCCCTGCAATTGTTATCTGAACCGCTAGGTGGAAATACATACCCTTTCATTTTTCACAGACTGACTGAAGCGGTGGCCTCACGAGAACAGTTTGCGTTCATGGCATGTGCGGATAGAAAACATCGTCTGTCTGGCAGTTTGTTACTGTATGTGACGCAGACTCATCCAGAGCGTTTTTAAAATCTGTAAAATTAGTAAAAAAGTCTTGTTGGGGAACCAAAACAAAGACATTTAACACACTAATATGATACGCCTTAAGAGTACCCCACGGGCTGAATACAGTGAGTATCAGCAAACAGCAGAGCTAGCACGCACAGCTAGCACAAAACAAACAACCCAGAACACCATACAGACCAGATCTGACCGGTACGAACAGTACAGCAGCAACAATTCAAGATCTACATTTAATGATTGCAGATTGTCGTTTAAAATAATCCAGAGTCTGCGTTGAATGACTGCAGTTTTTACTGCATTTATTTAATTTGCTTTTTTCATTTTAAATTAAGGGTCTTAATTGAATGATTGCAGTATTGGGGATATTTGTTTGATTTACTTTGTTTATATTCTGCTAATTTTGTTAAAAATATTATGCTGTTTCATATGAGCTTGTTAAAAATGGTAATAAACCAGTTTAGACCATGTTTCATGACTTGCTTGCGCTAATAATATGTAGCTCTGCCATGTCATATAGGCCCGCCCTCGATCGGTATCGGCTATCGGGCGATCGTGCTGAAAGGTAATCGACGATCGGAATCGGCCTCAAAAACGCTGATTGGTCCATCTCTAATATATATATATATACATATAACTCCATCAGCCTTTGTAGGCGTTTGGAATCTACCTCCGAAATAGATAAAAACATGACTAGTGTGCAAAATTTATTATTATTATTATTATGATATTTTATTCATTTAGCCTCTACTCTGTGGAATGACTTTTTGAATGCTCACACTTTATTTTAGAGCTTACCACTCTCTCCAGCTGGCAGATTTTCCTCTCCTGGTCATGGATTTGCTGGTTCTTCATTTCCAGAACCTCCTTCAGGCTCTTTAGGTCCTGCTCAATGTGCTGGTATGGAGCGAGAGCGTCCTGCACACCACATATGCAAGCTTTACAACACCACACTCTTTATGCAATTCAAATTATACAGATGTTTGGAGGTGTGAATTAAAGGTCATGTACCACTATTTGCTCATCAGTGCTCCTCCTCAGTGCCTCCTCGAAGCGTTTGGCTTTGTCTCGCAGGGTTCGGTTCTGGAAGGTCAGAGTGTCCACCTGGTCCTGAAACACATACTTCACTTTAAACTCGTTGTGTCGTGCAGGGGCTGTTTGTATGTTTTGTTTCCCCTCACCTTTCCGAGTTCCTTAGTACATAAATACACTAAATGAGAAAGACACCATATATCTAAGATTCTAAGCTAATGAAGACACAACAATTTATATTTCCAGGTAATTATACAGTCATGAAAACAAAGTTTTGTATATGAGATTCCATTTCTGCTAATTGATCCAACCTAAATCTCACATGCTGGTTTTTAAAGGTAAAGGTGCCGAACCCATCTTTTACATGCTGCTGTCCTTACCTGAAGGGAAACCCTGTGCTTTTCAAAGTTGTCCTCTAGAGTAGCTTTCTGCTGCTCATGAGCTTTCCTTAGGTCTGAGAACAGGATACAGCATAAACAGGAGATGAGTACAGTGATGTTGGGCAGAACTACACTGCAATGAGTAAAAGGGCACCAAACCTCCACCCTGCATCGGGCAGCCAACTCACCTCTCATGGTCCTGGCGTGCTCCTCCTGCAAGGTTGCCATGGTGATGTTGTGCATTGTCCTCAAGTCTTCTAAGGCAGACTCGTGTTGAGCTGTTAACTCCTCAATCTGCAGAGAGAAACAGATGTTCAGGTTGGAGTTAATAATTTAATGTTGTTTAATGTTGTTTAATTGCCAGCGCAATTAAAACAAGAGTAGCTGAGGCAAGATAAAGCTCAGGCTTCATCACTTATACACTATATATATATATATATATATATATATATATATATATATATATATATATATATATATATATAAAAACACGCATGTTAAGTTGATCGATGACTCTAAATTGCACATAGGTGTGTGTTGGCCACATGATGGACTGGCGACCTGTTCATGTTGTATGTATATATATATATATATATATCAAAAACTGGTGCTCTATCTGGTGTGACTAGTGACTATTGAAACACTGTTGGTCTAACTGGTGAGACTATTGAAAACTGGTGCTCCAACTGGTGTGAATAGATACTATTGAAACACTGTCGGTCTAACTGGTGCTCCAACTGATGTGACCAGTGACTATTGAAACACTGTTGGTCTAACTGGTGAGACTATTGAAAACTGGTCCTCCAACTGGTGTGACTAGTGACTTTTAAAACATTACTGGTCTAACTGGTGAGACTATTGAAACACTGTTGGTCTAACTGGTGAGACTATGGAAAACTGGTGCTCCAACTGGTGTGACTAGTGACTTTTAAAACATTACTGGTCTAACTGGTGAGACTATTGAAAACTGGTGCTCCAACTGGTGTGACTAGTGACTTTTAAAACATTACTGGTCTAACTGGTGAGACTATTGAAAACTGGTGCTCTAACTGGTGTGACTAGTGACTGTTGAAACATTACTGGTCTAACTGGTGAGACTATTGAAAACTGGTGCTCCAACTGGTGTGACTAGTGACTATTGAAACACTGTTGGTCTAACTGGTGAGACTATTGAAAACTGGTGCTCTAACTGGTGTGACTAGTGACTGTTAAAACATTACTGGTCTAACTGGTGAGACTATTGAAAACTGGTGCTCTAACTGGTGTGACTAGTGACTGTTAAAACATTACTGGTCTAACTGGTGAGACTATTGAAAACTGGTGCTCTAACTGGTGTGACAAGTGACTGTTAAAACATTACTGGTCTAACTGGTGAGACTAATGAAAACTGGTACTCTAACTGGTGTGACTAGTGACTATTGAAACACTGTTGGTCTAACTGGTGAGATTATTGAAAAGTGGTGCTCTAACTGGTGTGACTAGTGACTGTTGAAACATTACTGGTCTAACTGGTGAGACAATTGAAAACTGGTGCTCCAACTGGTGTGACTAGTGACTATTGAAATACTGTTAGTCTAACTGGTGAGACAATTGAAAACTGGTGCTCCAACTTGTGTGACTAGTGACTGTTAAAACATTACTGGTCTAACTGGTGAGACTATTGAAAACTGGTGCTCCAACTGGTGTGACTAGTGACTATTGAAATACTGTTAGTCTAACTGGTGAGACAATTGAAAACTGGTGCTCCAACTTGTGTGACTAGTGACTATTGAAACACTGTTAGTCTAAGTGGTGAGACAATTGAAAACTGATGGGATTTGGACTAGTACACAAACGCACCTGCTCCTGTTGCTGAGTTCGTAGTTCCTCCACCTGTGATTGGTGCTCGGCTCTCAGGTGGTCTGCATCAGAGGCATGGCGGGTCCTGAGGTCCTCCTCTAGAGCTGACAGCTCACACTCCTGCTGTTCTTGGAGCTCCTTCAGCCTTTGCTCAAAACTCTTCTCCAGCTCGGCCTTCTCCTGCTGCAACTGCTTCCAGCGTGCAGCCGTGCAGTCTGACCAGCAGGAGGTGCAGACAGCAGAGACTCAGCACTCAGACACGTTTACATTCATGACATTTAGTAAATAATCTTACAGAAGAGACTGTTCTAGTCAACCTGATCTGTTTAACCTTGTTAGTTCATGCTCCTGGTCACACTGGGCACAATTATCACAAGATATATATATTTTTTAAAGACCTTTAAATTTCTGTCAAAATGACTTTCCTCTAAATCGCTTTTTATCAGGCACCACTGGGTAAAACTACAAACCAGCCAGAACTATAGTACTGTGAAAAAGTCAGAGACCATTAATTCATTTAACTCAATTTTTTAGTGTTAGAAAAATACAAAAAACATATTAGTCAGAAAAGTTGTATACAGTATATATAGTATATATAGTATACAGTATATGGATAGTATATAATACAGTATATAGTCAGTATGTTTTATGTCCACCATTGCCTTCAACACAGCTTCTATTCTTTTCAGCAGACACATTTTCAGTGTTTCAAAAAAAAAAAAAAAAATATATATATATATATAATTATTATTATTTATATATATATATAAAATTGTTGGTCTAACCGGTGAGACTATTGAAAACTTGTGTGACTAGTGACTATTGAAACACTGTTAGTCTAACTGGTGAGACTATTGAAAACTGGTGCTCTAACTTGTGTGACTAGTGACTATTAAAACACTGTTGGTCTAACTGGTGAGACTATTCAAAAATACAGTATATATAGTACACAGTATATAGATAGTATATAGTATACAGTATATAGTCAGTATGTTTTATGTCCACCATTGCCTTCAACACATTTTCAGTGTTTTAAAGAAATCTGCAGTCCAGTCTTAGAAGCTGGCTGCCTTTTCTGCTTCTTGCTATCCAAATTATCCCAAACATAATCAATGATGTTGAGGCCTGGACTCTTGGGTGGTCAGCCCATTGTGTTAAGGACACATACAGCTTCTTAGCTTGTTTGGTGTGATTTCATTTTTCAGTGAGGGCTGCTTTATAGCTACACCTTCTTAAGACTCTCTTTATCATTAAAACAAATCTTTTCGCATCATTTAAGGGGGAACAAATCAATTCCAGTGCTCAGACAAATAGAAATGAAATAGAAATCGACACAACTCACCCACTTCCTCTCGAATTCGGCTGAGCTCCAAAGACAAGTCTTTCTCCTTTTGCTCGCCATTTTGACTCTGAAAGACATGCAAACACGAGAGTGTTCATCTCCTCATACAAGACAACAGTGCCCACCCCAGTGTCCAGTTCCTAATTACCGTGCTACTGTCCTCACAGCGTGTGCCACAACAGCATGGGCTACAGTGGCACTGGCCCATACTCCAGTGATACCAACTATATACACAGCTTCTTTCTCTATTACTGAGTGGCTGAAGAAGGCCAGTGGGACAGACGTTCAGAAAGGGAGAGTGAGAGAGAAAAGAAGAAAGTGATGGACAGATAATGGACAGCACACGGATCCTCCCCCAAACATAGAGTGATCCACACTGCTATATACGGCTGAAGGTCAAATGCTTTCAGTTCACATACTGATAGAAATGCAGGGCTTATGTCTTTGCAGCTGTTTCACAAACTCATACAGTTACATTACTCTCACACAAACAGCAGTGAAGAACATTTTGCTGTATTTGGATGCTAAGCCACGTTCTCCAGCATGCTTAAAGCAGCTCGGCAAACAAGACTTTCCAGAAGATCTACACAGTCACCGACCCAAAACTTTTGTTTCAAGATATCATCTTTGTGCTGTGAATGCAGGTCTATTCTTCACTTTACACCTGAAAAGGCCAAAACAGGGCCAGCGAAACCCACAAGAAGCTATGAATATAAAAAGAGAAGCATACGCAGTAACCGAGAAAATGTATTCATTTATTTATTGCTTTTTCCCCAGTCATGATTTCTTTCACAGTGTGTGCACTATGGGTTTGTTCACTCACAATTAAATGAGCAGATTATACAAAAAAAGGTTTATATAGCCTACAGCAGGTGTATTTAATTTGAATCCAGTAATTTCTTCAGGCCAAAGTCCGGACCATCATCATTTCTAACTTTTGTTATGATTCAGTGCCATATCCTGTTTACTGAAGTAGCCTAGTATCAGCATCTTAAACACCAACACATCACACATACCGTTCAGTATATTTCAGTATATTTACTGTTTAAATACTGAACTGAATTAATTACTTATAAAACTTCAAATAAATGTTTTTCTCACTTCAAGTTAAACAAGGGCTACAAAAAACTCTCCGACTCGTTTTATTCACTGACTCGCTTTATTTTCAGACTCATTTTATTCACAGACTCGTTTTACTCAGACTCGTTTTACTTTCCGGCTCGTTTTATTATCCGGCTCGTTTTATTCTCCGACTCGTTTTATTCTCCGACTTGTTTTATTTTCAGACTACTCGCCTCGTACCTCACCTGTGTGTGTGCCGCACTCCCGAATCTGCAAAGATCTGATTGGCTGAGGAAAGTAATGCTAGTTGTAACTGAATGTAGTTGTAAAACAGGAAAACTTGTGATGCTGTCATTAAAAAAGGAACAGCCAGGAATGGCACAGTCCTTCATCAGCACGGACAGGTCGGGGCTTTTCCACCTTGTCAAAAACGTGTCAGCAACTAATCCAGCAGTATAAACTAAACTTTCCTCAGCATGTAATTACAAGAGTGTAAGGAATTTCTCTCTTCAGGAAATCTGTGGAAATCTCTGTGCAGACAGGACTCTGTGTTCTCAGGGTCTGTCACGTTATGGGGGCCTTCTGGACTACAGCGTTATGTCGTATTTCAACATCTCAGCAAACTACGGATGTCCTTGGGACAATCGTCGACGTCCCTTTTTGGGTAGGTATGTAACATTTGCTACAGGACCTTACCAGGCCTTTATTGACATCCGCAATGGGTCCTATTCTAGTCATAAGGGGACGTTGTAAAAAAATATTCATAGGACGTTTATTAACGTCCCCATATAGTCCCTCAAATAACGCTATTTTTGCCTTCACAGGAAGTTCTGAGAATGTCCATATATGGCCCCCTGGTGGTTATTGGCAGTCAACTTAATAACTGTTAGTTACATCACTGCTCACCTTAATGTGTGATTAGGAAACAGCACATTGCGCAGCCATCATATAATTAGACATTTAAATGAATCCAACTGAAGAATGAATGCAGAATTGTTTTACCTTATAAATGGCATGAGCCTATATACCCGCATATCAAACCACATTCTGTATGTATTATAACAAGCATCAAGACTGACCTCCCTGTAGTCCAGACCTGTCTCCCTTGTTTTATCTTGTTTTTGTACTCTGTTCAATTACATACAAGTCAAACTAAATGTATTTATCACTCTGGTTTTTATAAAAAGTTATATCTCTGAAAGTAGATATAAGCAGATATATTAGATATAGGTATAAGTAGATATAAACTTTCATCTTCTCAGCTAAAACATTAAGGTCAACAGATAAAAGAAATGATTTTAATTGCAATTCCACTTGTGAACACCAGAGAGCAATGTGGCTCTACTGCTGTTGTAGCCTATGTGCAGCTTTCAGTAGTACAAGCTTGACCCAAAAAACAAATGCAGAGTCAAAGTGTAGTATCGGTACCTGGAATTCACAAAAACCTTTTCACTTTCAACTACATTCCCAAACGCACAGCCATTTCAGCACCGAACCAAATCTGAATGAAGCAGTTTGTCTTGTGCGCTACAACCTCAGTTTCCCACCACAGCATCACGTTACTCACCTCTTTCACTCCAGATATGCATTGTGTCTGTTTACTATATCTATTTGATGTTTTGATTTTGATGTTGGGTGTATAACATAGCTCTTGGGTTTTGCTATAACTTCTCTAAAGGAGAGTAGCTATTTCTGTTTATGAAGCCATGCTTTTAATGCATTGTCACTGTTTTTCATGGCTGCTGACAAAGTAGCTATAAAGTGCAGTCACTAAGCGGAACAGCTATACACTGCAGTCACAGGCGCACCATCAGTCAATAGATTTTTAAGGATCAATTTTTTTAGAGTCAGTGATATGAATATGTGTGGACTCTCACTGTACAGAAGTGATTGATGTCTTTCGTAGCTTTAGTTTCAGAAAGTAAGTGTACTATACTGTGTGTTTCTCTTGCTGAGCTCAACAACTGCCTATTCCATGTGGTCTGATGCTGAACGGCTGACTATCCAGAGATCTGAGGCTACTGCTTTGTCTGTCTTGACTAGGTGCCCCTGTTTACTTGCATTCTAGACCAGTTTTCCAATTATGGAACTTCTTGCTGTCCAGTGCCTTCTGGAAAACCTGCTTGCATGATCCACTGACACCTCCGAGGATTCCATCTGCTTACCTAATCAGAGATGTTTCTTCTCCAGCTCTTATCAATCCCTTTATCTCCTCCTTTCTGCCTCTATAACAGGAGTATGTAATTAAAATTTAGTAAGGTCCAGTCAGAGGGAATTTCCTCAGGCCAAGGTCCAAACCATGTCTGTGTTATGACTGTAACTTGTGTTATGATTCAGTACCATATCCTGTATACTTAGAGTAGCCTAGTAGTTCTATTAGCTTTTTATGTCATCAGTAACTGAAAGATAAACCATATTACAAAAACTGTTCAGTATATTTCAGCTATATTTACAATAAACACTTTCAAAATTAAGCCCAAAAATCCGGACCCAGACCGCGGTCCACCTATTAGTGACCGCGGCTCTATACTCTATACTCAAAGTAGTCAGTCTTAATCTTATTGTGTTTGTGTTTGTTTGCTATTTGTTGTCGACCAGAGGAGGATGAGTTCCCCTTTTCAGTCTGGTTCCTCTCGAGGTTTCTTCCTCTTGATCGGAGCAAGCTTTTTCTTTGGCTAGCTCACAGGGGGGATTTTTCTGTAAAGCTGCTTTGTGACAACGTCTCCTGTAAAAGGCACTATATAAATAAATAAACCTTAACCTTGTTGCAGTTATATATTTCAAGTTACATACACCCCATCTTGACTCCAGGCTTATTTTATTTTCTACCTATAGGGCCCATATTATATTTTTCCACTTTATGGAATTACGAATTTTGATGTAATACGTAAAGACTGATAAAAGTATTATTAACTTAAGGTCAAATCACATACACTAAGCTTCGGAAATGGCCCATTATTTATTTATTATTTTTGTAATGTCATGAAACTGACACATTCCCATTTGTCCACCTATTTAGCCTATAGATGTTTGGTTCTCCTAGTGATCCTAGCGAAATTAAAAGGTTCAGTCTGGTCTGCTTTTTAAATAAGGGAAAATACAGGGCATCCAATCAGAACAAAGATCAGATCATTTACATATACACCAGTTGTAAAGGTGCAGGAACCAGAACAGCATATTTAATTTTAATGGAGCAGTTTTTTAAGAAGATGCAAACTGTCAAATTGATAAATAAAAGTGGGGGCAACATCATTTGAGTGGGTGGTGGTGGTCATAGTGGTGGCTTGCCAAGAGCTTTAGCCATCAGTATGCTTAATCTTCTTTTCTCTGGCTATCTGTACTCAAATGATCTGACCAGGAGTAGAACTGTCCACATAACTGACAAGAGGTTAGAACACATCTCCATCTTCATCCTCTCATGTTGGACTGAATCAACTTAACACTAAAGCGCTATTATGAGACAGGATGGGCCAAGGCTAACTGGTTAGCATGCTAACTTCAGTATATAAATTAACAACATTAATACATAGACGTCTTTGACATACTGTCAAAACTGCTATTTCTTCTCATCCTGATAAAAACCTACCAGTAACAGCTTTAAGGGATATAGAAAGGTTGGAAATTGGTCATTATGACTGTATCTGGGTATATAAACCTAAATAAATATTGTAAGTGGGTCTCAGGGGACAGATGAAACAGAATACAAATGTAGGATATGATCCTTTTAAAAAGGTTAAGTGATAAAAATATCCATATATATACCTTTCTCCTGGGAAAGTGAATAAAGTGTAGCTTTAAAATGTATGTAGGGTACACAACTGGTCCTCAAGGGCAATATTTACATTGTCTACTCTGGGGAATGAAATTTGATACCTGTTCTCTGACAGTGTAGTGACCTAATAGCTGAATATAGCATTTTTATGAACCTACACTGCTTATGGTTACATTATTAAGTCCACTGTTAATTAGCTTTGCTAAAGGTCCAGCCTCAAAGCTCAAAGGACACTGCATGCAAACGTATATGACACCATGTCCTAACAAGACCAGTTAAGGTTGAGGTTTAATGTATACTTTTCTATACCTTATAACACATTTTTTCCCATGAGTCTGTGGGCATGATCTTGGGCACCAAAATGCCCTTATTATATGCCTTATTTAACAGCAGGTGCATACTGGGTGTGCTGTGTAGCTGGTACAGTGGGTGGGATATCAGAGACGGTAAATAGCTGGTGGTCTGGAGTTGTACACTAAACAGTAGCACTGACTCTACTGTAAGTACCTTCAGGTAGAAGTGCTGGGTACAGACAGCAAAGGCGTCCAAGCCCAGCGTGCTTCTCCTCAGCTCGGCCCGAAGAGCCTGCAGCTGCCCGGCCTGCTCCTCGCAGTGAGCCTGCAGCTGCAGCACCTCCTCCTCTCTCCTCTCTTGCTCCTCTCGCTCCTTCTCCTTCCTCTGCGCCTCCTCTTTCTTCTTCTCCAAGCCCGGGGAGCCACTGCGTCCTAAAACTGGCACACCCGGCCCCCCGGGGACCCGCGCCGCTGCAGCTGCTGCCCTCTGCCTCTGCAGGACTAGAGACAAGAGCCCAGTAGTGTTAATAATTAAAGTTGCAGGGCTCATACCCTGGAAAAGCAGAGCGTCGTGAACACATTTATACACATGACTGCTCATTCAGTATGCTGTTGTTTAGCCTCCCATTTTCTTTAAAGTGATAGAGAGTGTTGTGACCGGACGTCACGGCCTGGATTGACTTGAATAAGGGACACCAACAGAACATAAATACATAAATTTGACATAAATACATTAGAAAATGAATGTCAGTGACCAAAGATGGTCTTGTTAACTGTGCTTTGTGTACTTTAGTGTTTTTTTTTCTGTTTAGGCAAAGAAGCTAACTAGATACAGTGGTCATTTACATGTACCTGTTTAAAATATACAGTCTGTTTCCTTCTAAGGGCCGAATTACAAATTGTTGCTGTACAAAGTAAAACATATATTTGAATAACAAAGATAGCATGATTTCATTTTTCCATATCAACTGAACTCTGCAACTGCTCCTTATATTATGTGAAAGTTTTGTGATGAAAGGACCAATAGAAATACTTCAAAATCTCTATAAAGTGCAGTCACTAAGCGAAACAGCTACACTCTGCAGTCACAGGCGCCATCAGTCAATAGATTTTTAGGGATCATTTTGTTTTAGAGTCAGTGATGTGAATATTTGTGGACTCTCAGAAAACAAAAACTACAATACAGAAGCGATTGCTGTCTTTCATACCTTTAGTTTCAGAAAGTAAGTGTACTATATTCTGTGTGTTTCTCTTGAGCTCAACAACTGCCTATTCCATGTGATCTGATGCTAAACAGCTGACTATCCAGAGATCTGATGCAACTGCTTTGTCTGTCTTGACTGGGTGCCCCTGTCTACCTGCATTCTAGACCAGTTTTCCCAGCATGGAACTTCTTGCTGTCCAGTGCCTTGTGGAAAACCTGGCTGTGTGATCCACTGACACCTCCAAAGATTCCATCTGCTTACTTAATCAGAGACCTTTTCTTCTCCAGCTCTTATCAATCCATAACATGTTTTCATTTTTCCATATCAACTGAACTCTGCAGCTGCTCCTCATATCATGCGAAAGTTTTGTGATGAACGGACCAATAGAAATGCTCCAAAACCCCTTTAAGTTAACTTATAATTACAGTAAATAATGTTTTGGCTGCTCATGTGAAGTTACTGGTTTGGAGATCTTCTACAGCGACCAAATGACTTCTTTTGGTACATAAACATACCAAAATATAAGTGTGCCTAAGGTGGTAAAACAAAAACAAACAAAAAACCAAACAAACATGGACCCAAATCCAGTTCTTTCGTCTTTGTTATGTTGGATGTGAAGACGATCCATTGCTTAGAACCACGGGAGGGAAGACATGCCTGTGTATGTTAATGAAACTCAGCTAATCACTCATAATGGTGCCTGTTAACTCAACGTCAGCATGCTGACAATTTGTTTGTAAAAGATAAGGAGCAAACAGCCCACTTAGAGATGCTTCTGGAAAAAGGCTCATTAGCACGGCAGCCAGGGACACAGCAGATGTTGAAGTTACCATTCTGTGTGTCATAGCAAAAGGCAGTCAGGTCCTGCTCCAACAGAGAGTACGCACGACAGGCAAACGCACGTGTCAGCGCCCTGCTGGTTTTAAATGCCACACCATACGTCAATGAAAAGGCTTCATGGAGCTGAGTTCTTGGCGAGGTATAGGGGTTACGCAGACTACTCGGCTAATAAATCTATTAGCTGGCGCTGTGGGCAGCAGTTGACAAGTTAAGGCCACTTCCTGAAAAACGTAGCTGGTAGAAACTGCGATCAACAACTTTTCTGCTTAACACAAAATCTAGAGTATTGTATTAGTGCGCAAGTTCTACACAAGGTGATACCAATTCCAGTGTAAGACTGGACGGGTAAACTGGACCGTATGGGCTCTGAGAACCGCAATAGAACAGGGCCAGTCGACCACAGATTTTGGCCATGAAGTCTATCATGGTAAAGTCGTGTAGTTGTTAGTATGGTGGTGTGGTGGTTAGTATGGTGGTGTAGTAGTTAGTATGGTGGTGTAGTGGTTAGTATGGTGGTGTAGTGGTTAGTACGGTGGTGTAGTGGTTAGTAAGGTGGTGTAGTGGTTAGTACGGTGGTGTAGTGGTTAGTACGGTGGTGTAGTGGTTAGTAAGGTGGTGTAGTGGTTAGTACGGTGGTGTAGTGGTTAGTACGGTGGTGTAGTTGTTAGTACGGTGGTGTAGTGGTTAGTACGGTGCTGTAGTTGTTAGTATGGTGGTGTAGTGGTTAGTACGGTGGTGTAGTTGTTAGTACGGTGGTGTAGTGGTTAGTACGGTGGTGTAGTGGTTAGTACGGTGGTGTAGTGGTTAGTACGGTGGTGTAGTTGTTAGTACGGTGGTGTAGTGGTTAGTACGGTGGTGTAGTGGTTAGTATGGTGGTGTAGTGGTTAGTACGATGGTGTAGTTGTTAGTACGGTGGTGTAGTAGTTAGTATGGTGGTGTAGTGGTTAGTATGGTGGTGTAGTGGTTAGTATGGTGGTGTAGTAGTTAGTATGGTGGTGTAGTGGTTAGTACGGTGGTGTAGTGGTTAGTATGGTGGTGTAGTGGTTAGTATGGTGGTGTAATGGTCAGTATGGTGGTGTAGTGGTCAGTATGGTGGTGTAGTGGTTAGTACGGTGGTGTAGTGGTTAGTACGGTGGTGTAGTGGTTAGTACGGTGGTGTAGTGGTTAGTATGGTGGTGTAGTGGTTAGTACAGTGGTGTAGTTGTTAGTACGTTGGTGTAGTTGTTAGTACGGTGGTGTAGTGGTTAGTATGGTGGTGTAGTGGTTAGTACGGTGGTGTAGTGGTTAGTACGGTGGTGTAGTGGTTAGTATGGTGGTGTAGTGGTTAGTATGGTGGTGTAGTAGTTAGTTCAGTGGTGTAGTGGTTAGTATGGTGGTGTAGTGGTTAGTACGGTGGTGTAGTTGTTAGTACGGTGGTGTAGTGGTTAGTACGGTGGTGTAGTGGTTAGTATGGTGGTGTAGTGGTTAGTACGGTGGTGTAGTGGTTAGTACGGTGGTGTAGTGGTTAGTATGGTTGTGTAGTGGTTAGTATGGTGGTGTAGTGGTTAGTACGGTGGTGTAGTGGTTAGTACGGTGGTGTAGTGGTTAGTACGGTGGTGTAGTGGTTAGTACGGTGGTGTAGTGGTTAGTAAGGTGGTGTAGTGGTTAGTACGGTGGTGTAGTGGTTAGTACGGTGGTGTAGTGGTTAGTAAGGTGGTGTAGTGGTTAGTACGGTGGTGTAGTGGTTAGTACGGTGGTGTAGTTGTTAGTACGGTGGTGTAGTGGTTAGTACGGTGCTGTAGTTGTTAGTATGGTGGTGTAGTGGTTAGTATGGTGGTGTAGTGGTTAGTATGGTGGTGTAGTTGTTAGTACGGTGGTGTAGTGGTTAGTACGGTGGTGTAGTGGTTAGTACGGTGATGTAGTGGTTAGTACGGTGGTGTAGTGGTTAGTACGGTGGTGTAGTGGTTAGTACGGTGGTGTAGTTGTTAGTACGGTGGTGTAGTGGTTAGTACGGTGGTGTAGTGGTTAGTATGGTGGTGTAGTGGTTAGTACGATGGTGTAGTTGTTAGTACGGTGGTGTAGTAGTTAGTATGGTGGTGTAGTGGTTAGTATGGTGGTGTAGTGGTTAGTATGGTGGTGTAGTAGTTAGTATGGTGGTGTAGTGGTTAGTACGGTGGTGTAGTGGTTAGTATGGTGGTGTAGTGGTTAGTATGGTGGTGTAATGGTCAGTATAGTGGTGTAGTGGTCAGTATGGTGGTGTAGTGGTTAGTACGGTGGTGTAGTGGTTAGTACGGTGGTGTAGTGGTTAGTACGGTGGTGTAGTGGTTAGTATGGTGGTGTAGTGGTTAGTACGGTGGTGTAGTTGTTAGTACGTTGGTGTAGTTGTTAGTACGGTGGTGTAGTGGTTAGTATGGTGGTGTAGTGGTTAGTACGGTGGTGTAGTGGTTAGTACGGTGGTGTAGTGGTTAGTATGGTGGTGTAGTGGTTAGTATGGTGGTGTAGTAGTTAGTTCAGTGGTGTAGTGGTTAGTACGGTGGTGTAGTGGTTAGTACGGTGGTGTAGTGGTTAGTATGGTGGTGTAGTGGTTAGTACGGTGGTGTAGTGGTTAGTACGGTGGTGTAGTGGTTAGTATGGTTGTGTAGTGGTTAGTATGGTGGTGTAGTGGTTAGTACGGTGGTGTAGTGGTTAGTACGGTGGTGTAGTGGTTAGTATGGTGGTGTAGTGGTTAGTATGGTGGTGTAGTGGTTAGTATGGTGTAGTGGTTAGTACGGTGGTGTAGTAGTTAGTATGGTGGTGTAGTGGTTAGTACGGTGGTGTAGTGGTTAGTATGGTAGTGTAGTGGTTAGTATGGTGGTGTAGTGGTTAGTATGGTGTAGTGGTTAGTACGGTGGTGTAGTAGTTAGTATGGTGGTGTAGTGGTTAGTATGGTGGTGTAGTGGTTAGTATGGTGGTGTAGTGGTTAGTATGGTGGTGTAGTGGTTAGTACGGTGGTATAGTGGTTAGTATGGTGGTGTGGTGGTTAGTACGGTGGTATAGTGGTTAGTATGGTGGTGTAGTGGTTAGTATGGTGGTGTAGTAGTTAGTATGGTGGTGTAGTGGTTAGCACTATTTCCTTACAGTAAGATGATCTGGGTTGGATTCCCGGTTCGGGCTGTTGTGTGTGGAGTGTGTATGTTCTCCCCGTGCTTGAGTGAGTTTCTTCTGGGTACTCTGGTTTCCTCCCACAGTCCAAACACATGCATGTTAGGTTGTAAATTAACTTCACTGTAAATTGCCCATAGGTATATGAGTGTGCGTGAGTGAATGTTGGCCGTGCGATGGACTGGTGAACTGAACTTGGCTCCATCCCCACATGACCCTGACTTGCGGGTAAAGCGTAAGATAACGGATGGATGGATGTTTAACGGGCTTTAAATACGAGTATGCAAAACACATAAGGGTCTCTAATTACTTGCTACCTCTGGTTTCGAACCCCATTCATAAATAACTGTTTTAAATGGGATGAATGCTTCTGGTCCTGGCAAAAAGACCTACATCTCCAAAAGACTTATTAGTGCATGGAAAAGCAACTGCATGCTACAAGCATTCAGCTCGGTATAGAACAGTGTGTTTCCCATGAGACCAGAGCCAGTTTAACATCTCTGTAAGACGTCAGATTCTGATGTGAGGTGTGACAGCTGTGGTGATTTTATAGTGCAGATACACTGTGTACTGTTGACAGAGTGTCTGAGAATGAAAGTTACTGAACTACAGCAGCAAAAACAAACAGTCGCTAATTCAAGATAGACCTCGTCCTTCTTAATGTGAGAATGTATATTGTTTTCAAGTCTGTTTAGTATGATGTGTTGGGACTGAGCAGTTGTAGGAGTACATGATGAGAAAGCACTTTCCTTCACTATGTGTTGACTGTAGATAGTGGCCAGTGACCAGTGGGCTACTTTAGATTTCTAAGACGTCATCAGGGATCAAACTCATAAGCTCAGGACCAACGTCAATGACCAGTTGGGTCATTAAGGAGACCCAGAGACATTTCTGTTATGTAGCGAGTTTAGAAATGCATTGTAGCTGTTGGCTGTGAATGATTTATGTCTTGTATACTGTATTTGGAGTTGTGCCAGAACTAGCTACAGTAGACAGGAGCATGGACAGGTCAGTTGGCGGTGACAGCGCACTGAAATGTTTTTAACATTCTGACCCACAATGCTTGCTGACCAGTGCTTGCTCTCTGCCCAGCATTTCTTCAATTAACAGCTATAACAAGCGCTCACTGCCAATTTCATAAATCCATTAGTGTCACACTGATCGATAAACATGCTTCTATATTAAACTAACACAGATTACAGTAAGAGAAATAAATTACAGCGAGCGCAAGCCGACGGCTGCCAGAAGCCCGTGTGTTTCAGCTCTAGTGTACACTCACAAGTGCGATTGCTCGCACACATGTATGACTACCACCAGAGTGCTTTGCCTGGCAGTCACGGAGTCATCTCTATGACAACAGAGGGAGGAGAAAAAGGCCGGGTTTATGTTGTCTGTGGTAATAATGCCGGTCTAATGGAAGGGCAGTTTTTCTCGCCACTCCACAGTGACAGCGTTGTGACAGATAGAAGCCTGTATAAAAGCTTCTGTTTGCTCTTAGAAGAGAGGCTACTCTGATGGGAGCGAGAGGTACGGCCCTTATCAGTTCATCTACAGGTCAGGCGGATGAACACAGCTCACTTGGGACGTCCCTGCTGAGCTTAAAAGGAGTTTCTTTTATTAAAAACAAGCTGAAAGCTGAATCGTTCAACATTCTTAAGCCTTAAGCGAATCAAACATGATACTCTGAAGCGCATTTTGTTAAAGGCACATTTAATTAGTAGCTATTTTTCAGCCTAGAAATAGAATAGAATAAGAATGGAAAAAGAAAAACCTGGGGGTTGTAAAGGATTGTGGGTAGACTACTGAAATCCATTTAGATCCACTTGACAGTTGACTTGAACTCCTGTGTGGTTAACCATGTGAATGGAATGACTATGAAGCTGCTGCTGCACTTCAATCTCTACTGGTCTCTCTCCATGTCTGTGCGAGGCCTAAGATGTCACATGAGCTCTGAATCTGTGAAGGCTGTTGTAGAGATGTTATTTATAGCTGTGTTTGCAGCTCCTGAATAGAAAACGAACACAGGATGATGGCTGTGATGTGGGAGAAATGTCTGACCGGGGTTCTTACCTGGTGATTGGGGTTTGGGTGACACAACAGCCAGCCGTTTTGGGGAGGAGAGCGCAGAACGGGAACCATCGGATGTCTTCTGGAACTCCTTACGAGTGCCTTAAGAGGAGAAAAGGTATTAAGTATGAGGGCACTAAATTCCAATTCCAAATCAACCACGACAATTAGATGATGACAGCAAAGTTATGTTTTGGATTTTTTTTCCCATAGAGAATGAAGAGGATGGAAAATCATGCCAATTTACTGAACTTCTGCTCGACCGCATACACTGATTTAGGGCAGACCCTTGACCACGACCATAGTGTTGATTTGACCCACACTCATCTGTTTGGTTTTTTTTTTCCATCCCTCTTTTTTTTCCCCATAGAGTCCTATTCATTTTCACACCCAAACCTCATGGTTGCATTTAACCTACAGCCTCCAAACTGCATGTACTCTTTTAAAGCAGATCCCCAAAACTTTATTCCACAGACATACTGACCTACTCTCGTCTATTTGTTGTTTGTTTATCCTTCGTTCCTTCCATAGGATTCCATTCATTTCCGGCCGAACCCAAACATTATGGTTTCTTTCAACTTACAGCCACCAAACTGCCTGTACTCACTCAGAGCAGATCCCCAACCTTTAACCCACAAACATACCCACCCACACTCCTTTATTTGTCATTTATGTGCAAAAATCCAGCACTTCTCTAGTTGTATTTGTACTTGTTTTGCTATCTGGTGTCAACAAGAGAAGAATGGGTTTCCCTTTTTGGTTTGGTTCCTCTAAAGGTTTCGTCCTCTTGCTCTGAGCGAGTTTTTCTTGCCACTATGACCCCTGGCTTGCTCACTGGGGGCTTGCACCTAGATTTTCTAAGCTTTCTGAAAACATCTGTTGTAAAAGGCACTATATAATAAAAACACTGACTTGACTAAATGAACACAGCAGACAATCTCATAATGAAACTGAGCTGAATTCTAAGCATTACTGCAAGGGGTGCTATAGTGACAGCCAAGCCTGGCCAAACTGTGTTGTATCACTAGTGTGCGTTCTCCTGGTCAACTGCCATACCAGATTAGCAGTTAGACGAGTCTCTCACTAAATGGTTTGCTGGCATAAACATATGCACTGGCTGGCCAAAAAAAAACGTCACACACTCTGTTATTTCACTGGACCGCCATTAGCTTTGATTATGGAGCGCATTCCCTGTGGCACTGTTTCAACAAACTTATGCAACACCACAACATTTATTTCCATCCAGACTTGTGCTGACAATGGGATGATGAGTCAAACCACTGCGCAAAGTCTGCTCTAGGACATCCTAAACATGAATGGGGTTAGATTAAGAGTCTGTGGTGGCCAATACATGTGTGAATTACTCAAAACTTGAGCCATTATGGCATTTCCTTCCTGGCATAACATGGACATTCAGAACATTCGGGTGGTCAGCTGACTTCATTTTATTGCCACATAACATTGCTGAGCCTCTACCTGAACAACTGAAGCTCTTTTAGATAACAGCACTGCCTCTAGAGGCTTTTAAAGGGGGCTCTATGGATGAAGGGTGCTTTGTTTCATAGTCTTACTCTGGCGTGCCCATCGGTCTGGAAAAGGGTCAGCCTAGACTTATCAGGCCACATAGTCTTGTTTATAACAGGAGGTTGCAAACTTTTAAGGTTTATTTGGTGTTAAATGGACAAAAACTGACCAAACTGTTTGGCATCAGATGACTTGTTAGACTGAAACAGGACTGAGGTTATATGACTTTTGGTATCCATAAAAACTACAAAACTCTGTGAGACTATGTTGAAATGACAGAAAACAGGGATGGAGAAGAACATTCTGCTGTTGGACTTTTGTTGTTTTTCCATTAGCCATGAGACTGTCTTGCATGCTTTTATCTCTAACTAACAAGTAAAAGCCAGTCTAGCTTGGTCACTCTCTCTTTCTTTCTTCCTCATTTTGGCTGCCAGTGTTTTCCTCCATCTTTACTCTGCCTTCACTATGATGTCCATTCTGGGAATACCAAGCTTACTTCTTCTTGTAGTTAGCTAAAGATGCATAGTTGTTTGGTCTGTGACAAAGTTCTTACAAGCAGTCTAGTAGGCGTTCCAGGCCTGCAGTGGCGATGAGACATCAGTCAGTGTACCACCAAAATGATTTGGAAGCTGTTATTTTCGGGCAAAATCAATATATATTGTGGCTGTAAATATAGAGACATCAAAATCAAGCCAATAATAAGTACTACCATACAGCAAACATTAAAATCTACAAGATTAAAGTTATAAAATGGGAAATGCTTAGGACAGCTTTTGGTAAGATACTGTGTGCAGCAGTGTTAATTCAGCCTGTATACATGTTATGTACACAAAGCCTATATATTCACCAACCTAGGCCAACATGCCTTCTATCATGTTTTTGTTAAGAACTCAATGAATAGCTCGAGCAGGAACCCTTCATCTCTGTAATTTCTATCTTATCCCCAAAAAGACGCTCTCTATTAACTTTCCCTTTTCATCCCCTTTCTCTCTCTTTCCCAATCTCTCCCCACTTTGGTGTGGTGCCCCTGGCTCAGCAGTCTATAAATCGATTTCAATAAGGTGCAGTCAGGCACTAAATGAGCTGGTGGCATGGTCCTTTCACTCCTCAGCCTGGCTGGAACAGCATGCTGCGACGCTGACACAGACGCAGCTGCACTCTATTGCATCACCCCTTCAGTGCTCGTTACACTGATCGCAGAGTGCAGCTCACCTACAGAGTGTCCCTGAGGCAAGGCAACCACATCAGGCACCACTCACCAAAGGTGTTGAACAGATTAATGTTGTGTGTCCCTCGTTTTTAAGGTCCTTAGAGTGTTAAGATCAGGGATGAAAATCTCTGACCTTTGACTTGATTACAGATCTTCAGGAACTGATTGCCTGCATCATGAAATTGAACATATTACAATAGTTCCATTTTAACTGTTTGCTAAGAATGATTTAATTTTTTTTTAAATGGAGCACATTTGCTTATATGAATCAAAGCCCACCCTATCCCCAAAAATATTACCTATAAGCTGATCCCACTGTAGGTAAGGTAGTAAATCACTTTATGTATAGTGGTGTAGAACAACATTTGTGGAACTATGGTTAATTGCAAATAAATAAACAAAATACAGCATTATCTGTACTTCTGTTTATTCTTAGATAAATCCAACTAAACTAGATACTCCACATAACATAGTACTGCTATCAGAAAACTAAAATTATGATGCAATGTCTGGATTATATACACATATAGCCAAATACATATATTATTTTCTTTGGCGGCATGATGCTGAAATGAAACAACAAAAAAGTATGTTACGGTTTCCTGACTACACAAGACTAACATTAATGTTAGACAGTAAGACTGTGTCCCAAACAGCACCCTCTGGAACTTTACACACTGCACTACTGACAGCACTTCTAACGATAGTGTCCTTTAATTTATTCAATCATTTATTTATTTTTTTTATTATATTTTATTTTTTTACACTGCAGTTTGGGACGTGTCCAGAGAGTAATGTAACTTTATGTTTCAGAGTGCTAACTATCCGCCGACGAGGCGAGAGCTCGGGTCAGTGAAGCTGCTGACTGCTGGATATTTCTGAACAGGCATCCTAACACAAGCCTTAACAAAGTGAAAGACCCAGAACACCTAACAACCAGAGCCAGTTGCTAACAACAAACACAGTGTATAAATTCTGATATGGGGTGGGACACATCCCCTGCAATCCCACTCCCCCGGTTCTTACACCAATGCAATGCAGGAGCTATTTAGACACTATTGGATAATAGAAAATAAAAACAATCCTGAAAGAAAAAGTTATGTTTACTAAACTAAAGAATACTCATTAAGAAGAGAAAAATACTGGACAGTGCAGGAAACCTGTACATTAAGATACCACAATATCCATCCATCATCTGCCGCTTAATCCAGGGGTCACGGGGGGGCTAAAAGCTAATCCCAGCATCATTGAACCATCGACAGTTCACCAGTCCATCGAATGGCCAACACTCACTCACACCTACAGGGAATTTAGAGTGACCAACTAATCTAACATGCATGTGTTTGGACTGTGGGAGGAAACCTGAGTACCTGTAGGAAACCCACTTAAGCATTGGGGAGAACATGCAAACTCTACACAGAACGGCCCGGACCGGGAATTGAACGCGGATTGTCTTGCTGTGAGGCAACAGTGCTAATTACTACACCACCATGCTGCCTTACCACAATATCACCACTTCTTAATCAATATCAGTATCGAAACCATACGTATCTGCCAATTGCAATTTTCCTTTAAAAAGATCTGTAAAATGAACAGGCCAGCCTGTAGGAGTTGTGTTTTCTACTAACTGAAACGTATGCCCAAGAGCAAGTGGGTGCGATACATCATTGAATGCTGCCTTTATAAACTCCCAAGACTAGGGATATAAGGATAAGAAATAATATAAGAAATAAGAACAGTCTAAGAACAGTGATGATCTAATCAGGGCAAATAACACAATGACGAGTACCTTCACTTTGAGTTGCATCAGAATTCAGAATTCAGTTTTTAATTTATCCCGCTGCATAAGCAGTGTTATAAAGCTATTTTCAGCTTTTCTGGCAACGGTGAGGATACAGTGATCAAGCCCTAGTGCATGACCAGAATATTAGCTCAAATAATATTTGCCAGCACCGGATCACAACATTACCTGAGAGCTTTACACCAGCTCTGACAGGATGACATGTGCCTCAGACAATACTGCTATGACAATAAGAGTTCCATATAATTGCACCATTTAAAAGGGAACTCATATGCTTTTCTGTTGTTCCTCTGTCCTTTACTGTGTTATGGAGACTGTTGTGCATGTAAACTGTCTGTAGAGCCATAAAGCTCAGAAGAAGAAACCATTCTCCATCAGAAACCATTTTTCTCAGCTGCCTGAATGAAATGCTTAGCTTAAATTCAAGGAGGTGTCGTCATGTAACACAATCCTTATTGCCCACCTACTGGCAATTTCAGCACCACCCTCGCAGTGCTCAAGACCACTCTGACCACTATGAAACGTCCTGCTTCAATATACTTTAAGAAAGTGGATCGGGTCTCCCAACTTATTCTACCTGACTCTCAGGATTGGACTCAGGCTCAAAGTGAAATGGCAGAACTGACACTATTGTAAGAACAGACATAGATGTGTGGGGTGGAGCTTGGAGCATCAAAACCTGACTAATCAGAGCAAACTGGGCTCAGTGGGATGCAGAGCTTAAAGTCACAGGAAGACAAAGGGTGTATACAGATGTACAGTATGAGAAAAGATTGAAGCATCTACATCTCTTTCAGTAGACCCTAAAAATGATTGATCATTGAAAATGAGCATAATAGGTTCACTTTAAATAAGATAACTTGTAAGTTATGACTAAGTAAACACAGTTTGATCATCATAGTACAACTAATGTCTTAGTAAGCTTCATCCAGATAAAACATGAGGCTTAGGGAGATGTTGGCTGGACTACCAGAGACAGATTTAGCCATGTACCCATTTAGATCATTCGACTGAGCTGCTTTATATAGCACTTTAACATTTCTTGCTTTGCTCCAGTTTCTTAGACTAGTTAAAAACTTGGGTTGGGGTACTGTGTACAGTAAAAGAGTAAATGTAAATGTGTGGCTAGGTTTCTTACAGAACTGAATGGGATTCATTTCTTTTTCCCACTCAGTAATGCAAACTAGATACCTGCTGATAGCATCTTTAATGATAATAGAGTATATTCAACTGTAATATTAATTCATTGCATCAGTGAATTCTGTAATTTATCATAGTGAACAGCTAGAATGAATTCAACTAGATATAAATCATGTTTCCTGTCCAACGAGCAAGAGACAAGAGTATCTTTCCAAGGTCTTGTTGCAAATATTTTGCCTCACATACACACACACACACATACATGCATACACACACCCACCCACAGACATTTCGGGGTCCCAAAGCTCCTCATTACTGCTAGCTCATCTCCACATGTAGAGGATAGCCACACGCAGACCCCCAAGAGATCACCTAGGACCCCCAGGCACAATCTTATTTGCACGAGCACTTACCTCCTGAACCCCCATCCCCCCAACCCCAAACCTCCAGTACATGCTCCAAAGTCTTCACACACCCACAGGCCCTACCCCTTCCACAGCAGCCCCCCCAAAAACATCACAACATTAGAGGCATGTAGAAAGTGTGTGTGTGCACTGCACAAAGTGATGACAAAACAGCACTGGCAAGTGAAAACAACTTAGTGTAGGCTACATATCTAATATTGCTCATTAGGACATCATTATAAGAATATTATTATATTATATACAACTTATTTCTAATTAAGTAATGTCAGCAGATAAAAATATCATATTCCATTGTGTTATCACAAACTTCTAATATTTTTATAATGACAATGATTAGATGTACTTAAAGGACACATATCCTACATTTTTCTAATGTCCTACTTTATTCCCTAAAGGTTCATATATGGTGTTTGAGATCTGGTTTAGATATGAATAAAATCAGAATAAATGTTTACATGACCATTTTCCCTAGCTCTATTTATTCTTCAGCATCAACCAGGCAAGGTATATCACTGTGCCTTTAAGACTAATTTATGTCGATTATCTCTGTTCTAATTGGCAACACTATATGCTGCCTCAGTCTATGTAAATTATTCTTTTAAGTTGTTTTTACTTATAAGAATATCAAAACACTGTGAAGCTTGAAAGTTTGTCGACTGTTTGGTCTTAAAAGCCAAAGTGAAACATCACTCTTCTCCATTCCAGCTTTTCACCAAGTGTATGGGGCTCTTTGAAAAGTTCCATGGTAATTATTACCATCACCCACCCGCCACCAGTGGCTCCTGCTAGGATCCAAGCCCAAAGCCGACGCTCCCTGCTGGGTTAGCAGCCCTGGCGTTATATGCCCTCAGCTCTGGAGCTCCGGTATGGCTAATGCAGGCACAGGGAGCAGTGCTTAAAGATTAATGGGCTCAACAGTGAGAGTGGCACAGGTCTGATAACACCAGGGGATTGAGGCTGCGATCACATTCCTGCTGTCTACTGCTCGGCCCATGAATTTGGTTCATCATGGAAGGGCTGGGTTATTTGAGCTTTTAATTTAATAAAAGTAAGTAACATTTTAATTCATTGAACTAGTAAGTACTAGTAAGTTCAGGCACAGTTTGATCAACATAGATCAGATTTTCACAAAACACCAACATTTTAGTGAAAATCATTTATATCCTCTGATAAAATATTTATTTAGCTCAATTACAAGGGAATTACAGAAAAAAGAGAAGAGAACAAAACAGAAAGGAACAGAAGAGAAAAGAGAAGATATACAAAGAGAAAAAAAAAAAAATGAACAGAAAATGAATAAAGGAAAGATAACGAAGAGTAGAAGAAGAAGGAGAAAATACAAGAGAGAATAAAAGATTTAAAACTAATAGAAGACACAAAAAGATTTAAAGACAATTGAAGAGAAGATAGAATAAAAATAATAGAGAAGAGTTAAGATAAAGACAAGACAATAGAAAAAAGGAAACCACAGAAGAGAAGCAACCAAAAGAAGAAAAATAAGAGAAGAACAATAAACACTCGTGTATGTGTGTCTGTGGTTAAATTTCTATATAACAGTAAAATGACAGAAATAAAAAAATAATGTTTGGATTTTTATCCATAAACAACAGTGAAAACCCCTAATTGGGTTGGAAGTCTCCTTTAAGCGGAGTTACAAGGACAAATAAGTAAAGTAATTCCCTGAGCTGAGTGGGCTGTAGGTCTTAATTAGCTTTGTTGCATTAACTGTTGGCTTAATAGAGACTTGCATAATTTCACTTTCATGTGTCTGTGTCAGCAGCAACACCAATTTAAGCAAGTACACAACGGACAAGTTTAAGCATTACAGGCTAAAAGCACATGTCCACTTGCATATGCAGTACAGGTGCTATGACTGGGCTGATTTTACGGATAGGTTTACAGAATAAAAACACAAGCACAACACTTTTACTGAAAAGATAAGATAAGAATGAAAATGTGTAAATATTTCAGATATTGACCTGAAAGTGTAGATTCAATAGGATAAATACGGAAATGTTAAAATGTATGTAGTGATCTTTTGGTTTTATTGTGTATATTCCACCTTTATATAAAAATGAAGGACACCCTGCGCCATTGATGCAAAGCACTACTATCATAAAGCGTTTACTCGAATATCTACCTGGTGTTCAGGTTCTTAAGATGCTTTACTTCTAGCAAAGTGCTTCTCATTCCTTTTTTTAGACTTCACTCTAATGTCTACAAAGACAGATAGAACATCTAATATACACAAGATTTTGTCAGTTCCATTCTCTTTGGATTTCCACGTACACATTTCTGTGCAAAGGTTTTTATCATTCTAAAGGGAATTATAGTTTCGCAAGAACGGTCACAGCATGAGACTTTTAAAATAAGGTATAGTCACTATATTGAAAAAGTTTGCAGCACCACAAAGTTCAAATATTTTCTTTAAAGCATTTTAGAAGTCATTACCAAGATATTCTCATGAATTTACAGTTCAAAAGGCCACCTCCTGGCAAAGTAGGCAATTTCTGCTAACTTCAAACAATAAAATCCTTCAGACTCATTGGTGGCAGGCGGCCTGGGTAATTTTCTACCCAGTTAAGTCTTTGATAATTCCCACCCACAATCTAGTTTGCCTCCATTGCCTTAATAATCATTAATAATCTGACTCATCTGTAATAGAATATGGCCATGTATACACATTGGTCAATATAGACTAGTCAGATTGGCACCAGGCCATTCCAAATCTGATTTCTATCCAACTAAACGAGGTGTGTAATCCTGAAAATAATCAGTCAAATAAAAAAATAATAACCACATAAATGCCTGTATATGGTTACGTTCTCGTGCATGTAAACACAGACTTTAATCAGAATGTTGAGTAGATTGGGCATATAAACATCTCAATCATAATATATAATCAAAGTGAATCCAACCGGACTGGTGAAAATCTTTGTGTGTACACAAAGTCATTGTTCTCAAGCTGGGAGGGTGAAGGCTAGCACATGCTTTCTCTGCTACACATGAAGCAGCATTACATTTTTTCAAACTGCCACAAGCACAACATTAATTAAACCCTTGGACCTGCCAATTCTGTTACATCAGCTAACAGATGCCAACATCGGCTATCATCAAACTGAGTGATGGGGGAGAGGGAAGACCACCCTACCCGCTCACAAAGAGTGACGCCAATTATGCTCTCTTCGACTCCCAGACATAGACGGCTGAAGCAATGTCAGGGCTCAACCTCCCTTTCCCAGCGATAGGGTCAGCGCTTAGACACTTACACCACTCAGGAGCTCGACCACGGCAGACAGTTATTTTCACATATCAGCAATGCTTGCACTCATTATCACTCCTGAACTAGCTCTCTCCTCCCCGCCTTGAGATATGTGGGAGATTGATGACACCGTGGTGGCAGAGGTCACTGGGGTCACTCTGATTATTCATGCCTGACAAGCCATCCCTTTCTCTCTCTTCTGTTTAGACCTCAACAAGGATGAAGCGCCTCACTAAGAACAGCTCCTGAGGGCCTCAGACGCTTCGGTCTGAGCACCTGCTGGGCAAGCAACTTTCCTGCACATCTTCCAAACACGGAAACCTCTTAGAAAAGAATTAAGTTGCCAATGCTCCCACTTCCAACACGGGGGCTCCATGCAGCAGTGGAGATTCTAGCTTCAAATACGCTGACAAGCAATATTGATTTCAGCATAGATCTAACCAGTGTCTGCCTGGAGGGGACGTTTGCTCACGGTGCAAACAGCTGGACCGGTTGTGCTTCGTTTTAGTTTTTTTCACCAGTCATTCGTCATGGAAACGAACATGCTGATGCACACAGCTAGAGGTGGTGGGGCTTTATGTCATGTATACTAGATACAGTGTTAGTTTACTATTATCACAATACTGACACTGCAGACTGATGCATTATGCAAATCATCCTTATAACATATAATCCCACTTGTATAATGCGCTGTCTAGTTTGTGTGGGTGCAAGACCTGCTTTAGTTAAATCTTACAGAATATCAAAGTACAAAACCTTAGTGTAATCTTAGACTCCAAACTCTGTTTTATGCTGCATGTAAAAGCAGTCACTGAGGTAGCTTTCTATCAGGTTTGACCTTTTCTATCTCAGAGCCATGCTGAGAAACTTGCTCATGCGTTTATTACAAGCAGAGTTTATCACTGTAATGTTCTTCTTACTGGGGCATGAAAATAATTAATTCACTGCAACTTGTACATAACCAAGCAGCTCGGATCCAAACAACAACATAAAGGAGGGATTTGCCAGTGTGTTTTTATTTTCTTTTTTTTTTTATGGTGCATTACAGGGTCCAAATACTAAAATCACAACTACAACACTGTAGGATTATTTACATTAGTGTAATGCTGCTTCATGTGTAGCAGAGAAAGCATGTGCTAGCCTTCACCCTCCCAGCTTGGGAACAATGACTTTGTGTTGGATTCACTTTGATTATATATTATGATTGAGATGTTTATATACCCAATCTACTCAACATTCTGATTAAAGTCTGTGTTGACATGCACACTACAAGTAATCAGACCCAGAATTACCAGTCAGTACAGACGTTATTTCATTAAACACTTTTGTGTTGACACAAATGCACACAGACAGTACTTACAGAAACTTTTCAGTTAAGAACGTAACCATATACAGGCATTTATGTGGTTATTCTTTTTCTATTTGACTGATTATTTTCAGGATTACACACCTCGTTTAGTTGGATAGAAATCAGATTTGGAATGGCCTGGTGTCAATCTGACTAGTCTATATTGACCAATGTGTATACATGGCCATATTCTATTACAGATGAGTCAGAATATTAATGATTATTAATGCAAAGGAGGCAAACTAGATTGTGGGTGGGAATTATCAAAGACTTAACTGGGTAGAAAATTACCCAGGTCGCCTGCCACCAAAGAGTCTGAAGGATTTTATTGTTTGAAGTTGGCAAAAATTGCCTACTTTGCCAGGAGGTGGCCTTTTGAACTGTAAATTCATGAGAATATCTTGGTAATGCTTTAAAGAAAATATTTGAACCTTGTGGTGCTGCAAACTTTTTTAATATAGTGACTATACCTTATTTTAAAAGTCTCATGCTGTGACGGTTCTTGCGAAACTATAATTCCCTTTAGAATGATAAAAACCTTGGCACAAATAACTGCCACTTTCTACAAAGTGATGGTCAATTATCAGATGTTTTATGGATCCTCCTCTTTGTATCTTTTCTAAAGAAAAAAAACATCTGGTACATGCAAATTTCTATATTCTCCCTGTTTATGCAACTCTCTCTAATGCTCAAGGCATAGTTTCATTCATATTTAGATTAGATTCAACTTTATTGTCATTGTGCAGAGTACAGGTACAAAGCCAATGAAATGCAGTTAGCATCCAACCAGAAGTGCAAAATATATTATTATCTACATAAAGTGCAAAACAGAAATGACTAACAGTTTGAGGTTATTGTACATATGGTGGTATATAAATAAATATATGTGATATAAGGGGGTGTTATATAAAATAGAATATAAATTACTATACATATATACAGTAAGGAGTGAAATGTAAAGATTGCACAGAGCAGCATATGTTGAACAAGTTGTAACTGTGTAAGCAATAACTACAGATAGAAATAGTGCAATGAACAGAATTGTGAATATAAATAGAACTGTACAGGTATGAAATTACAAAGATAGATGTGCAAAATGAGTAGTGCAAAAGTAATAGTACAATAATGAGGCTAAAGTGATGGTGTATTTAACAAATAGACACATCCTAGTTTTAGTTCTAGGATCTGTTTTTTTTTTACTTTGCTTATTTGTTACCTATACATGAGGTAATTAGAAAACATTGATATTATTTTTCAGACCTGTGCTTATGACGCACAACAATATGTTTATCGCCGCTGTCCAATAAAAAAACATGTACCTCCATTTTTGTTGATTTCCAGTTTTCTACATCATTTGAACACGACAGCTGCCGTTTATATTGTGTAATCATTTCCTGACAAATGGACCAATAGAAATTCTTCAAAATCACTTCGGAAAAAATCTGGTTCCATTCACTTAAACTGGAAGTGAAGACTGTTTTTGGCCTCTCCTGTAAAGTTACCATTTTAGAGATACTTGTTTTTCCATAGGACAGTGATTTTTCATTCCTTCTGATACTCTACATTCTGTAGACAGACTTACAAGTTGTGTTTCAGATGCTTTTCAGGGGAAGCCGCAAAAAGCCACTCGGGCCTTTAGCTACAAATATCAAACCTGAAATACAAAACCTGGGTGTGATCTTAGACTCTATAAAGCTTTGGAGTTTTCTATCTCAAAGAGACGCTGAAAAACTTGAGTTTGTTACAAGAAGAGTTTCATCACTGTAATGCTCTTCTTACTGGAGTTCCTAAGAAATCAATTCAATCTCCTACAACTCATACAAAACACAACAGCTCGGATCCTAACAACAACAAGAAACAGAGCTCGTATCAGTCCTGTTTTAAAAGAGCTGCAGTGGCTCCCTGTATCTTTTACAATAGACAGCGTTCTTGTAAGTTCTGCTATTAATCAATAAAGTCCTAAATAATCTAGAAACTGCTTACATCACAGAACGTCTCTCTGTTTATGTTCCAGCTTGTGATCCTAGATCTGCAGATACTGACCTTCTGCACATCCTTCCGTGAAATAATACAGAAAACATAGAGAGACTCTTTCAGTTACTCTGCTTCTGTAACCGTGGAGCTCAATTCTAACTTCTATTGGACAGTCAAGCTCAATGTTCACTTTTAACAAACGTATCATTTTTAACTCTTAAATCCTCCTGGCACCTACAAATTTGATCTGTGTCTTATTAAAAGTCAGTGTCTGCTTTTACTGATGACAACTATAAAGCATTTTGAGCTGCGACTGGTATGAAAAATTCTCTATTCATTTTTGGGAATAAAATTATTTTGTTTTTTTTCCCAAATGTGTCTCTTGTTCTGAGTTTAGAAATTCTGAATCTTATTAACATAAAATGTTCTTTACTAAGTTTCTACACTAAGTTAATGTAGAAAGATTTCATTTGAAGCATTTTTGAAGCATTTATGTACATGTTTTGCTTTGAGCAGTGACAATATAAGATCATACCATTCATAATGTGCAAATCCATACATGTTATTCATGTCATTGTGTGTGCTTGTCCTCCACAGTGTTTTGGTAAAACTAGACCAGCTCTGCAGATCAATATAACTGAACGTAGGAATGGGGTATATGGACAGTTTGCCTTTAGGCCTGCATTTCCTGGGGTGGGGGGCTACTGTATAAATAACTAGCCATAAAAAGCTACTGTATGTTAGTGTATAATACTATGTAATGATTTCGATCAATGTCTTCCTTTTATTTTTTAAGACAACTGTATTTAAAGCTGTATTAATAAGAGCAGGTCCTACACTATTGTACTATTGACAATTTGTTTGGGTTTTTAAAAGAGAGAAGTTGTAGCCAAAAAATGAAAAAAAAAAAAATTGGTGAATATAATTATGGTGTAATTTGTTTTGTTTGTAGATTAATGATTTGGATATGTGTGATGCAAGACATTACATAGGTTTGTGTTAAGCACCTGGATATAGATCACGTAGTAAAGTATGATTGGATTGGAAGTTTTTAATGTGGTTCAAGCGGCTGCGGCAAAATACGGTTTAGACCGCTTCTCAGCGCTTCAAAGACATTTGTGTTTTTCTTTATTTTCAGCGGTTCGCCCCAGTTTACGTAATATCACCATTAAATTGGAAACGTTGGTGCTTATTTTTATGTTTTGGGGCAATAAATCACGTGAACGCTTTGAAGTCGTCAAATGAAGTGTGTACAAACCGCGGACACCACAAGAGAAGTTGATAAAGTTGCTTCATGAGCACTGATGTTGCTTTCAAGGCTGAAACATTTGCTCAGCTCGTGTCTGGCTCTTTATACTCTATTTAAAAGAATATTAAGTTGTCTATTTTTGCAGTGTGGGAGCATAACCTTTTTTTTACTTAGGTTTGATTATCTGCAGCAACTTACTTTGCTGGCTGTTGGAGCACAACAATAATCTGTTTTCTTTGTATTTTGCAATAAACCAACAAAAAGATATGAATAAAAATCAACCTGCATTACCAGTAATGCTTTTATCAAACCATATTAATAGATTACACATTCAAAACACCCACAGACACATTCATCTGGAACCATGCTTGGTCAAGACGTTCACAGCACACAATACAACATAGTAATTGGTCGTTTGAGGTCTAGCAAAGGCCAATATTATGATAAATTAACATATTATTTAATAATAATTACAATATAGAATTTTGTCTATAATGCATGTAGACTGAATACATACAGGCACCCCTTGCTGTGGTTAGAAAAAGATCTATTGATTAGCCATTATGGATCCCTGAATATTAAAATGAATCATAATGCACATTGCTTATCTTTACCTGCTGGGGAGCTTGGTGGTGGGGGGAGCAGTGGGCGGCGAGTGGGGACGGGTGTGCTTGGGGGCTGTGGACTGCTGCGGCAGGGCACTCTGGGGCCATCTGTGCAGGGCTCTGTAATGACCCTGTGGAAGGGGGGCTCGTCACTCACACTGCCAGGACCTAAAAGTGAACAAACATCCAAATAAAAGGAAAAACATGATAATTATTTTTATTGTGAAGTGTGCCAACTGTCCTTTACATTATTGCTACAATGTGTGAGCATTTTATCAAGACTAAACCTAAAGAAACTTTGAAAAGCAGACAAAAACGTTATGTTAAACAATAACAGATATATGATATTCTGAATATTTCCCTATAAAATAATACATTTTGGACAAGATTTTTTTTAACAGAAGTGACACATAGTTAAGACCGGGGGCAGTTGTGCACTAGTCAATAATAGACAGAATCCAAGAGCTTCACAAAAATATGAATTTGATATATTGCACATGTTAAAGTTATATTAACTAGTCCTAAATAAAACTACCACAGTCATATACCTTCTATGTAGACACAAGGAAACAGTTTAAAAAGCTGAATAAATGTATTCTTAGATGAATGCAACCTTTAAATAACCTTAAAAAATGCTGGTATTTGCGATAATAGTTATTTATTTTCACCCCCCTGGTTATGGTTGTAATGGACTGCTCCATGTTCTTATGCCATAACACAACTGCATGAGGACAGACTGTTAGGAACAAGGCAATAATGCTTTTTCTATCAAATAATGATAAACATTATAAAGAGGAGTGTTTTTTGGGTGCTAGGAGGAAAAAAAATGTAGGAAGGCCTTTATGTCTGTAGCCTAGAGCTCCAGAATCTCAAATATTTCCACTATTACGACTACTTTCAATATCACTTTGGCAATTTATGATCTTTACACTTTAAACCGGTAACCAATGGATTGAACAAATGATCAAAAGCCAGCTCTGGTCACACATTTTGTATTCTTTCTGCACCCAATACCAGACACAGCTTCATCATCAACACTCATTCTTTAATTAGAATGAAAGTTTAAGAAATAAAAGTAGATGAAGCTTTGAGCTGGAACTAATTCAGCTAAGAATGAATGGAGGTGTAGCACCGTGCAAACTGCAGGCCTAAATCATTACATATACATACCTTAAACCACACCGAGAGGCTAATCTAACTGATTATGTTTCTAACATACAATTATCGATAGAAATAAACAGAACCATGGATACATTCTGGTGCCACTCCTGATATGGAAAACTTCTGTATTGCAGCTTCAGAAGCCACATAAAGTCTATTTGAAATTATTTATTACCATGACTCCATGTCTGCATGATGCTAACTGGTGCTACAAGATTACATTAGTTATCTTAGCCTTAAGCACCAGAGCAAAGCAAAAGACTGAATCAAATATAACTACAGCTGGGCTGACGGGAAGATTTTGTCAATTCAATTTTTTATGCTGAAATCTGAAGCTCTTGATGTTCAGAGATGAAGCTCAGAAGATGGAGAAGTTGTTGAAAGTTTCCGTTGACTCAAAGACACAGATCCAGCACAGCAGGACGAGCGAGAGAGCTCCAGCTCACAGTGGGAGATGTTTAAAGTGCTCCTGATTGGCCGGGAACATAACCAACTGACTCTGCATTGGTAGAATTGACGAAAAGCTTCCATGAGAGCCAGTTAACGCAAGGCAGACCTCCTGGAGCGAGCATTGTGTGGAACTGGGTTAGCAGCTCAGAGACCTAGCGCCACTTCAGCCGCTCTTTGGCTTCTGCATAAGCATCCAAATGTACTGCAGCACTGACTGCATCATTGCCACAGCGAGGACCACGTACCACCAAATCCTCTATGGGGCTTTAAACACTATTGCAGCAGGGGTGTTCCACACATTTCCGGGAGCTGTGTAAATGAGGTCTCTGTAGACCCCGGCACCATCTCTGCACCAAAATGTTCAAAAACGAATACATCAACGGCACATGATACAGGATGAAGCCTTCCTGACATAAATTTGTTTTCAATGCTTGCATAAGTGTGTTTCTATAAGTAGCAGTCAACATACGTTGTTACAATCAAATGCATAGAAGATGCTGTTTAAATGAAATATAAATGTTATACATTTTCTTTAAATGTGCATCACTTTAGTTTAGCTAATTACTAGTGCTGAATAGTGTTGATAAAATTTAATTTGATATCTTGTAAGGATCGGGATATAATATTTCTGCCTTATACTCAGGGAACATGGGATTTTTGGAAATATTATTTATGTTGTTATTATAACATTTTTATATGTGGACATAAAGATTCTGTTTTGCTTGTTTCAACTTATTTAATGTCAGAAAAGCTAAATCTTGCATATGGTGATATTGCCTTGTTAGTATTGTGATATAGTACTTGCCATATCACCATATCAGTAGCAGTGAACATACTTATTCACAATCAAATGTACTGAAGGTTCTGCTTTAATGTATTTAAAATATTATAAAGATGAAACAACATCTGTAGAAGACACGGTAGACCACAGAAGCTGTCACCATCAGATAAACATCACTTTCATCTTTGAGAGAGAGGAGAAAATCAAGCTCCACTCACTTCAGATCTGAAAACATTCACAGCCTTTAACTGTTAGGAATGCAATGGGTCTGAAAGGATGTGTAGCTGTTATATCCTTTCCTTTGTTCCTGGGAAAAGGAAACTGACAAAAAAGGAAGTACATTTGGAATTTTCTTGCATGTTTATTAAGAATGTAGTTCTTAATCAGAAAGAAATCATGCTTATTTAATTAGTTAGTTATTTGTTTGCATGCTTTTTATATGTTTGCTGTTAGTTAATCAGTTTGCTTATTTTTCATGATCACCATGAGATACACTGCATAATTAAGATTTTGTGAAAGGAAGCATAAATTAGAATAATTAAGGATTGTAAAGGATACAACATTTACAGCATAGAAGTAATGGTACGCAAGAAGTAGTTACAGTATGGCAAATATTAAAATATAGAACTGTCCATAACATGTACTGGTGAGTATTGAGCCACTTTAAGCACGAGTGTACAATATTTTACTTTTACAAGAAGCAAAATGGAAACATAATATTGATTTTATAGTACAGAACATGACATCAGTGTGTTTTACAATATACATTTTGTTGCTGTATCTCCAACAAGTCTCTCCAAAATAGCAACTTCACAGGAGAGAACAACAACAGTCTTAACTTTTAATATAAGTCAATGGAACCAGATTTTTTTTCCAAAGTGATTTTGAAGCATTTCTATTGGTCCATTCATCAAGAAACTCTCACAGGATATATAGAACAGCTGTCATGTTCAAATGACACAGAAAAGTAAATACAAATCAACAAAAAATGAGATACATGGGTAGGTTGGAAATATTGTTAGGATAGTTATTATAGCATATATATTCTAATTTGTTTATTTCAGCTCATTAAATCTCAGATCGTGTTATATCATGATAATCTCTTGTTAGTATTGTGATATCATATTTTTGCCATATCACCCAGCCCTACTCAAAGTCATCACTGTTGTATTACAGCAATGATGGTATACTGGTAAAAAGAGCTGTCCGCCAGTAATACTGACTCTTTAAACTGTACACCAAAGCAAACTTTTGAGTGCGGACCCAATTAGGGCCCCTCCACCTGGGCGTCCTGAGTAGTCACCCTCAGTTGTGCTGCCCATGGCAACAGGGCTGAAATTGCAGACCAATTTCAACTTCCATACAGCTGGAGGGTGGGCATACAAGGAACCTCTGCCTGTATGCTCCTTTTATAAGTTTGTCTTCATGCACCAGTACAAGTGTCTCACCAATGTCATGCTGAAACATGTGGAATGTACTTGTAGAAGAAAGCTGATTAATCTCCCATCATAATAGTTTATAATTATACACCGCTACGATGAATAATGTGGAGATGTATGGTGAGTTCTGCACTGAATTACTGGCCAATAGCTTAATGAATGTTGGCACACATGGAAAACAAGGATCACAAAGAACCCTTCTCTTAATCTCCCCAGAGGACAAGAACCAATCCTTAATTAATGTCACACACATATACACACACACACACACTCACACACAGCATAGCGGTCCTGCAGCAGGCAGTCTTCTGCTTTTGGAGACTTTAAGGAAAGCCCGGTGGACTGAGATGCAGAGCAAGCTGACATCTTCATCATAATGAAGACAAATGCACAATAGAATAAATATACTAAAGGACTCTGTTGTTGACTCAGAACATGAAGATTTATAATTTAATACAGGCTGTAAGGACGTGAGCTCGCAAGCTCTGCTCTTACTCACATGTTAGGGGTTTAATCTAATAAAGTAGAGTTCATGTAGGAGAGACAAATGTGTTTCTTAATAGTACATCTAACCATCAGCACTTCCTCTCTCAGGTAGCAGCACCTGCAGAGCGAGCACAGTGACAGGACAATAGCAAACAAAGGGTCTCTGAGGAGTTGGGGGGGAGGGGGTGGGTTAGAGAGATGGCAGCGAAAAGAGGGAAAGTGGGGAAGAATGGAAAGTGAAAGAGAGATAGAGAAAGAATGACAGACATAATATAAAGAGAAAGAGGCAGAAAGAAAAACAAAGATCAGAGAAAAAGAGAGAAAGACTAAAGAAAGGCATGGCAGAGAAAAAGTTAGAAGGAGAAAGGCAAAGGGCAAAAGAAGACACAAGGAGAAAGACAATGGGAAAAGAGTGAAATAGATAGGGAGGTAGAGAGACGACACCGAAGAGAAAGAGAAATAGAGAAAGAATGAGAGACTGAAGAAAAGAAAAACAAAGAGATAAAGAGACAGCGTGAGGAAATAGAGCAGAGGGTTTTTGTGGGAGAGACAGAGAAATTAAGAAAAAAGAAATGGGTGACAAAAAAGAAAAAAGAAAAAGGGAAAGGCAAATGGAAAAAAGAGACAGGGAGAAAGAGTCAAGCAAAAGAGAGTGAAGGATGGGGAGGTGAGGCAGAGAGAGAAAAGAACAGAAAAGGTATAAAGAAGGCAAATAAAAAAATTAGAAACTGAAGAAGAGAGAGAGGCAGTGAGGAAATGGAGGAGAAATGTGTCCGGGAGAGAGAGAGAGAGAGAGAGAGAGAGAGAGGGGTGAGATGAAGAGAGAAAGTGGGTGAGAGGTGAAAGAGATATAGAGATAGAAGGAGAAACAAAAGAATGAAAAGGGTGAGAATGTTTGAAGGAGGAAGGGAAAGGAAAAGGAAGGGATGAGACAAAAGAGGGGAGAGAAACAAATTAAAATGAAGAGGGATGAGAGATTGATAGAGAAAGAAAGAAAGAAAGAAAGAAAGAAAGAGAAAGAAAGAAAGAAAGAAAGAAAGCGAGAGTAAAAGAAAGAAAAACGATTTGGCTTCCTGTCAAATCATTGCATTGATATTTTCTAATCAATGTATATCAATAATGAATGTGCAGTAAAGATTGATAGTAAATGAGAGATCTCTTCACTCGAGGGTGTCGAGTCAGGCGGGGCTGCAGCGGCTCATCTATTCTATATGATATACACATTAATGATTTAGCTGTGTAATTGGAGCAATCTGCAATATCCGGTCTCACACTAAACCAAACAGAAGTTAATTTCTCCTCTACTCAGAGAACCTGCTGCCTACAGCAACATCTGGATCTGGAGACGTCCCATCAGAACTGGGCTCTGACAGTAAACCCAGATAAATCCAGAGTCATAACCTTACAAAAGAAAGCAGATCAATCACCCCTGAATTAACACTTCCCTATGATGACCTGGGACTAAACAGAGACTGACCACCCTCACTGACCCCCAACAACCCAAACTCTCTGACCAGCACCGCTTCCCAAGCAGCAATCATAGTTAACCACAATATTAACCAGAGTGGAAACACCTCCCTAAAACACAGAGGAACAAAATTCATCCACAAAACAAACTGAACTGCTTTCTGGCCCTAAAACAAGAACACAGACTGACCAAAAACCTACTGTCCAGGAGATGAAGCAGAGATGGATCCTCACCAAGTACAGACTGAGTGACCACAGCCTGGTTGTGGAGAAGAGCTGTCTTATAAAGTCCTGGTTACTAAAAGAGGAAAGAGCGTGTGGTCACTGCAGGTCAGGTGAAGTTGGCACAGAGGCACCTCTTCCCACTCAACTGCCCAAAACATAAACCTATCAGAAAAAAACAATCACTGTGAAAAACATGGAAACAGTTTCAGGACTTTCAGGACTTTCAGTACTTTCAGGACTTTCAGCACTTTCAGGAATGAGAGATAACTATAAATTACAGATTATATAAAAGGAGGGTCCATTAGCGGAGACGCAGATAAAAGGAAAAATAAGAAAGAATAAACAAGTGGTAGAACAAAGGGAGAGAGAAAAGGGAAAAGAGAAAAGGGACAAAGGGGAAAGAGAAAGAGAAAAATGAGTGTGAGACAGAAAGAGAGAGAGTGGGAACAGGAGAGGTGGTAAGACAGGCAGAGCAGAAGAGGTGAGAGAGAAAGTTATGGGGGAGAAAGGGAGATAAAGGAAAAGAAAAAGGGATGAGAGTGACAAAGAAAAGTGAAAAAGACATGGAGGGAAAGAAGAACGAAAGATAGAAAAGTGAAAAGGGAAAGAGTGATTGATAGAAAAAACAGAATAAAAGGGGAGAAAAACAGACAGAAAAAGATGAGGAGAGACAGAGTGAGGCAACAGAGAAGAGGCGTATCAGAGAGACAGAGAAAAACATAGGAGATGAGAAAGAGAAAGAAAAAAGGAAAGAGAAAATGGAAAATGGGTGGCAAAAGGAAAAGAGGTAACAGTAGAGGTGATACAAGAGAGGGAAGATGAGAACGAAAGTAAGAGGGGCAAGAGAGAGAGGCAAAGAACAATGAAGGGGACATAGAAGGAAAGAAGAAAGAATGAGAGAAAGTAAGAATGGGCAGCATAAAGAGGGAGAAAGATAGAGAAGAAAAAGAGAGTGAGAAAAAAAAAGAAGTAGAAAAACTGAGCAGGAGAGGAGAGTGAGAATAAAAAAGAAGAGATGAGAAAAAGAGGGGGTGGGGAAGGGAAAGGTGGGAGAGAAAGAAGGAGAGACAAAAGAAGAAGAGAGATGCAGATAGAAAGAGAGAGGGAGAGCATGGAAATAGAGGAGATGGGTGGCGGAGAGAAGGAAAGATAGAGAAATGTAGGAAGAGAAAGAAAACAGAAAGCAATAAAAGAGAAGGAGAAAGGCAGAGGGAAAAGATGGGACAAGGTGAGGGAGTTGAAGCGAAGTAAGAGAAAAAAAGAGTTATAGACGGAGAAAGAGAGAGAGAGACAAAGGAAAAAGGAAAAGAGGGTGGAAGAGAGAGAGGAAGAGAGAGAGACCCGTTTATCATTGAGTAAGTGCCCATGATTACAGCAGGAAATGTGAGATTGGAGGAAGGGGCGAGCGAGGGTGAGGCAAGAAAAGGGCGAGAGGTATAAATCATCTGTGAGGAGGAGGAGGGGAGAGAGAGAGAGAGAGAGAGTGAGGGAGAGAGAGCAAGAAACAAAGAGACGGGGAGACAAAGACAGGAGTAAGTACAAGAAAGCAAGAGAAAGAAAGAGAAAGGAAAGAAAGAGGAGATGCAGAGGATTAGGTGGATAAATAAAGCATATCTGATGCAGAAAGAGAGGACGAGATAAGACTGTAAGCAGGATTAAAGAAAGCATCGTCTGCAGGAATAAATAAAAACAGAGCAGGAGTGCGCCGCCTGTGAGAGGCGTGAACAGGAATGGAAAGATGAGGCTCAGTGTTTTCCTACCACAGCAGGTGTGCTGGCCTGGCAAACACACCACACAAGTGCCACCATGAGAAACAGGCTGTCATGCATTATTAAGCACCAAACATCAGGCCACAGCGCCGCCACGGAATTAGGGGAGGATGCCTGGCAGTAAACATTATGCAAAGCAAGCCTGCTCCGTGTCAGCCAGGCTGCTGCCTGTCAGCGGGGGAGCATCAAGCCCCCAGGACTAGGACCCAACCGATACTTCACTTTCACCACTGATATCAATACGGATTTCTGATAACACTGCCTGCTTTACAGGTTGACCATCTATACCAGAGTCACTAATAGGTGGATCGCGGTCCCGGTCTGGACCCAGACGTTGTCCAATGCGGACTCAAAGCAATAAACTATTAAGAAGGATTCAATGTTGACAGTGTTTATTTTAAGTGGCGGAACTTTTCTTGTCTTTATGGTATACATGCTTTGTGGCGCAGTAACCTCATGTGTGTAGTAAAATCACCAAACACTCCTCAGCCAATCAGATCTGTACAGATTCTGGAGTGTGGTGCGCATACAGGCGCAAAGCAGCAGTATTTGGTCTGTGGGAGGAAACAGGAGTACCTGAAGGAAACCACTCACAGGGTGAACATGCAGACTCCATACAGTCTCATATGTGGGTGAGAATGATCCGAACACAATTTCAGTCCAGATTTAAAGTCCTGGCTGGACAACCAAGAGCTCACTTCTCTCACTAAACAAGAGAAAGTGTGGAGGAATACAAGAGTGAGATAAAGATGTGTAGCTCAGTTAACAAGACTAAACATTTTATTTCCCTTTTTTATTATAAATAAGCACTTTATGATGATTTAAAAAGCATTTTAAATGTAGCCCTTGTTTTAACTTAAAGTGATGAAAAAAGCATTTATTAAGATCAGCATTTTAGTTCAGCATTTAAACAGTAAATATACTGAAATATACTGAATGGTATGTGTGATGTGTTGGTGTTTCAGTAGCTGATGGTATAAGATGCTGATACTAGACTACTTCAGTAAACAGGATACACCACTGAATCAGAACACAAGTTAGAAATGATGGTGGTCCGGACCTTGGCCTAAGGAATCTCCTCTAGGTGGACCTTACTGTACTCAAATTAAATACCCCTGATCTATGCTTTTTCAGTTGTCCCCTTTTCTTTAGTGTGCTTGTAGGTTTTTGTACATGTAAATGGTCTGCAAAACTATAAAGCACAAAGTACATACCAGGAGGATAAACCCTCTCCTACAGAAACCCCTTTTCTCTGAAATGCCTTATTATTTCTCTGTTATATCATCTCGTAACACAATCCTTATTGACGGCCCACTGGCAAGCCTGGCATGCCCTCATGCAATGCACAGCAATCATGCAGGAGCAGATCAACTTTGGCGGTGACCAATAAGAACAGAATGGGGGAGCTGACAAATCTGACCAATCAGAGCACTCTGGGCTTATTAAGAGGCAGGGCTTAAGGGCACTATAGCTCTAACCGAGCATTTAAGACAGAGATTGAATATAAATGTACAGTATGAGCAAAATATTTAGTTACCTAAAGCATGTAAATCTATTTTAGTAGACCTAAAAAATAGAATTATGAACACTTAAATTAAGCATAATAGGTCCCATATAAAGGAACCTAAATCAGTTTTTCTTTCGAATTAAGTGGATCTTATTCCTCTGGACCCACAATATACATGTAGAAAGTATATCTTTTGAATATCTTCCCATATGTTTATTATCATACAAACATTTATTGTTGCCTAGGGTTGCATTATATAAATCTTTTTCAGACATCTTAAAGGAGAATTGTGAAGACGTTTTAATGTTTCCACATATTTAACTGGTTAACATGTAAAGAAACTCATTCATTTGATATGAAATAGTGCTTCAGAAGGAACCTTACTGAGCCAAAATTGTGGTGCTGATAGGAACTAGACATCTAAAGCTTTAAACACCTCTGAGGAAGTTCACAAGAGATGGTTCACACATTATAACTTAAAACATAACCTTTGTGTAAGACGAATTTTCACCTCTCAAAACTCTCAAACAAGAGTTTCCTTAAGAACAAATAATAAGTTTGATTGTTTTCCAAAACATCATGACGTTTCTTATATGGTAGCGGTGAAAGGGTTATTATATTGAAGTTTTATCTACAGGATTTCTGCTGATGTTCATAAATCTGTGTCACCTTAATATCAGATGATTTTATCCAGAAAACAATATATCAGTCAGGCCGAACTCACAACATTGATTACAGCCATCAATCCTGCTCATGGTGCATAGGCAGAAGACTGAGCACTGAGCTTATCAAACACTCAAACCTCAAAAAGAAGAGAAAGAAAGAAGAGAGAGAGAAAGAAGCTTTGATTTGATAATCTATTATTCTAAATGACTATGCAAATGGTTTATGCCACCTGAGAAAAGTGGATTATATGAGTGTTTATTTTTTCTGAAAAAAAGCTGCACCACGTAAACAAAATATCTCCCTGTGGTTTCACGTCCACATAGCGAGACTGCATATACATTTAAAAAAAATTCTGATCAATAATTTAGTGAATCTTGTTTACATGTATAGATAATTAATCAGTAGCAGATGACGGTGGTGTTTGTACAAATACATACATACATACATACATGTATACTCAAGCCTTTCATACAAATCCCTGAAAATTCTTAGCCTCAAATGAAGAGAGGAGATCAGTCTGGAGGGTGATGGCTTGGTGTACTTTAACTAAAGCATGTACAACATTGACCGTGGTACATTCCAATGCTCTATACAAGATCTCTCTTTGGAGGCAACCAGAACTGTATGATCAACTTTTTCTCTCCACCTGCATAAACACTCATTAACACTCACTGCAACAGGATAAGTCTATAATTGGCCTGCTTTGATGGCAAGTTCACATAACAGTATGTCAGGTGGCATAATGTCACTGTGAATGTCACGAGCCAACAAAGCCAGCAATTACAACGTGCTGTCATTTCACCCAAAGAAGAGTCATGAGGCCAAACAATATCAGAAAAAAAGAGTGGTAAATTTGGGGCAGTGAAATCTACAATGTCATCAATTGACCCAACAGGTCAAAACTCCCTGCCGCCCCTGGTAGGTTTTCCAGATCTGCCACTGAACAAAGTAAATCTGGACTCCTCAGACCACATGACCTTTTTTCCACTGCTTTAGAGTCCAATTTTTATGCTCCCTAGCAAACTTTGTTCTGATTAATCTCACTAACAAGTGGTTTTCTTATGGCCGCATAGCTGTTTAGTCCTAGTCCTGTTCTTGTTTCACAGTCCTTGTGGAAGTACTGTTACTTTCACTATTAAAAATTGATGTGAGACTTAACCTCACAAAGTGTTTAAATGATCTCTGATCAGAGCTGTTCAAGTTTTCTTTCTGACCACATTTATTTCTATGAAGTTGACAGTTCACGTCTGTTCTTCCAGGTTTTAGTACTACACTGAATGGTTCTGAGCCCAATTCTAGTCATTTCAGCTTCTCCTTGATCAATAATTTAGCTCTGAAACATCTTTTCCACAACCATGGGGTGCATCTCCCCATGTGGTTGTTAAAAACGTGGATCTTAAAAAGATTAAATATAATAATGACTGCATTAACTATCCCATCAAGGGCTCTTAAGTATTTGTGTATTTAAATACAAACTGTGATTGCATATGGCCAAGCAGTGTAGCTGTTCTTAAACTACTACTCACTCACACAGACCAGTTACTTCAAGTTCAGCAACACAGCGAGTGTGTAAATGAATGTGACACCAAGTAATGGCATTCTGTGCTGCAGTGAAATAAAAAGCAATTTAAAGCCCCTGCAATCATAGCCGAGGTGACATCAGAGTGAAATAATAGCAGCATATTTTTAACACAGCAGGAACACAGCAAGTGGGACGGCAGTGTCAGTGAATGTGATAAACTTGACAGTGGCAACAATAGATGTTAATGTAGCGCATCCTCAGAGACAAAGACCCCACATCCACCATGGCCGGCCTGGCACAGCGTCAAAGAGCGAAAGGCTGAGGGGAATGGGGGGCTTGTGGAAACAGCACAGTGGGGGAGTGTCTGAGGGTTTGTAGCAGCTGCAGTACAAGGTGACTTGTGTCATCTGTCTGAATAGCACAAGAACCAGCAGACTCAGGAGGGAGCTGAGCGTAAAGATTTGACGGTTCTATGCTATGTATTGGCCCAAATAATGTCCCACCTAATGTGACAATGTCCATCTCTTGGGACTGACTAGTGTTCACTGTTTACATCATGGACAGTGGAGTGGATTTATGGCAGGCATTGAAATAAAAACCAGTATTACTCAGCTTCCTTAGTTTTTGTTTTTTTTGTTGTTTTTTTTTTTTAACCTAAGAGCCATTTAAAAGAACCCAACATCACCACTTTAGGTATTGTGGATAGAGAGGTTCAACAAAACCAGGTAAAGTGGGTGATATTTATCAGGCATGAGGTTACATGATGTTATACAAGCAAACAGTTCCAAACCTGAAACTCTACTTTTCTTTTCAGTCAACAAGAATTTACAAACAATGCACATCTACGTTCACTGCAATCTTGTGAGCAGCTAAGGGTGTTTTCACGCCAGCACTAGTTAGTCCGGTTAAAACAGACTTTGGTTTGTTTGCACTCCTGGTGTGGTTCGTTTTGACAGGTGTGAAAACAGTAATCGGGTGCGGACCAAAACAACTGCACTGAGACCCTCGAGAGGAGGTGGTCTCCGTCCGGTTCCAAATGAACTCCGGAGCGGTTCGTTTGTGGTGAGAACATGATCTGACCTCGATCGGACCCAAGTATTAGGTGTACTCCACAAGTTTGATCTAAACATCTCCTGCAGCCAGGTGTGCTTTGCATTATTAGATGTGGCAGATGGCGTAAACAGAGAACTGGAGAACTGTAGCAGCTAACAGGGCAAGGACAAAGAAGCGAGGTCTCTCTTGGACTAGCAGTGAGGGACGTTGTCTACTTTTGTAATATCTGGAGTGAGCTGGGTGTTCTGCAGGTGGACTGTAGTTTGGTATATTATCAGATTATTATTACAGCTATGAACAGATGCTGTCTCTGCGCTGCTCCGTGCTACGCTGTACAAGAAATGTGCAATAGTTTGGGAAAACCGGATCTTCTCCCTGTGTTTACTTTCTTGCTCGCACGCCAGATAGCTCTGACCATTCAGAGGAGACAGTGTGCTCATGTGGTTTGTTGGGGCGCATTTCGTTTTTTGCCTGTGAGAAAACAAACTTTACAGAGGGGGAAAACGCTCCAAGTAAACAAACACATTAACTGATCCGGACCAGTGAAATGAACTACAGGTGTAAAAACGCCTTAAGTTACTAAAGCAGATTTAGCCTCTGGCTGGGAGTGGGCCTAGTACAGGAACAGGAAACCCATCTACAAGTGTACAGGCACACTACTGTATCTGTTCGACTTGTAAACCCTTGTCACAGTTCTAAAATCTAAAGACATTTTAGATTAATATTGTGTTAAACTCAAAAATAGCAAGGACACTTCCCTTTATAAGTCTTTGAGAGGCTCCAGGGTAAAGCTTTAGCATTACAGAAGTCAGTTCTTATGCTAGCCTTAACTGTCTGTTAAGAGGTCTATAGTAGTGGTCATTAACCCTGCTCCTAAAGAGCTAAATTCCTGTGGACACTAGTTCCAACCACAATCTGGTGCACTTGCTCCAGATAATTAACTTCCTTAGATATTGCTAATTGGCTGGTTTAGATGAATTAGCATGATGGTTAAGCATGTTAGATGCAGGTTTGAATTAAGTAGATCTACAGGAAGAGGGTTGGTGACCACTGGTCTAGAGTAAGGTATGTCATTAGGCTTTGACAAGTAATTATTAGATAAACTGCTAATAGTGTTGTCTGGAAATGCCTGCCAAATTCATGTGCCAGACTTCGACAAACACTGTGAATGAATAGATTGTAGGCTATTAAAGACCTCAATTAATGAGAAAAATCCTTTTGGCCACCGTATGAGGACGAGGTCTGCTGTAAAAATTCATGTGGACCACTGCTCCAGGCTAATGTGGCTACACAGAGAAAGTAGGGCAGTAGAGAGAGAGGTCGATGGAGCTTTAGTGCTGAGGAGGTAGAATAAATCTTACGCAGGTCTGAGGCTCTCTCTTTCTCTGTCTCGCTTTCTGGGACTCTGGGAGAGAAGCTTAAGCCTTCCAGCCGTGGACCAGCAGAAACACAGGAGCCAGAGCAGGGTGAGGGCTTTCTGAGAGAGAACTCTGGCTTTTCTCCAGTCAGTGTGTGCGCATGTGTATGTGTGTGTTTGGGGAGGGGGTGGTATCGGCCTCCTCGGTCTCCAAAAGCTGGTGAATCCATCCAGGCTCAAAGAGGGGAAGGGCTTAAAGCCTGTGGAGTAATTGGCCTTTTCTGTAATCCACACAACAGACTACCTGCTCCTGCTGGGATGATCTCTGGTCTCCAGCTCCACAGTCCTGCTCATTGCTGGTGTTCGGTGGCAGAGAAATGAAGAGCAGCACCGTTGGTTGAAATATTTTGGGGTGGTCTTTATAACAATGGTGAGTACTAACCAATACTGCTCGGTGATGGTACTTTAAGCTTGATCTTAACTAGTTGCTGATCATGTGATTATGACACTAACAACCTCGACGCCTGAGAGAAGACAGCAGGTGAAGAGTTTGGTGATTACAGGTTTTCCGGTTTCCTGTAGGCTAGCAATGTGATCTAGGGTTGGTTGAAAAAGGCATGTCACTCTTTACTGAGCAAGAGTTTGACTTCACTCTGCCCACCTACAGTGTTTAAGAGCAGGGCTGTGTATTGGCAAGAATCTGGTGATACGACACATATCATGATACGTGGTTACAGTGCAATATATTTCGATATATTGTAAAACTGTAAGTAAGGCAAAATATTGAAATTGTTTAAATATCATTTATGGGGACTTCTACCACTAATGAGTGCCTAGGTGAGGTGGGCTTTGGTGCATCTAAGTCAAAAACAAATACTGTGGTTTCCTGACGGCCAGTAGTGCCAGCCAGGGAAAAGGCATGTCAAGCTCTTGGAAAGCATTCCTTTCACTTGTGGGTTCATTCACATGACATTATCAGCGATTAGCTGATAACTTACATAACTGTCGACAGTTTGTCAATCAACATCTAAACAATTACAAAAATATAGGCAAAGAAATTATTTAAACATGTCTATTCAATCTGTGTTAGATGGTGGAATGAACCCAGATGGTGGAATGAACCCAGATGATGGAATGATTTTCCACTGGCTGTCCAAACAGCGAACTCTCTCATGATCTTCAAACGCAGACTGAAGACCCATCTCTTTGTGAAGCACTTATAATCACTAATCTACTAAAGCATTGGTATTAACCATAATTGCACTTGATCTATTAGGAACACTGGCTAAGTATAGCACTTATACTGTATGTAGTCTTGTATTTTCTCTTCTCTAATCTTGTCTAATCTTATATTTGTTGTCTTCTTTCTAGGTATCAGCATTGGCACTTGTTTATGGCAGTGTTTGAGCTCGAGTAGTTTGGACTTAAACCTGTTTGTACTAGATAGAGATACATACTCTAACTGAACACACAGCACTGATGTAAGTCGCTCTGGATAAGTTGCTTTGACATACATATATACATATATTTGGCTTAACTGAAGCACCCTATATGTGTAAAAGTATCAGGACACCCCGTCTATACAGTATTTCAGCTATTTTAAGCTGCACCCATTGTTGTCACAGGACTTAAATCATGTACACACGGCTTGTACAGTGTCCATAGCAAAGCACTGCCAATACAATGTGATGCTCTGGAACAGCTGCACATGAGCCTAAGGTTGCCATGACCAACACTAAGTGTTGGCTAGATGGGTATAAAACCCATGAAACTGTGTTCTCAGAAGTGATGGAGCCTCATGATGAGTTAAAGTTGGAATCGGAAAAGAAAAAGTGTTATCACACCATCAGCCTTGAATAACAGTAATGGGCATTATCGACAGGTTTGGACTTCTAAGCTGCTCTCCCATCTGAAAGCCCATGTTTTGGCTTATATGCTGAGTCTGCGCTTTTGCAGTCTCCCATGGGATGTAGGTAAGCCAGGACACAGCTAAGAATAGCAGTGGAGGAACATACAGAAGATTATACACAGCAAGAGAAGAGGAAGAGACTCCCAGACACTAGAAAAGGGGAATTATCAACTTAATATACTCAGTGCAGCAGCCTGGAAAGAGGATATGAGTCAGCAGCAGCTACTGTTCATGCTGCCCACGATGTCTGGAGCCATAGATACTAATGAGAGAGAGAGAAAACGAGAGCGAAAGAGAGAGAGAGAGACAGAGCGAAGCTGAATAAAAAAAACTATTAGGTTCAATGAGTTTACTTAACCGGAACCACACTTAAAACAATAGTTCAGCCAAAAATTGGATTTACAGTTTTCCTTTAGACATAAAATCCATGTTAATGCAATGTGTAAGCAAGCTTGCTGTAAGGAATCAGCTCTGGAATTTCAGGAACTGAACATGGCTTTAGACAAATACTGCACTGCTACAATCAGGGCCAGAAGCAGCCAGAGAATTTTCTGTCCAATCCAGACTCTTGTTTTCAATCAATTCCCAACCCAAACGTTCTCCTCAGGCTTGACCTGATCATGTTTTAAGTCCAAAACTCACACAAACCAACTACCAAGTAGTTACAAAGCCTTGCATTAAGTGTAAATTCTGAGTGTATTCATCAAATGATGCTTTGGAAAAGCTTAAATTACTTTAAAGGATTAACATTACATACTGGGCTGTTCTCACATTGTGCAGTGCTTACATAGTCAGATATCAGACTTTATCTATTTAATCCTAAAACTCTATTTTTTTTACCAAAGTAGTTCAAACTAATATATAAAAAAGTAAATAAAAACAACCAAAAAATAATTTTGAATTAACTTATAATTTATAATTAATTTAAAAGTAATTTATAATTTATATAAAAAAATTATATTTACTACATATATAAGTGCTGCCCTGCTGTAGAGTTATTATCTGAGCCTCACCCCAAGCATTTCAATGCATGTTATGTCCTGACATGATGTGCAAATGACAAACAAACTTGAAACTTGAACTTGAAATGTAATTTTAATTATGTATGATATTTACAATGATTATATTTGATGTATATAGACCCACGGCATTAATTAAGATTAAGAATAACGAGATAAATATATACAGAATCATCATTAATAGGATACTTGTTATTGGATGGCAGCTGTCCCAATTTTTGTGTTTTTGTTGTTTTTTAAAGCTCCTTTCAATTTCTTTTAAAGTAAGGTTTGGTCCCCCAATCACGATACCCTTCATTTAAAAATCTACATTGCTATATAGGGAACACTGTTATAGGGAACAGAACTGGTTATGGTTCTGAACCATTTTGGACGTCACATGGAATTCCTCATCACACAAACGTGAAGCCTCCAGTCCAACATAACCTCTCAGTCTACATGCACATGAGATAAGCTGTGCCTCATCTGTAACAGATCTGAAGAAGGCTCTGTGGAGACTCTGCCATTGAAGATGGACTTGCTAATCCTTTTTAGAGAAGTAGAGCATAAATCTTCAAATCAGACAACATTATAGGTATTTCCCACCTGCTAGAGAAGACTGGTCGCATTCATTGGTTGTAGTGCATTGTGGGAATGTTTGACTGCACTGGATCTTCTACTACTTTGTTTTCATGCTAAAAACCTAATAATAGTGTGCTATGTCTGACACAAATAAAAAGTTTCTTATTTTAGCCAAACCTGTTGATGCAGTGAGACTGCATCCCTGACCCTCAAGGTCACATGGTGAGCAGTTAGACGTCCCAACGTCCCAACATACTGAAATGTCCGGTGTTTTCTGCACCGAGTCCACTTTTTTGTGCTTTAAAGGAAAATATTATGATTTAATCTATTGTAATTATATATCGTCGCTGTCCAAAGAAAAAGGAGTCTCTCAAAAATAGGTGAGGACAAAAACAGTCTTTACTTCCAATGTAAGTCAATGGAACTAGACTTTTTCCAAGTAATTTTGGTGCATTTTCATTGGCCCTTTCATCGTAGAATTTTCACACAATGCAAATGGCAGCTGTTGTGTTCAAATTATGTATAAAAATGAAAATCGACAAAAATGGCTGTACATGTTTTTCTTTGGCCAGTGACGACATGATTTTTAACTGTTCAAGGCAGTGTTTGCTAGTTTGTCGCTCAAACTCTGCTTAAAGTGCTGCTACCAAAACTATCCTCACACTACCAAAACTCTACCAGATGCTTCAGTTGAGACAATAAACCGAAGAAGAATTTTGGTTTGAAGTCTGAGTTGTATAAAAGTGGAAATGTGCTTTCAGTTCCAATCCAATTTGGTGCCAGTGGTAGAGCTGTCAGTTCCTATCAGGCTCAGACAAATACTTCAGGTACTGTACAAAAAGAGAAAACAGTGTGTGTGTGTGTGTGATGTACTTGATATACTGATGTGACACTGCTAGCACCACTTGATTAAAGCTTTTGATTAAACTCATTAAATGAAACCTCTGATCAAATAGATGGAAGCTGGCCCACGCTAATGCAGCGAACGGAATCACCAAGTGAATATAAGTGTGTGTGTGTGTGTGTTTGTGAGTGTGTATGTGTGTGTGTGTGTGTGTGTGTGTGTGATACAGAAAGAACCATCTGTTCTCACCAGTGAGGATGACTCACAGGATGATGTGAGTGATGGCATCTGCGCTCTCTCCGCACCCCGCACTCACTCTCATACAAACTATCCTCTCACATTACACTTTTCTCCTCACTTTCTAACGCTTTCCACTTCCTGCCGACTCTCCAGCACTCTCTCTGCCGCCTTCTCTGTTTCATAGCCTCCTCTCGGTTATTCCTCTTCTCCTTCTTGGAGGGGAGTTGTGTGAGCAGTGTGTTACTGAATGTGAAGGGTAAGTGTCCACACGTGGCACACAGTTAAGAGTTAGACGTCATCACAGTACATCTACACCACATACGGGAACAAGGCTACTAGACAGCTATCTATGTAAAATGTTCAGTAACAATCTTTATCAGTTCAGTGATACGGGCTATCTGGGCCTATAATGATAACTGATAATTATCTGAATTTAGTTAAAACTGTTACCAATAACTGAAGGTTTTAAAATAAATCCAGATTATATGCCATGTCGTGCAGTACATTGAGTGCAAGGCTGAAGACAGATCACTGATCAACTATAACATCAAACATTTACTGTAAAATATTTACATATTCAGCAAAAACTCCACCATAAAACCATAAAGTAACAGTATGAGTCTTATTGAATCATCATGACTTCTACTCTGTACAAGGTACTGAATCTAAAACCGTTTGCATACCGGGCTTTAGAGTTATCTACTAAGCTATCTATTTCAGTAAGCAATCACTTGTGAAATTATAATATATACATTAGCATTCTTTTGTACCTTAATAAACTTATTTCTTCAAATCAGACAATGTTATAGGTATTTCCCACCTGCTAGAGCAGACTGGTCGCATTCATTGGTTGTAGTGCATTGTGGGACTGTTTGACTGCACTAGATCTTCTGCTACTTTGTTTTCAGATGTCACTACAAAATGCTAAAAACCTAATAATAGTGCATTATGTCCGACACAGCTAAACAGTTTCAGTCCACAGATGGAGTCTTATTTTAGCCACCCCCCTTCATTTTAGAGCAGGAAGTGAGACTGCATACCTAACCCTCAAGGTCACATGGTGAGGAGTTAGACTCCATAGTAATAAATGCATCCCAACATCTAAAAATCTGTATTAAAAATTTAGAATAGTCGCCATGGAAATGTCCAGTATTTTCTACACCTAGTCCACTTTTTTGTGCTTTAATGGAAAATGTTATGATTTAATCTGATATGATTATATATCGTCGTTATCCAAAGACAAACAAGTGTCTACAAAATAATAAGTCTTTACTTTCAATGTAAGTCAATGGAACCAGAGATATTTTCCAAGTGATTTTGGAGAATTTCTATTGGGCCTAAAATATTTAAATATTCAACAAACACTCCACCATAAAACCATAATGTAACAGTCTTATCGAAGCAGCATGGAAGTTCTACTCGGTACAAGGAATAGAACCTATAACCGTTTGCATACAGGGCTTTAGAGTTATCTACTAAACTATCTATTTCAGTAAGCAATCACTTGTGAAATGATAAGAAATACATTTGCATTGTTTTATGCCTTAATTAACAAAAACTTTGCTATTAATTTGATGTCTGAACACATACGTTATTATACTTCATTTATTTATTTATTTAAATATGTTTAACATTTTGTGCCATAGTTGTATCTGTGTAGTGGATATGTTAAGGCTGCACTACATACATTTTTGAATGGAATTATAATGAAATATGCCAAAACTGAATACATGAAAATACATGCTGTCACCTAGAATATGAATTAAAACATTTTAAATTACTATTTAAAAGGTAATATGGAGGCAAGAGGACACCCTTACGTTAGATCTCAAGTGCAATGTCAACATTAGATCTATGAAGATATGGAGACAGTAGTAGATAATTCATCTACATCCTCAGAAGTCCTTTACCAGGTTTTGACCGAGTTCTCTTTGAATACTCTTTCAACACACGCGCAATCTTTAGACTGATCTGCTAAAATGGGAACACCTGATGTCCAATCACACCACAATTACACCACAGATGTTTCCAAATTCCCAAATCTTATATAGCTTAGCTTTAATCATCAAAAATATCATCTGAAAAGAGGTCTCCAAACATTTACCTAACACACGCATCGGCAAAAATGAGACAGCAGCATTAGACATTTCAACCATTTAACCACTGGTGATCTTTAATGACATTTCCTGGAGAGGAATTCCAACCAGACTGCACATGTCAAAGTGTGGGTCTGTTAAAGAGCTTGTGTTCATTAATGGGTCATAAACTCAATGATCTGGAACATACCAGCTGCTTTTTAAAAGATTACTTTCCTAAAAAATGAAAAGCCAGTCTCAGAATGGTTGTTGGTTTGTTATTTTGTTTCTTAACAGAATAAACATAATGCATATTTAAATATAACACAGATGTCTAATACGTTTTGGGTCACTGTATAGGTTGTAAATATCAGCTGTAACTGCAATATCAGGGTAATGACATCATTGACTGCATATATTGCACACAGTGAACAGCCCCCCCTCCCCAGACTACCTTTATGTCACGTAGAGTCAGCCGGGGGGGTTGAGGGGTAACGGATAACCAATATCTTTATTGAATGTCTGCTTGGCCCTCAGACATATAGATGTGTGTAGGTGGAGCGTACATACTACTCCACCTCAAACTACACACATACATCCCCCACCTCGAGCCCCCCACCCCAAATCAATCAGTGCTGCACCACCTTCAATCAAGGTCATTCTCTCCCATGCGCCCTTCGCTTGTGTGGGTGGGTGCAAACGAAACTGAGACCACCCCCCAATGCGGTGCTGCACTGCAGAATATGATACAGCCACACGCTTTTGTCTGCGTTTGTCACTTTATACTAAGGAAGTGCAGAATGAATAAGAAGCGGCATTCTATTCAACACCAGTCTGTTTGAGAGAATGGGTCACTTTTCTGTTCTGCTTATCCATCCATCTATAAAAAGAAACAATGTTTTATCATTCCGTCTTTAACCCTTTATTGCACGCATAGGGAAAGCAATGTTGAAAAAAGGGTTTGGTTTGCATAAAAAAAGCAATCCTCAAAGCATACCTGCATAAATACATACAGGGATCCTCTTGAGGCAACATTGCATGACTATGGAAAGAGATGTCATATGGAAAAAAAGAAACTGAGTGACCACACTGATTTTGTTGATCTCTTAATACCATCCATGCCCAATGTACAGTACTGTCCACAAGTTTAAGGTACTTGCAGACATTGTTATATTTAAAAAGCTATTTTTTTCCAGACAGGAAGCTTTTATTTGCTCAGCAAAACACTTTTTTTATATTCAACCAGTATTAATACAGTAAGTAATGCTTTTACCTACGTCATTGTGTTTATTTAACCCTTTCCAGGCTTCTCCTTGTGGAAACAACCCAGTATTATTTACAGTTCTCATCTAATACCTGCTTTGACTGCTCAGTACTTCATTAAGCTAAATCAACATTGCTGCTGAAGGAACTGAATGCTTTCATACAATGTCTGGGATCTACTTCTTTCACAATAAGATATTTATGCCACTTTTTTATTGTATTTATGTTTGTTTATATCTGTTCTGATGATATTTGATGCTCTCACTGGTGAAAATATACTTATTGTTAAGATAAAGGGTTTTAAACAATTAGCTTAGGTAAGCTTGCATGATCAAAATAATTTGCAATCCTGTTCTGTTATAAAATTTGCAGTAAAACATAGAAAGAGATTAAAGACTAAATAAATAAATAAATATTTTTTTTTACAAATAAATGTAAATGAAATAAAGTAAATTGCCATTTTCTAAACAAAACTAAGGATAAAATATATCAGATGCTGGCTGCTATGTGGCTTAATTGACTAAATGGGGTTTCTAGACTTAAAAGTAATTTTAAATGAAAAAAACGAAACAATAACTGCAATGTTCTCTGACGTTGGCGCATAAGTGAAGCCTCTCTTGTTACTGGATGAATCCATCTCGCTGTTGTACAATGTTGCTTTAAGAAAACAAAAATATTTCCACTAATTAGCCTGATATAAAACTATTTATAGTCTACTGAATATGAACTTTAACACACACCAACAGATGTTAGTTATTTTTATATGGGTAGAAAATTACTCCCTGCTACGGTTAAGTGTATCATCCACAAGCTGCACCATGCCAATAACAGGTTTAAACATGCCAATGCATTTTTAATTCTGCCAATTCTGTCTGGTAGAGTCTGTTGTTTTCTAAGCATCTAATGCCAAAACACGTCAGCTTTGGCAGTTTTCTGCAAATTTGGTATGTACAATGCTTAATTTACTACCAACACTGAAACAGGCAAAGCATGTCAAAGCAAATATTAGTTTAGTACATTAAAGTTAGGACAAGTTTCATACCCACTGTTGAAGTACGCTTTGGGCTTTGAATTCAGAAGAATTAGCAACTATTTGCCACTTGTGTATACACACAGCAGAATTTGACCTTCGCTTTTAACCCACACGTGCAATGAAACACCCACATATACACACACACTAGTGAAAACACACACTAAGAGGCAGTGAGGACACATGCCCGGTGCAGTGAGCAGCCCTATCCATGGCACCCAGGTAGAAGTTGGGGGTTAGGTGCCTTGCTCAAGGGCACTTCAGTCATGGTCTGTTGGTCCAGGGGATTTACCTGGCGACCTTCCGGTCACAAGACCGGTTCCCTAACCTTTAGCCCACGACTGCCCACCTAATTGTTGATAGGTGTAGGTTTCTAAGTTAGCTGTGTTCCCTGACTTTGTACATCTCAGCTGCCTGTTTTTAACTTTTAGCTAGTTATGGTGTCCTGGGCAATTGTGTTTGGGCTTCATAGTAAAGAAGCTAAAGTGTTGAATATCAGTTTTAATTGATTAGTTTAATGGATATATCATTTTAAGCTAAACGGCACAAGTGAGGCTTGTTACGGACTTAGGGGGTAGGTTTGTTATTGCTCGTTATTATTTGTGCGTGTAGTGTTTTCTTTTGTTGCAGGTGCCCTGAGCCACCACCAGGGGACACCGCATATAAAAGGGACGTGTGCCAGAGGGAAGAGGACGGTGCTTTTGCTTCTGACACATTTCCATGCGTTCCCTTATGAAACGTGCGTTAATGTTGTGGTTAATGTTGTGTTGATTGAGATTTTCCCAAAGAGCTATGTTGGTCTGGTTGACTCTCATCTTAGCAGCCGGTACTTTAGGCTAAGTCGTATATTATGGGGCGATGGGTTTTTTGTTTTGATTATGTTTTCTCCTGGTTTGCTTTATTTAGGGAGTTAGGTTAGCTATTGTATTTGGTTTTCTGTTTAGGTAAGTTAGTTTTCCCTTTGAACCTTTGTTAGCTTGGTTTGTTTATTATTTCATTTTTGCTCCCTCCCTCCCCCCACCCCTTCTCTTTTTTCTTTTTTCTACTTTAACTTGTTACTTGAATTTAAGTTAATAAACATGTCTGTTATCATTGCAATTGTATGACGTTCTATTGGGCGAACGGGACACCTTTTTAATGATGTTATGGTCTGACCTAGACCAGGTCATAACAAGGCTAAAACTGGTTTCCTATTTTAATTCACACGTCTACCTTAAATGATGCAGCAGTTACAGGTGCCAGAATGTAACAGCAGCAAGAACCTGGTAACTGATGGTTTAGTTCTGGGTATAAGATTGTGGAGGGATTGTGTGGCAGTGCTCACAGGCACCTTCATTAAAAGCAAGGTTTTCCGGGTTGGTGTGTAAGTAGAACCACAGGGCTCATGACCACCTGCAGCCCCAAGCCCCCCAGGTCCAAGAGGTTAATTAGACTTCTTGGACCTAAGTGTGTCAGACCGCCCCCCTCCCCAGGACCCCCTGTATTTCACACTTTGAATTTAACTGAATACTTAATTTTGGTGAATGTTCTAGCATTTCAGAGTCAGTGCAGTTGAACCCGACTCTTACAAACCATTACTGAACATTCTATTACCTAAAATCAGTTCTTTTGAATTGAATATTGATTGTCTTTTATTAAATATTCAACCTTCTTACATTTAGTCAGTTGTTACTAGATCATCTAAGTAAACCACAATTTGGTTGTCAAAAAAATCAAATGCAGTTTCATGCTGATCATAAATGATTAGTCTCAGATTGTCCGGCAGTGTGGGGTGTGTGTAGCCCAGTTAGCACCACTGGAGTCTACTCACGCTCCAATCATAGCTAAGATGTGTGTACCTTCATTAAAACCAAAGGTGTTATGCTCTTGGTGTGTAAGTAGAGCCATAAGACTCACAACCAACCGTAGCCCGGGGCCCAAAGGCAGGTTAAAGTGGCCCTGCTTGTGAGATGTTATAGAGGTCCTGTTTCCTGTGCAGCTCCTCAGCTGCAGTAACAACACATTCACATGGCGTGTAAACTGGTATAGCATTCAACATCCATCAGCTCACGTCCAGCCTCCAGTTGTTCACTCGCATGACATTCAGTAGCGAGAAGTGACGATCAATGGTGAAACGTGTGTGTTTGTAGTGCAGACAAAGAGAGAAAGGAAGCTTTCCCTAATGCAACAAGGTAAGCAGTGCTGAGCTGAAGAAGCTTATGCTGTAATCCCCCCGACAAGCTGAAGAATGAAATCACATCTATCAGGTCTACATACTTACTGAAAACCTGAAGAGCAGACACTCAGCACTTCACTCGCAGCCAGAGAGACCGTGAGAGAGAGACTGTGGAGGTGGGGGGAGGGAGGCCTGAAGAGATGCAAATGCCCCCATGCACAGAGAATAGGAGATGATAAAGTAGCCTGAGAGGTTTATAAAGAGTCAAGCACAAGCACATAATTTCCCTTTTCTGCTCCCGCTAACCAATCTTGGGCACACACACACACATGCACACATTTAGTGAGAGTGTGACTGCTGTCAGTGTGTAAAAGGCACTCTGGCAGAACTGTTCGTTAAGGTCAAACGATGCTGGAGCCTTTCAACATCTCACAGCAAGAGGCCAAACCCAGCTTCAAACAGAAGGCTGCCTTTCAGAAGAGCAGCTAAATAAGGCCTCCATTAAACATGCACTCTCTCACTGTACCCTGAGACCTGCTGGCTGAGAGAGAGAGAGAGTGATAGAGAGGAAAAACAAAAAGAAAGCTTTCAGCTAATGGCGTGTGTGAAAGTATGGTGACGTTGCCACAGCCACATCATTTAGAGTCAACGTTCCAATAGAAAAGCTCCAACATCACTTGGTATGAAACCTTGTTACATTAACTTGCATGTATTAAATATAAAGAATGTTCTCACCTTCTCTGGTGAAGTTAGTGTTTTTTAAGGTTTTTCTCTGGACAGAGATGATTTGATACTTCTAGGAGAGAAACATGCATTTGGTTTGTTCCTATCTGAAGCCGGAAAGCTACTCGTTACATCTCTCCTCTTTATTATTGTTACGACCCCTGGTCGTAATAGCCATTTTTTGTCTATTGGCGGCCATGTTGTGTGTGTGTGTGTGTGTGTGTGTGTGCTTTCTGACGCTGTGTGCAGGTCCACTACTGACCACTAGGGGAAGCAGGGGAAGCCTACTAGTATAAATGATCGTCAAGCGGCCATCTTGGAAGATGTTCAGGGTTCTCTCCCTTGCCCTGACCTGGAACAACTCCTGCCCAGACCAGCCCGGCACTTCCACCACATCTTTCCATTTAGCTACAGTTTTGTTAGATTCCATAAGACCTCTGTGGGACGTAGGGGACGGGTGCCTTTTGTTTATCTACCCTTTTCTCCTGGTTTGTGGTAGGGAGTTAGGGGTAGTTAGGGGAGTTAGGGGTAGTTTTGTTATTTTATTTGCTTTGTTTTCAGTTTAGTTAGCCTTCTTTCTTCAGTTTTGTTTGTTGTTTTGGCGTTTGCCCGTCCCTGAAGCCAGTGTCCCATCCATCACTCATTGGTTGACAATAAACTTGCACTTTTCTGGTTTGAACAGTGTCCGGTGTTTAGTCTGGCAGAGGTCAGGGGAGAGAACCCACTCTCGGTTTCGATTGTGGCCTGCCCCTACACCGGGTCGTAATAATTATTGACTACTGAAGCTCAGTAGTAGCTAACGTTGCCTAAAGTAGCTACTCGCTTTTGATCTTGACAACCAAGTAAATTAAAGTTGTTACTCACTGTGAAGCTCCAACCAACAAACAGTGATAAACCCACACAGCATGGCTGCTACTTACAGGTGGTGGTACTAATAAAGTTCACTATTTTTATTGTTAACTTTAATTCAAAGCTGTCCATGCATTTGCTAAAGATGTGGGCACTTAAGTTGGCTTTTGAAATGTTCTGTTCCACCTTAAATGGTGCTGCAGTTACATTCTGGCATGTATGTAAAAGCTGTAGCATTTAAGGTGGAACAGAATATTTGAAGAAGAAGCTGGTGAATAGGAAGTCAGTTTCAGCTTTGTTTAAAGATGAAAAACAAAAACCTTAACCATGACTGCTGACAGTTCAGTTCGCCTTTGAGTTCTCATCACAATCTACCATTTTCATTGTTGTTGCTCTGTTGTAGTATGTAAGTTTGGGGGTGTAAATATTAATGTGTTAAGACTGTTATGCAACAGTTTTGTAATTGGCCTGTTTTACTGTCCTGTATTGGAAATGTGTGATTTGTATTTGAAAGAGAAACAAAATATTTGAGGTTCTATGAACTGAACTCTCATTATTTAACTATATAAACACATAATATACAGTTTTCCATTCTATGGAACCTTTAATTGCTAATTTGACAGGAAATAAAATAAATGAGGGGTCTCAATTATTTACACTGGATATTGGTAATGATGAGTCTAATAGTGATAACGGAGTAACTGTAAGATAATAATGTTAATGACAATGGGTATAATCAAGAGTCACTATTATAGACATAAGACAGATGACACCGGAAGCCAGTGGGTTAGCCAGTTTGCTCCTCCAGGGTCAAGGCATTGTTTCCCAGAGCACTGGCTCAGCAAGAGGGAAACGAGAAACCATCTGTCTATGACAGTTCCGACTATAACGACAGCTTAATCAATCCAGCTGCCTCTGCCATCATAACCCACACTTTCCATTCAAACCCATTTAGTCATTTACAAGTCAAGCCTACTCCTATCACTTTGGCCTTGGAAATCAATTCAGTCTCATTCATTCTTACAGACTAGAACTCTCTGGAGACTGCAGTGTCTGCAGAAAGCCTGGATCAATAGTTCGCACCACTACAACACGCTCCATTCCTTCATTACTGGAGGCTCCAGGAGCTCATGCAGACGGTCCACAAAAGCCCCTGTTTGCTTAAGGGGACAGTTGGCTGCAGCACTGAGACGATCTCAGGGGGAATGTTCTCTATAAATATATAAATCACTGTATACAACACACATACACATTCTATCACCATATGAACTGAGGCTCAAGCAGGTTGGCCTGCAGGTGTATGTAGACAGTGAGTGGGTTTGGTTTAAAAAAAAAAAAACATGCTTCTTAAATTGAGGTAGTATTTTGTTACCCCAGAAGAACGTTATAGGAGACAGGAAAACTGGCAAGGTAACGTGTTTTGACCAAAGTGACCGTATTTTATTTAAAGTATTACTGGATTGTTTTTATTCGGACATATATGGAGGTTCGCATGGCAGCTACAATATCAAGCTTATAATAATAGAAGAACCTTTTAGGGTCTAAACAGAAGCATTTTTAAACAAGGTTCTATATTGTTGTAAGCTTGACATCATAGCTACCATGTGAACCTTTCTCTATAAATACCAAGTTTATAACAATGGAAGAACCCTTTTTTGGTGCTAAATAGAATCGTTTTTAAACAAGGTTCGATATTGAACCATATACAATCCATTCCCCATCAGTCTAAGGAATCATTTTTAAGGAACCATTACAGAACCAAGTCCATCCATCCATCCATCCATTATCTGCCGCTTAATCCCACTAGTCGGGGTCACAATCCCAGTGTTATCAGGGCGAAGGCGGGGTACACCATGGACAGTTCGCCAGTCCATCGCATGGCCAACACCCACTCACACCTACGGGCAATTTAGAGTGACCAATCAATCTATCACGCATGTGTTTGGACTGTAGGAGGAAACCGGAGTACCCTGAGGAAACCTACTCAAGCACGGGGAGAACATACACACTCCACACAGAGCGACTCGGACCAGGAATCAAACCTGGATCGTCTTGCTGCTGCTTCTTTCTGATGATGATGATTTTTCAGATGATGCTAAATCCGACCTGGTTTAAAGTCAGAGATGAACAAACTTTAAACTTGGACAATCTTATTAACGTATATTTCATTTCATTTCATATTATTACCACTAAACACCACTGTAACACTACCAAAACTGTATCTTTTAGGCAGTGTCTGTTTTGGTAGTAATAATTTTGAGCCATACATATCTGGCATGTTTTACACTCACACATAAAATTACAGAAAATAAATTAAACACTAAAAAAGAAACAACAATAATTAATAGCAGAAAATATTTTGGGAGTGACAATTCCTAATGTTACACTGATTTTCAGACTATGGGACACATTTACTTTAAAAGCAATGGGATGTAATTGCTTACCATGTAGGTGTGAGGTGTATAGGAATCTCACTTCATGCTCCAAAATGCAGGAGTGTGGCTAAAATAAGTTTCCACCTACAGCCTAAACTCTTTGTTTTGGTAGTGACATGAAAACATGGAACCGCATTTTGAAAACCTACAATTCACTTTAAAGAATCCTAAAGGGTCCTAAAGGGTTGACAGTTATTGGGTCTACTAAAATAGGCTGACAGGCTTCAGTTTTTTCAAAACACAATGTTTTCCTCATACTCTACATCTGTATTCACTCTCTGTCTTTAACGCTCTGTTAATAGCTCCTGTGTCTTTAAGCCCCGCCCCCGGACGAACCCAGTGTGATCTAAATGGTCTGCCTTGTCTACCTTTGCAGGCTAGGCTAGGGCAGGACAAGTAGTATGTTTTTACTTTGTAGCTCTCTTGTACGAGGATGTGGCAAGCTCACCGGTAGGCGGGCAATAAAGATTGTGTTATGGGATGACATCACTTTGTAACAGACAAAAGGGCTGAAATTCAAACAAGGCCTTTTTAGCAGCTTAGAAAAACTGGAACTTGGTGGTTAGAGTTTGGGACAGCCACCTTTGAATATATTTAGATAAATTTCTAGACCATATACCCTGTAAATATCAAATATGTTTTATAATGTGAGACTACAGTTGGTAGTATGAGTCATATACTGTATATTATTTGAAATATAAAATAAAAGAAAGACGTCTCACTGTCTCTGATAGTGAATATGGCTTTGCTGGATGTTATTGGCATCCTTAACATTAACATTTAATAGCTTGTTCACTGGTGCAAGCAACCAACAAATACTGAGGACTGATAAAGCAACGATGCCTTCGCACTCATTTCCAGTTCTCTAGCTAAAGGCCAATCAACATTATTAGCATCTGGCACGAACATGCAATCAGGACAGTGCTTATTTTTCCCTAGGGTAATGGAGTGTTTACAGCTAAAGCTAAAGTTGGAAGCGCCATAACAGTGTTCCACACACACACACATCTATAAGCTACTGCATGTTTCGCTGCTTCGCTGTACTGCCTTGCTGAGCGGATTAGATAGACAGATAACAGGCATAAGTGGAAAGGCTCTCACGCAGAACAACATGCCATATCTACGAAGTATAGACAGTGACACACAAGCTACAACTCTTTGTAAGCTCTTCTGACTAAACGTATATGACTTTAACTACATACAGTGAATGTCAAATGTAGCAACGGTGCACAAGCACGATCAAACCAAAGCAGAGGAGACGTTCTCTACCCTCTATTTCAGTCCCTGACACCTTATCTAGAAATTTCACATGCATGCACACACGCATACGCACATTCTCACATCTTTAGCTTTTTTTTTCTCACTATAAAGCTCTCTCTCTCTTTCTCTCTCTCTCTCTCTCTCTCTCTCTCTTGCTCTGTGTGTGCGTGTGTTTACTGTGAGAGCTCAGGGATTCCTCGTCCTGAGAGACTGATTACAGAGAGATGATGATGTAACTGTGTGCGTGACTCATTCGTCTCAGAGCGTCTGAGCTCAGCTGTACGTCAGCTGTAACCAGGGGAAGACTAACTAACATTACTTATGTAGGTCGCATTAAAAACACATGCGGCCCAAGCAGCCGGGCACTTTTCATACTCGTGCTCCAGTCAGGGGAGTGCAGGTCCACCACGCTTCAGAAGAGAAGCACACGGTCACCCTGGTGTTGCTCACAATAATCTACTACGCGTAAGAGCTGTTTGGGACGAATTATATATATTGGCGCTGTCCAGTGAAAAAAATCTCCAATTTTGTCGATTTTGAGTTTTCTGCATCATTTGAACACACCAATGATCGTTTACATTGTGTAAAAATTCAATGATGAATGGACCAATAAAAGTGCTCCAAAATAGCTTGGAAAAAAATTCTGGTTCCATTGACTTGTATTAAAAGTAAAGCATGTTTTTGTCTTTCCTGTAAAGTTGCAATTTTGGAAATACTGTTTTTTCATTGGACAGCGACGATATACATATACATATATAACAACAACACTGATAAAGGTTTGTGTGAGTAAATGTGAATGTAGGTCATGAGCACCTTAACACTGGGAACGCTTACCACTTTAAAAAGTTCTTAAAAGAATAAATGAGCAGATAACAGATTTCCTTTTGTTTGCTGAGGTTTTGTTGGAAGCTGAGTTTAGTGAAGCACAAAAGTATTTACAGTGCACTCACAGAAGTAAAGCTGTTTGAGGGGTGGGAGAAGTTATGGTGTGGTTTTATACCTGTGAGTGACATACATATATATACATGACTTGATATATCAAGTCAAGTCAAGCTTTTATTGTCATTCCATCTACATACAAGTACACAGTGGTGTGGAATTACGTTCCTCCAGGAATGACACTGTGCAACATGGAACGAAGTGTACAAAGTGCAAACGTGCAGACATAAGTGTGCAACACAAATTAAACTAGAAACAGCACCACCACAGCACTCATTACTGAACATGAGGTTCTGGAATAAAGTGCAGAGATTTTTTTACATACTGTGATCTGTGAGTTTATACAGTCAGATAACATACATACCCACAGCAGTTACTGAGGTAGTACATTGTAGAGGTATAAGTAAACAGTCTAAACACAGTATCAGCAGCAATGTTCCAGATAGTGCAAGTACAGCATCAAAGGATATATATATGTGTGTGTGTGTGTGTGTGTGTGTGTGTGTGTGTGTGTGTTTGTGTGTGTAAATCTCAGAAACCTACGGTATGCTGGTCTGCATGGATCACTGCGAGTGCTGTCAGTGGAGTGGTTGCTGGAGACGGAGGACACGCTGGAGCTGCGGACAAAGCCGAAGGCAGCGAGGCGCGCTGGGGGTAGTCTGGAGTAACCGGGGGGCCGCAGACCTGATGAAGCTGGTTTGGGCAGCAAAGACTTGACAGCCAAACCTGAAGCTGCTGCTTTCTTCTGGTCTGTGTGAGAGAAAATAAGAAGCGTTGAAGTAAACTTCGTCAGATAATGTCCAGTAAACAGCTCTTTTATTTAGCCTACTGCCATGAGCCCCCACCCTGCATGTATCTAACAAAAAGAAACTTTAAAAGGTAATCAGTAACCTGTTCATGCAGAACAAAAATACCTTGGTTGGATTAGTTGGATTGAGCAAGAACCTTTCGATTATGAAGTAGTAGTCGAGTTTCACAAAACTACAGAACTCTTGTAAAAGCTGATGTGCAGATATGTTGGGGATATTGTCGCTATTCTCCCAATCAAAGTTTCGATTAAAGTGTGGACATTGGTATGTGCAGCACATAAGGATCTGCATAAACAGGCTACCTGGATCAGGTGTGGTGGATTAATAGTTGGCAGTAAGTGCTGCAGGAAGGTAGCTCACCAGAAGCACACCAGGAGCAGGCTTGGTGCCCACTGATTTACGGTGATCAACAGAAATGTGGCAATATTGTGGTGCCACTAGTCTTTGGGCCAGTTGGGCAAGTGGAGAGGAGTGCAGAGAGGACACCCGCCTCTCCAAATCCTGTATTTAGTTGACATTTATGATTAAGTTGATATGTGTCATGTCATATGTCTTGATTTAAGTTACAATGAGATTGTGTTTAATCATTAGCTTTACAGTGCATTGGAACTGTCCACCCCCCTGTCTCAATTGTTTCCTTAAACTTCACCAATGCTACAATATACACACATCTTCTGGGATTGGACATCCCCAGATTGAGTGCTGTACAGAGTATTAGTTGTTTTGGTGAAGTGTAACACACACGCTCAAAAACATGAGAATACTATCTATGTTTAAAGGTATATGCTACAAAGAGACACATATTTAGCTGCTTTTTAAAACTAGCTGTAACAGATAAATATTGGGTTTGCCATGAATACTCTATAATGCAGCCTAACACTGTCTATGTGGCCACACATAGGCTGTGTCTCGATCCAAATACTACTGTAATAAATAGTTTGTTAAAACTAGCAACGGTGCCTTTGTTGGTGTACTACTTTGTCATGCTGTTTAGTGCTATATACATGTGCTTTGAGATCCCCCCACAAAAGACCCCCGCCCTGCAAGCCTGCCAGAGTGAGCTATCAAGATTGAGAGAGCCTGAGAAAGAGAGATGCAATGACGGACAGGACAGATAGAAAGCACAGAGAGTGAGACTCAAGAGTAGCAACCAGACACTGAACAACAAACCTCAAAACAGAACATCTGTCAACCCTGTACAGTACTGTGTGAATCGTTTAGGCACATTTGGGGAGATTATATTTAAAAAGCTATTTTTCCAGACAGGAGTGTTAGGGTCACATCACTGTGCTTGTTATATATGACTTTTAGACAAAAAACTGCAAGTAATCGTTCGTTAGGATACACTGCACCATACTTTCAGTTAGTGCCAGTTCAGCCTTAATTCCTGAATTCATGCAGCTGAGCAGAGTCTGTGTGCGCACACAGCCCTGTTCTGCAGCTCCTGAAGTGCTTATTCCAGCACGAATTATTCAAATATCAGCATTTACTAAAAGCGCAGTTTCATAAAACAATATATGACGCCTCCCGTATCCCATTAGTTCTTCTTTTCACTCGACACGCTCAGAACTGTTTACATGCCCTTAGTGATTTACATACAGCAGCGTCAGGGTTCATCTTGTTGACAATTTAGGCTCCAGCAAAAATAAAGTTTCCTATATGTCAGTTCATCCCTTTGTCTTGTTATTATGGACTGTACGTGTGAAGCCTGTAAGGGCTTGAATTTACTCAGTGTGCACTGCTTGTTACAGCAATCACGACATCAAGATGTGTATGTATGTATGTATGTATGTATGTATGTATATCTAGATAGATGTTTTTTCCTTTTTTTTTTTTCTTTTTATACCCCTTCCTTATTGTCTGTCAGGCCTGGCATAAATAACTAAATAAAAAATAAATAAAAATATAAACATTAACAAGAATAGCCTATAGAAAATGTATAAAGCTGATCTTGTTAAAGCAAATATGCTTGGTACATCAGTGCATTCAGATTATCATTCCGATTGCAAGAATTGCCAGGCATTACAGGTTTAAAAAAAAAAAACGACAAAGAGAAAAAACTGCTTGACTTCTAGCCACCCCTCACGCCTTCCTCTCTTTCTTTCTCTTGTACTCCCTTCCCCCTCTCTCTGTGAAGTTCTAAAGAATATTCTAGCCTCAATTGCTTTTTGAATCATGCTGTCAATCAGAACAGAGCTCATTTACATATATCAGTCATAAAGGTACAGTAACAGAAACAGCCTGTTTAAATATCGTTTAATATTCAATGTTTATGATTTTATTATTGGGGTCTACTAGAATAGATTTGTAGGTTTCAATGTTCCATGAAAAAATATTATTTTTCTCATATGGTATATCTGTATTCACCTTCTGCACCCTCTCTTTTATGATCAGATTGATCAGCATCCTGCTCCAGCATCTGTCCCCACACTGTTGCGGCTATCCTTACAATGGTGTTAGTTTAAACCAGAGTCTGATCCTGAAAGTCACTCGTGGTAGTGTTGTGTGAAGGTATGTCAAGCTTCCTGGTTGTTGGGCAATAAGGACTGTGGTAGTTTGCATCATCTTGTAACAAGGGGCTGGGATTCCAACATTTCATACAGTTTCTGTAAGAGAGATTTTCTCCCTCTTGTGTGTATATTGAGCTTTGTAACTTTTGTTTAAGACGACGACGTACGATTAGCCACATGTGTTTACACACAGCGGAATTTGACCTCCGCATTTAACCCATCCGTGCAGTGAAACACCCACATATACACACACTAGTGAACATACACACTAGGGGGCGGTGAGCACACGTGCCCGGAGCGGTGGGCAGCCCTTATCCACGGCGCCCGGGGAGCAGTTGGGGTTAGGTGCCTTGCCCAAGGGCACTACAGTCATGACTTGCCGGTCCCAGGGATCGAACCGGCGACCTTCCGGTCACAAGACCGGATCCCTAACCTTCAGCCCACGACTGCCCCCATACATACATTACATCAACATGCACAAAAAGCTACAACACACTAAAATGAAATGACTGTTTGTAAAATACATGCATGACTATTGACTATTTGCTGGATATATTATGTGGAGTTTGAGTGCAGAAGCCTGTATTTTAACATCAAGTATGCTATGTGAGGAGTGGGGAGCTATTTAACATAGGCTTGGCTTGGTGCTAAATAAAACCACATAGAAACACTAAAGCCAGTTAGTACGATTGTTGTGGTGGTAATATGGTGAGCCACATTTACTGGGTGATGAAAGTTCTCATCCTCTTTCAGCAATTGAAATAATTGTTACTTAATTATCAATACTATCAATACTCAAATGATTTGTTAAAATATTGAGCATTTTGGTGGTTGATCTTAGGTTGTCTGGTGTCTTATTAAAAGCTGCATGTGTTTTTAAATCCTGACGTTTAATTGTTTACATCACAGATAAAGGGTTTTGCTCTTTTTTGCATTACACCATTACCTCACTGTAATGCACAGACATTATTACTTTATAATGTAATTGATTTGTCTGATGGATAAACATGCAGCCCTGTGGTCCTATAGCTCTGAGCCTCCACTGCAGGCTGTCTATGGGAGCCAGCATGACAGCAGCTTTAAAAATTCTCCTCACTCAGTGTGAGCGAGACACAGCTAACTTTAAGCCAACCCCTCTCGCCCTCTCTCTCGCCGACTGATGGAGAGAACGCAGCACGAAGTTGTATGGAAAGCAGGAGAGTCGGTGAAGCAGATCTGGACACATGCAGGCATGCACCATAGCCGCTGGGGGGTAAATTCAGGGGCCCACCCTGGCTCTGCATGAGGCAATGATTTGGGGCAGCTGGAGATAAAGCACCTCTGCTTCACCTCCCCACAGGCCATGGCACTTGAGCACTGCAGAATGCTTTCTGAATCAGCACCCAAAAAAATAAAACAGAATTCTCCTTCTCCTGCTCCTTCTCTCTGGTTTCCCCCTGTCTGTCTTTTCTCCTATGATGTCCAGTTGCGACATTATGATAGGTGATTTACTTCTACATGACTATGACTATGACCCTGTGCATTATACCTTTATGGCTGATATATCTATTTATCTATAGCTATACACCCATCAATCACTTTATTAGGTAAACCTATTTGTATATACAGTCATTTTCTATTTTATCAGCCCCACTGATCCGATCAAGGGCATAGGAGCCGGTTTGACATGGGGGGGCAACATTTGCTAATATGAACCAAAGCCCACCCTATCCCCTAAAATATTAATGATCCCCCTGTAGGTAAGGTAGTAAATCACTGTGTGTATAGTGGTGTAGAACAACCTTTGTGAATTACGGCAAATTGCAAATAATTTAAAATACAACATTATCTGTACTTCTGTTTATTAATAGATAAATCCAGTTAAAGATCACTTTAAACAAGATACTCCACATTACATGGTACTACTGTCAGAAAACGTATACATGTAATGTCTGGACTATATACATATATAACCAGAAATATATATATATATATATATATATATATATATATATATATATATATATATATATATATATATATATATATATATATATATATATATATATATATATATATATTTGGAGCATAATGCTGAAATGAAATGACAAAATTATGTATGTTAAGGTTTCCTGACTAGACAAGACTAATATTACTGTTAGACAGTAAGGCTGTGTCCCAAACAGCACACTCTGGAACATTACATACTGCACTACTGAAAGCACTTCTAATGATGGTCTCCTTTTATTTATTTATTCATTCATTTATTAATTCATTAGTTATTATTCAGTCATTCATTTATTTATTTTATTATTATATTTTATTTATTTACGTATGTAGTGTAGTAGCAGTCTGCAGTTTGGGACGTGGCCAGAGAGTAATGTAACTTTACGTTTCACTGTGCTTTCTGATAAAAGTTAATATACACGTTAGCTAATCTAAACCCTACTAGTCTGTTACCATAACAACACATTGTACTAAAGCCGCTATATTGCAGAATATATTGTCATCATTGCTAATCATTGCTCTCATCACTGACCTCGCATTTAAAGCTGGTGTGAACTAGAGCAGTAAAGCTGCTGACTGCAGGATATTTCTGAACGAGCATCTCAACACAAGCCTTAACAAAGTGAAAGACCCAGAGACCACCTAACAACCAGAGCCCGTTGTTAACAACAAACACAGCTTGTGAATAGCGAATGCTGCCAAAACATGCTTTAAAAAAAATTGTTTTTAAAACGTGTCCGCTTTTTCTGTGGTTTAATTTTTGGGTGGGACAAATCTACCTGTTTCTGATATTGGGTGGGACATGTGCCCCCCATCCCCCCGGTTCCTACGCCAATGCAGACGGTAATTGATCACTTTCTCTGCATACTTCGTTATCCACCTTTACCCTGTTCTTCAATATCAGGACCCCCCACAGGACAACCACATATTTGACACTGATGTGGTGGTGGTGGTGGTGTGTTAGTGTGTGTTGCGCTGATATGATTTAAACACTGTGTCCACTCACTGTCTACTCCATTAGACACTCCTTCCCTGATGGTCCACTGTGTAGATGTAAAGTTAGAGACCATAGCTCATCTGCTGCTGCACAATTTGTGTTCCTCTAGTCTTTCATCAGTGGTCACAGGACACTGCCCACGGAACGCTGTAGGCTAGATAGTTTTGGTTGGTGGACTATCCTCAGTCCAATAGTGACGCTGAGGTGTTTATAAACTCCAGCACAAAACACACCAACACACCACCACAACGTCAGTGTCACTGCAATGCAGAGAATGATGCACCACCCAAATAATACCTACTCTGTGTTGATTCCGACCACAGAAGAACAGAGTAAAGGTGGGATGACAAGTTATGCAAACAATGCAAATTATAGTCAGTTAGAACAACAAAAGTGTACCTATATGGCAGAGGTCACTAACAGGCGGACCCAGACGTTGTCCAATGCGGACCCAAACCAATAAACTAATGAGAACGATTTAATTCTGACTGTGTTTATTTAAAGCGGCGGAGCTTTTCTTGTCTTTACGGTATACGGGTGGCACAGTAACCTCACAGACCAATCGCGTGTGTAGTTAAATCACCCACTGCTCCTCAGCCAATTAGATCTGTGCAGGTTCAGGAGCGCGGCGCACACACAGGTGAGAAGCTGCAGTCGGAGAATAAAACGAAAAACAACTTTTCTACCAGGAATGGACGAGACATGTTTATACTTCCCACAGGCAGCTCCAAACCAACATGTCTTATATGTTCTGAGACCATGGAACTAATTAAAAGCAGCCACATATCTCATATCCATGCATCCATCCATCCATTATCTAGTCTCACTAAACAAGAGAAAGTCTAAACATTTTATTTACTTTTTTATATAAATAAACATGATATGATGCACTTTTTTCCTAAAGCATTTTAAATGTAGCCCTTGTTTTTACTTAAAAGCATTTATTAAGTTCAGCATTTCAGTTCAGCATTTAAACAGTAAATATACTGAAATATACTGAACGGTATGTGTGATGTGTTGGTGTTTCAGTAGCTGATGTTATAAGATGCTGATACTAGACTACTTCAGTAAACAGGATACACCACTGAATCATAACACAAGTTAGAAATGATGACGGTCCGGACCTTGACCTGAGGAAATCTCCTTTAGGTGGACCTTACTGAACTCTAATTAAATATACCTGCTATATGGTAAAAGGAGCTGAAAGAATGGACAATGAGTGGAGATAAAAATAGGTGTACTTAATAAAGTGCTTGGTGAGTGTATGTTTTAGAACTTGAATATTATTAAAAAATATTAGTTCTTCTCAATATGTGCCTATTATTATATACTGAGCACCTAATATCACCGTTTTAAAAAGATGTAATATATCTTGTTATTTTTAGTAAAATAATTTTTTTACAACTTCACAAGCAGTTATTAGCAGTTAACATTCTTTTATATTGTTACTGTCCAAAAAGTCCCTGCACATGTCACGCATATGACTGTCCCTGACACGAACTTACTTCCAAACTCCATTTCCCAGAATGCACATCCGGATGATGTCACACCCACATGTTCACCTCCAGCCAATCATGCACCTGTCCCACGATCAGCCTCCCCGGAATTCTAATACGCACAGCTGTTTGTCATTACGATCACCCCATATAAGCTTCACACACACAGACACACTTTGCGAAGTTTTGCCAACCTATTGTTGCAATTCTGAGCGGTTTCCCTTGTGGTCTTGTTTGTTTATTCTGGTTTTGACTTGTTCCGTTTTCTGACTATTCTCCCTCTCGATTTCTCCTTCTGGTTGTGGTTGCCTGTATCTTACTCTCCCTTGGCTCTGATCTCCCTTCCGTACTCTCGACTCTCCCTTCGGATTTCCCTCATGATTTGGTCGCCTCGCTCTCTGCTATTCTGGTTACGACTTCTGCCTGTCTCCTGGTCTACGATTCTCGCTCCGTACCGTTTTGTGTTTGTTTGTATTTTGCTGCTCTGTCACACTGCTGATCTTAATAAATCCAACGTAACTTTTAGCTCTGCGAGCGTCGTGCTGAGTGCTTTGCCTATGACAGAAAACTTCGCCGCTACTACGATGGCAGAGCTAAAGGACTTGCAGCAAGCCGTGAGTAATCAAGGTCGCATTCTTGGCCAACATAATCAGCTATTCGAATCCCTCACGAGCTCAGTTGGTAGTTTGACTCAACAGCAAACCGATCAACACACCCAGTTGGCGCTGATATCATCTAATCTCCAGGATATCGCTGCGCAGTTAGCTCAAATGAATATCTCGTCTGCTCCGGTGGCTGAACCGCTCGCCCCTTCCCCTTTGGTGAGTGGTTCATTCCCGGTTAGCAAACCGGATAAATTTGATGGAGCCCCAAATTTATGTCGTGGTTTTCTTCTCCAGTGCTCAATCTATTTTTCAAACTCTCCTCCCAGTTCTGATAGATCACGTATCTCTTTTTTAATTTCACGTCTCACCGGTAAAGCTCTGGATTGGGCTACTGCTGTTTGGCCCAACCATGAACATGGGACTTATGAACAATTTCTCCAGGATTTTAAATCTGTTTTTGATCACCCTAATGAGGGCCGATCGTCTGGAGAACTTCTCGTACAGCTCCGTCAGGGGAACAGATCTGTGGCAGACTATGCCCTGGAATTTCGTACTCTGGCTGCTGGCAGTGGGTGGAATGAACCAGCTAAAATCATCGTTTTTCGTAATGGCCTCAACCCGGACATACTCAAGGAGCTGGCTTACCGAGATGAAGGACTGTCACTTGAGGAGCTCGTCGCTCTCACCATTCGTCTTGACCAACTCAAGCATGGAGCTTCTGCAACTGCTCGTCGTGCCACCTCCTCACACAGTACCCATCTTAGGTATGTGTCTGTGCCTGAGCCACGTCGTTCTCCAGTCTCTAGAACTTATGGTGACCATACTCCAGAGGAGCCCATGCAAGTTGACTCTTCTCGTTTATCTGCCGAGGAGAGGAACCGCCGGCTCCGTGGAGGTCTCTGCTTGTACTGCGGCATCTCTGGACACATTATAAGGGACTGTCAAACTCGCCCACAGAGACTTCTCCCACCAGCTCAAGGGGGCACCAACGCTCAAAGTAAAAGGGTAAGCAGTCCCTCAACTAGTATGGTTACTAAATCTCTGTTAGTTCCTGTTACCTTGTGCTATCAGGGTGTTTCTTGTGTGTTTCCAGCCTTAATTGATTCTGGAGCTGAAGGGAACTTTATTCTAGCTGATGTCGCCAAACAGCTCCAAATACCTACTATACCCCTGGCACAAACCATGAGACTATCTGCCGTTAATGGGGATCCCTTGGGTCAAGGGATCGTATCACACAAGACTGTTCCTGTCACTATGGACGTTAGTGCTCTGCACTCTGAGGAGATTAATTTTTTTATTTTGGATTCATCTGAATTTGCTGTTATCCTTGGTCTGTCTTGGTTGAGAACACATGATCCTGTTATTTCATGGGCTGATAGAGAGATTATTTCTTGGTCTGAGCATTGTTTAAATAATTGCCTTTTATTTCCTCGGTTGAATGTATTTTCCACTTCTGTTGAGAGCCCTGAAAGTTCTTCTCCTGTGTCTATTCCTCCTGAATACTCTGACTTATTAGAGGTTTTTAGAAAAACGAATGCTACTAAATTGCCGATCCACAGATTTTATGATTGTGCCATTGATCTAATTGACAACCAAATGCCACCCAAATCTCGTATATATCCCCTGACTCAAGCAGAGGAGAGGGCCATGGAGGAGTACATTCAGGAGGCTCTCGATCAGGGTTTTATACGTCCTTCCACATCTCCTGCGGCTGCCGGTTTTTTCTTTGTTAAAAAGAAAGATGGTGGTCTTAGACCTTGTATCGATTACCGCGGCTTAAACTCCATTACTAAACCTTATCCATATCCATTGCCTTTAGTGCCTGTTGCCCTAGAACAACTCCGGGGAGCTACGGTGTTTACCAAATTGGATCTTCGCAGTGCGTACAATCTCGTCAGGATTCGAGAGGGTGATGAATGGAAGACAGCATTTCTCACCACTAGGGGTCACTATGAATACCAGGTGATGTCTTTTGGTCTGAGAAATGCTCCTTCTGTTTTTCAGGCTTTCATCAATGACGTCCTCAGGGATATGTTAGGGCAATTTGTTATCGCTTATATTGATGACATTTTGATTTATTCCCCTAACTTACCCACTCACGTTCAACATGTGCGCAAGGTCTTGTCTCGCCTTCTTGAAAATCAATTATATGTAAAAGCTGAGAAATGTGAATTCCATTCAGGTTCGACCTCTTTTTTAGGTTACATCATTAGTCCTGGTGGCATCGTAATGGATGACAGTAAGATTGAGGCTGTGGTTAATTGGCCTATTCCCAATTCCATACGTGAACTTCAAAGATTCCTAGGTTTTGCAAATTTTTATAGGCGGTTTATTCGCAATTTCAGCTCCATAGCATCCCCTTTGACCTCTTTACTCAAAGGTAATGCTAAAAAACTTATCTGGAATCCTCAGGCGGAACAGGCCTTTGTTGAACTTAAGGAGAGATTCACCACTGCTCCGTTATTACAGCACCCAGATCCCACTCTACCTTTTGTGGTAGAGGTTGATGCCTCCAATGTAGGGGTAGGTGCTGTTCTTTCCCAACGTAGTGGTGACCCTCCTAAGCTGAAGCCTATCGCCTACTTTTCTCGTAAGTTATCTCCCACTGAACGCAACTATGGAATTGGGGATAAAGAACTCCTCGCCGTTAAACTGGCCTTTGAGGAGTGGCGTCATTGGCTAGAGGGTGCGCAACATCCCTTTTTAGTGTTGACTGACCACAAGAACCTTGAATATCTTCGCTCTGCCAAAAGATTAAATTCTCGTCAGGCTCGCTGGTCTCTATTTTTTTCACGTTTTGATTTTCAGATTACGTATCGTCCTGGCACTCGTAATACCAAGGCTGATGCCCTTTCACGAATCTTTGAGGTTGAACCTAGTGAGGAGTCTAAACCTAAACAGATTCTTGACCCTAAGATATTTCTGGCTCCCATTAGATGGAGTGTTGATGTGGAAATTGAACGGGTTAATTCAGTAGAACCTGTCCCTGAGGCATGTCCTCCTGGGAGATTGTACGTTCCAGCACAATTCCGGGATCAATTGATTACCTGGGCTCATACTTCTCTTACCTCAGGACATCCAGGAGAAACGAGAACTCTCCAACTTCTCTCTGGAAAATATTGGTGGGAGAGTATGAGCTCAGATATTCACCGCTTTATATCTTCATGTACCGTTTGCTCTGTGTGTAAGACACCACGTACTTTGCCGTCCGGAAAACTACTACCACTTCCAATTCCGTCTCGACCTTGGTCTCACATAGCAGTTGATTTTGTGACTGACCTCCCTAATTCTCAGGGCAACACAGTCATTCTCACCATCGTTGACCGATTTTCTCGGGGGGTACGGTTTATACCGTTCCCTCAATTGCCTACTGCATTTCAGACAGCTGAATGTTTGTTTAATTATGTATTTCGTTTTTTTGGTATCCCTGAGGATATTGTCTCTGACAGGGGCACTCAATTTACCTCGCACGTCTGGAATGCTTTTATGGAGAGATTGGGTGTCTCTGTCAGTCTCTCTTCTGGTTACCATCCCCAAAGTAACGGGCAATGTGAGCGGACTAACCAAGAGCTTGGTAAATTTCTGAGAGTGTATTGTCATCATAGTCAAAGTGATTGGTCTATGTATTTACCCTGGGCTGAAATGGCTCAGAATTCCCTTGTTAGCTCCACCACTACTATTACACCATTTCAGTGTATGCTGGGTTATCAACCGTCTCTTATGCCCTGGTCTGGTCAATCGTCGGATGTGCCTTCTGTGGAACACTGGATGAGAAGAAGTGAGGAGGTGTGGGAACAAACCCATCAGCATATAGAGGCAGTTCTTAGGCGACATAAACATCATGCTGATCGTCACCGAGGTAATACCCCCTCCTACAGTCTGGGAGATCGAGTATGGTTATCGACCAGGGATTTCAGGCCATCAGAGGGGTGTAAGAAATTACGTCAGAAATACATTGGCCCTTTTAAGATTATTCGCAAAATCAATGATGTTACTTATAAATTGGATCTCCCTGCTCATTATCATGTCTGCCCCTCTTTTCATGTATCTCTGCTTAAGCCTGTGGTTCCTGGTCCCCTAGATGAGGCTCTACCTGACACCAACCCTCCTCTACCGGTTGACGTTGGGGGCACCCCGGTGTACGCCGTTCGTGGGCTTCTGGATTCGAGGAGGAGGGGAGGGATCCTCCAATACCTGGTGGATTGGGAGGGCTATGGTCCTGAGGAGCAAAGCTGGGTAAAGGCGGCAGATGTACTGGATCCTGTCCTCATAGAGGAGTTTCATCGCTGCCATCCCTCACGTCCTGCTCCCAGGCCGAGGGGACGTCCTAGCCATTCATCATTCACTGGGGGTAGACGAGGTCGCCCGCGACGTGTGTCGCAAAGCCCTTCTGTAGGGCAGCGGAATGTTGGCGATAGGCGCCCCTCTCTGAGCCCGTCCACCAGTAATCGAGGAATGCGTTCCAGGGGGAGGATCCCTGTCCCCTGCCGGGGCGAGTCTGGAGTCCCCCGTTCTCGATCGTCTTCTAGTACGAGGGTTGGTCGTCAAGGTCGTCCTCGTCGCCGTTCCTCGTCTCTCCTTGACTCTTTGGGGGGGGATCCTGTCACGCATATGACTGTCCCTGACACGAACTTACTTCCAAACTCCATTTCCCAGAATGCACATCCGGATGATGTCACACCCACATGTTCACCTCCAGCCAATCATGCACCTGTCCCACGATCAGCCTCCCCGGAATTCTAATACGCACAGCTGTTTGTCATTACGATCACCCCATATAAGCTTCACACACACAGACACACTTTGCGAAGTTTTGCCAACCTATTGTTGCAATTCTGAGCGGTTTCCCTTGTGGTCTTGTTTGTTTATTCTGGTTTTGACTTGTTCCGTTTTCTGACTATTCTCCCTCTCGATTTCTCCTTCTGGTTGTGGTTGCCTGTATCTTACTCTCCCTTGGCTCTGATCTCCCTTCCGTACTCTCGACTCTCCCTTCGGATTTCCCTCATGATTTGGTCGCCTCGCTCTCTGCTATTCTGGTTACGACTTCTGCCTGTCTCCTGGTCTACGATTCTCGCTCCATACCGTTTTGTGTTTGTTTGTATTTTGCTGCTCTGTCACACTGCTGATCTTAATAAATCCAACGTAACTTTTAGCTCTGCGAGCGTCGTGCTGAGTGCTTTGCCTATGACAGCACAATGATAACTTAGATAACTAATGTTAGTCTGTGTTAAGAGATTTAACACAATGTAAAAGACAGCTGCTGCACTCAAATGAAGAAAAATAACAATAATAGAAAAAATAAAAGGAACAGGAAACATGGTTTTTTCGACAGCCACAATAAAAGTGTTTGTATCTTATGTACAATTATAGGATTATTTTTATGTCTTTATTATTTTATCATCATCCCCATTTTCCTTTATACTTATTTTAATTCCTTTCTATTTTAATTCCCAGTTTTTACCATTATTCCTATTTTAAGGATCTTCTTTATGTTTATGTTGATCCTTTTACGACACCCACTGTTTAGTTGTTATATTTGCAAACGCTGAGACCCTCTAAGCTGCATCTTTATGTATTTATGGGGCTACATAAAAAAAGATGTTATTATTATTAGTTTTTCCTTTTTTTGTTTTTGTCTGAGAGATAAATTGTGAAGATATAATCACTCACTCACGCATGCACACACACACACACACACACACACACACCCACAGGGCCATCGGGGTCTTTAATGAAATTGCAGCCAGTTTTCTCCTCTGAGCGGGGGCTGTGATCATTAAAGATAAATGTGCTCCAGCTTCCTCCCCCCATCTCTCTTTCTCTCCTTCCCTGCAGACTAGGGGAGAGATTGATGTCTCATAAACATTCATTTCCAGTTCTCGTGTCACAGGCCTCTGCTTTCCTAAATGAACACACAAATGATTCATATGCCATTGCTCCACAGTCTCCCTCTTGTTTTTTGGTTTCGTCTCTCTTCGTGGAGTTGCGGAATTAGAGACTTTAAGCTGAAGGCAATAGTTTTTTCAGTCATTTCCTGGAGCCTACAATAAATGGGGTGGCAGGAGAGTCATGCTAAGTGTGAGCATGTGAGAATGAGAGAGAGAGAGAGAGAAATGTTTTTTTAATTATAGACTGGAGCTACGGAATTGATTGATTTGTCACCAGGCGTTAAATTGTATGAATATATTATTTTACAGCTGCAGCTTCTCTGCTGCAAGGATCGTTGTGATTAGACAAATACGATCATAGTAATGAAATTCTGATATGAAAAGTTGCTTTTGCTGCAGTTAGCACTCAATATATTCAATATAATGTGCTCAGTATATGTGCCATGCTATTAGCATAATTTAGAGCAATTCCAGTGCAAGTCCAGTTTAATCGATTCATGATTAAAAAACTGAATCAGCCACGGTTACTTAGTCGTTAGGAAAAAATAACGTGGCCAATCATGTGACCAGATGAATGACTGCTTCCCTCCCTGTGACGTATTAGCTTGTTCATAAAGCCCGCACCTTTATAATTTCAGCTGGAGAGCTTTACTTTTCACAATGGAGTTCACAGTAACCATGCTGCAGGCTTATTTAGGAAAAAGATAACATGCTACTTGAACACATTATGGTCCTGTTTACACTTGGCATTAATATCTGATCACTGTGATCCAGTGGTGGTGATCATATAGTCATCCAATCAGAAAGCAGCACATTTACATTGGTCCTTTTCACAGTATAGCTTTTGCATTCCAGATCTCATTACCCTGAGTTATAGTTCAAGGGGATTACTCTTTTCAGTGATCATAATTATTGTGATTAATGGGATCTTTCAGAATCAATTTACAAGCTTTCCCAAAACAGAATATTTTTTTTCTAATTCTATACATATTTACCCTCTGTTTGGGTGCTTTAAGCCCCCCCAATAAACCCGGTGTGCTCTGATTGGTCAGCTCACCCACTCTGTTCTGAGTGATCAATTGCCAAAGCAACTTCATGCTACAAGTTCTACCCCCACACCGCTATGGCTATTCTTTCAGGGGCATTCAATCTGCTGCGCCAGTTTGAGTTAGACTCTAATCCTGAAAGTCAGGCAGAACAAGTTGGTAGACCTGATCCACCATCGCAAGCTAGACAAGCTTTTTTGGCCACACTGTGTGTTATGTGTGTGTTTGCAAAGCTTGGTGGGCAATAAGTATTGTATTAAGAGATGATGTCACCTTGTAACAAAGAAAACAGCTGGAATTCCAACAAGGAGTTCCAGGGAGCTAAGAAAAGTGGTGTCTATGAGAGAGAGTTTCTCCCTCTGGTACGTACTTTGGTCTTTATAACTTTGCAGATCATCTACATACACAAAAAAGCTATAAACACACTTGTGGAACGGGAAAAAAACAAACAAGCGTAATAGCTTCTCTTTAAACGTTTCAATCAGGTTATAGCACTGGAGAAGAGTAGGCGGAGCTCATATAGACTCAGCTGTGTTTACTGCAACAGTCATTTTGCAATCATGCTTCAAAGCATTCCAGCTGTTTAAAGTTACAGAGATATTAAAGAAAAGAAACAGCAAACTGTCCAAACATCTGTTAAAAAGGAAGCTGATAAAAAGGAAATGGCTGATATCCAGTCAGCTACTTGTTAATATGAAGTTTATGCAGAAGTTATGTATTGCCAGATGTAATGTGAAGACTTGAAGAATTTTGGATTAAATGTTTGTGGGAGCATAAACTTTTTAGCATGGGCACATATGTCTAAAACTATCTAACACTGCTTAAAGCTGAATCTCAAAGTAGAGGATGGCGAAAATAGGGGATATTTGATCCTGCAGTTGTTCATGTATCGATATGCATGAAATACTCAGATAAGCATATCATGATGTAACTTATAATAATAATAGTAAAATATCATACTGCCTGTTCACAGGTTTACCTCCACATTCCTAATAACCTTCCAAGGCTATCAGGTCACATTACAGTATGCCTGCTTTGGCATGGTCCAACATATTCGACAGTCTCATTAACAGATCATCGGTATATTAACATGGGAAACATGCATCTGCACATTAATGTATGCTTGGCATGAAAGAGCAAACGGGCCAAACGGGCAAAAAAATGCCTGGCAGGCAAACAGTGACGTTACTTAAGCGTTAATTGCTTTGCACTTCAAAGCATAGTGGTGCCTCTGAGCCAAAGAGCACAGGAACCCTGTCTATATAACTCCATGTGGATTCTGGTGAGGGCGTAACATAATAATAATAATCATATGCAGATATGAACATTTGCCCCACGGTGTGAAAATGGCTGGTAGAAATGGTAAAGGTGACGAGCCACTAACTCCCAGCATGCATGAAATAATTGATAATATCACCTTGCTGATACGCAAGCAAAATCATGAGTGCTATGTGGTCCCTCGTGCTGGGAAATCAGTCGAATCCTGTCATGGGTAATATCCCATCGAAGCACGCCCCCCCCCACTTTAGCTACTTAATATTAATGCATTCTATATACACCTAATCTGTTTCTGAGACTTTCATTACTCTCTCTCTCTCTCTTCCATTTCACTCTCTCTCTTTTTGCAGCCCCCACTCTCCATATTTCCCTCTGACTTTTATCCACATCCTCCTATTTCTCCAGCTGTCTCTCGGGAGTAGACACAATTCTTCAGGAGGATTCAAACGCCTCCACATCAGAGGAGTTCAAAAGTCACTTCCAATTAATTTCCCTATCGTTTTCTCATTTGCAGCTGAATCTGTGTTTGGAACGTTGCTGTGGAATTAAAGAGGCATTACCTGAAGGCTCTGGAGGGCTTTGAGTAGACGGGGTCCCTGATGGGGTCACTGATGAAGTCGTTGGGGGGGTTACTTGCGCAGTCACCGATGGGGTCACTGCCTGCACTGGTTGACTGAGAGCCAGTGGTGACTTCTGCCCTGTGAAGATCCTGCTCTTAGTAGCAGTGGAAGGAGCCCTGTTGACAGCTCCCACACCAAGCTGCGGTCTCAGGGTTCGAGCTGGCCGGAAAATAGCCCCCATCTCCTGAGTTGTTATCTGAGCTTCTGGGGGATCCTCGGTTCCACAAGCGGGGGGTCCGAAGGTGGCTGGTGACCTGCCAATCTAAAATGAGATACAAAACTAAGACATGAAAACATCTTAACAGACTATTACATGTAAATATGTAAATGCCACCTTGTTGTGCCTGTTTATGCACTCTGAGAAACGGTTAACCAATAAAACTAATTTATACAATTGTCATTTGCATTAGCTGTAGTCAGGTCATGTCTGGTGGTCTAAACCCTAACCCTAACCCTAGTTTAAGCATTGGAGTAATGAAGCTATTGTTGCTAACAAATACTGAATGTCAATAGTCACCTAAATCTTTTCTGTAAATACCTCCATAAACTTTCTCTCAAACTGCCTCCAGCTATTCATTTAGGTTGAACAGATTGGTCAGCGTTGTCTAGGACACAGCGTGCCTTACTGCAAACTATTAACAACTAACCCAACTTCACCATGTATCTGAATGATGCAAGCAACAGTCTTTAACTACAGGTGCTGTGCAGGCATAAGATTATGTTACATTTATAACTGTTTATATAACTGTTTACAACTGTTTGCCTTTAACATGGGTGGTGGTACAAGGTAGGACTAATTTTGAGTGAGAGGACAGAACCTTGAGGACTAAGACTTGAAATCTGGGTAGCTTCTGCCTGTAGCTGGAAGGCCAGACCACCACTCCCTACATAACTGTGCTAGGACTGATATGGGACCGGGTGGAGATGGAGCAGTGGTTAGAGATTGTGAAAGATTGTGGGTTTTTAGGCATGATCCTCCTCCCAAATGTCAATTATTCCATTACCCTATCTATTTATAAATAATCATTTAAAAAATGATCATTTTTATTAAAGTTATAAAAGTTTATATATTATTAAATATGAATCAAAATATGTAAATAATTAATTTCCCTACACCCCTGAATGAATGAACTGTAACATTGACATTGCTCACCGCTGTAGGTGGGTACTTGCTCAGAGAGCCATAGAAGCTATGTGTCCTGCCCGTGGCCTTTTGGGGCATTGTGTGGCTGGGGGGCTTTATCCCTGACACCATCAGCGCAGGAGATAAGAGCCGGGATTTCTGCAACTCCTGTCGATACTTGTCGTACAGCAGGTTGGAGGCACTCAGCACTGGAGCTCCAGCTGACTCCCCTGAGGCTGCTGGTTTGGGATTTGGGGAAGAGCTGCAGCCTGAGAGTCTGGTGGGTAGTGAAGAGACTTCGTAGGGAGCTTCTAGGGCCTGCGGTTTCACCTGTGGGCTTTTGCGTATATAGGTGATGATTTTGGGACGAACGCTTTTGGGTTTCGGGGGGCACTTGGGTGGAGAAGTCGTCTCAGTAGGGCCCTGATGGGGTACAGCGTTTTGGACACTTGGGTTGATGGTGGTTTTGACTGGAGGTCTTAGGCCAGAGCTATATCCTTGAGAAGCACCATAGCCTAGCTGAGGACCTCGAGCTGGCACTCGGGTCCTCACAGGCGACATCGGAGGGCGTCTCTGAGGGGATCCTGTGGTCTTGGGGGAAGGGGGAGTAGAGGGTCTGGTAGGGCTGCTGTAGGCTCTGCGGTTAAAGTGGCTCTTCCTGTCCAGGGGGCTGGCAGCATGCTCCGCAGAACCTTGCCTCCTGAGAATGGAGCCGGACTTGGTGCTGGTCTGGCTGGGTGGGATCCCTGAGCCTGAGCTGAGAGACTGGACATTGCTGTTGATCTCTTCTGGATCTTTAGGATCAGTAAGATGGCTGCTGGCTTTTGAACCTGTGCTGTCTGGGGAGCAGAAAGGACGGCGTTCTCGTATGGCCTCTGTATGTCCAAAATGTCCTGAGGTTAGCCTTTGCTCCGTCTCGGGAGAGAGCGGGCGTACAAGCTGCCTGCGAGAGGGTGGTACTCTTTCAAGGTTTCTCTGGAATTTTGAGGATAGACCATGCTCTTGTCTGCTTTGTTCTTTATCTGCACTTCGGCCTTGCTGGTCTGCCGGATAGTTCCCATTCTCTGTACTTGATCGATGAGGTTCCTGAGGCAGTGTTGTGGAATTGTGGTTCTGGTCTACAACCCTGGGCTGCTCCCTACTTCGTGCTGTAAAGACTAGGGGCTGCTGAGTGGCTTGCTGCTGGATCCTGCACTTGTCTGAGGTAGGCTTGCTAGGCAGGGAAGAGGGAGGATGTGTGCGTCCTGCACTATCAAGGGCACTGGCCAAGCTTCCGCTGAGGCTGCTGACTGCTGAAAGAGTGGAGACGAAGACATTGTTCTCTGAGCCACTGCGAGCCTCTCTCAAGCTTCTTTGTCTCCCAGATCTTGAGACAGAGGTCCTAAGGTCCAATGGCTGAGCGGTGGGATCTACATCCATCTCTCTACTGTGGTTGGCGTTTCTGTCCGTCCTCTGTAAATAACCAGAAGAATCCGAGGAGGCAAGAGTAGACGGTCTCTGACAAAAGTCCTTCCTCACTCTTTCTTTGTTTGTACCTCCTTGATCACCCTGTTGTCCTTCTTTCAGAAATGCTTCCAACTCTTGACACTCTAGTAATTCAAACTCCTCCAGTTCGGGGTCCTCACTGTGGGCATGTGTGCCCCAAATGATAATCCTCTCTTGGGCACTGCTGTGGGACAGTAGGGGGGGTATTGGACTCTCACCCTCGGTGTGGCTTTCTTCCATGGGAATTTGGTTGGCATTGGCATCTCCGTCAGGAGGAAGAAAAGGCTGCTTGTTGTTGTTCTTTATTTCCTCTTGCGGCCCATCTCGCAGGTCCCCTATTTCCTCTTGCACGCTCATGTTGTATAAATCCAAGGTTCCCTTTCAACAGCTCCTCTGTGCTGCTGGACCCATTAAAAGGTTCTTTCCCCTTTGACCCTGTGGGGCTTTCTGTGCAGCCGTGGAGCTAAACACTAAAATTTTATCTCACATCTTCTCTTCCCTGGGAGCCAGTCTTGAGTTCTTCTGTCTACTCAGTTAGATAGGGTGTTTGATGACATCATATTAGCAGAAAAAAGCCTTAATCCAGAGCTTCACCAATCCCACAGCCCAGCCGTGCCTAAATGAAAAGAAATAAAATTAGAAACAAAACAACATTCATACATCCTACACAGTGTATATGGGGAACTATTCACAAGTGCAGCAGTAGCAGAAGAAGCTTACTGAGCTTTATCCTTGAGGGGCTACTTAATCTCCATCAAGAAGATAAGAATCTAAGTGCCAGCAATAGACATTTCAAAAGCAAAGACATTTCAGGAAAACTTGTTTTCTCGTTTACTGTTTAGCTGCAGTGTGGATAATACATAGTGTCATGCTACAAATATATATATTAACATGGGGTTTTTTTTGTAGTGTAAGATATTAGTCTAGAATTTGAATCTAGCTCTAGAATAGCAGCCATTGGTGTTATAGAATTATGGAGTGATGGGTGTGATACCAGAGGAACAGCAGTGGAAAGAAGCACTACTAAAACAAATGACGGCGTTTAGCTTGAGTTATTTTCCCAGATTGCATTGCCAGTTTCATAGAAATGACACAAATTAATGACACAAATTAATATTCACATTTTAATCCAGTTTAGGCTTTCTAGTTAGGTTGGCCCAGTCTATACATTTCATTGCTTTCATTCAAGCCCTTGTAGGAGTTTATTGGACATGGGGAGGTCAAATGTGTCTACAGCTAAGATATCATATCAATGTCAATTTGCAAGGAATGAAAGATGATTAAGAGACCGTAGGTTTTCATTGTAGGGTTTAATATATAGCCATCTGATTCTGTTTTCTTTTTTGTGAAATGAAAGTAAGGGAAGGAGCTTTGAAAATGAAAACGCTTTCCAATCCACAGAAGCTTTTGGCTTCCCCACTTAATAGCAGATGGCAGTATCTCCTAATTCAGTAATTAAATTTTCAGATATTCACGACGCTTATATATGGCAGAACGAAGAAAGTCATTAGAATAAATGAAGATTGATGAACTGCATAGTAGCATCTGAGGGAGAAGTGTGTAGTTGGAACATTTCCTTGTGTGCTGAGATCTCCCAGTTGGCTTAGTGCGGGACAGAAAGAGGAACAGCGAAAGCAAAGCAAATAACAGTGAGAAAGGTTTTGTGATAGAGCTCACTGCTCACAGGGGGAAAACAGCAGGCGGCAGCGGGGGGAGGTGGTGGGGTTAGGAAGATACGGAGAACAAAAGAAAGAGAAGAACATTAATCAAAATGGATTTCGAACTATGGTAAGATTTAGACTGGCATCAACCATCGAACTCTCTAGTACAATATGGGCTGGTAGAGGGCAGGGCATGTTATGTAGAGAACACAGAAAAGCAAAGGACAGTAACAATTTCCCTGCAGGGGGCTTATACCATGTGCAGGTCAGGCTGACAGTGTGGGTGGGCTGAAGCTTAGGTGGGTTATAAGCAAACACAGCATGGAACAGATTTGTAAGCTGTGCAGAGAAAACCAATGTTGTCCTGAGAGGAAGCCTGAACGATTTCCACTTCTGCACAGCTTCGCTATTTATGTCAGTGTCGGTGATTAATTAAGAAGCTGCAGTAACATGGCAGAAAGCTGGATCCAGACATCTACACCCACTGACTCATCCATCTAATGACCAGAAGGCCAGTTATAGGCTAAGCACACTCGAACAAATCAGAGAAAGAGAGCCAAGAGAGTGAGGAGACTGACAGAATAATCCATAACGAAGCCATTTAACTGGGAAACGACAGTGATGACAGGTATACTCATACTGCAGCATATTGGAGCCAAAAAGCTTCACTCCTACGATAGTCACACCACATAGGAGCACATATGTACACTGACAAAACACAAAACACGATTCGATTTGTTGGTGTACAATCTCTACTGGGCCAGTGATCAATGATAGCTGTAATAGGAAACAGCTGAGATTTGCTGTATCTCCATGTATCTCCATTTTTGTCAGTTTATTTTTCACATCATTTGAACACAACAGTGGCCAATTATACTGTGCAAAAATTTCATGACAGATGGACCAATAGAAACGCTCCAAAATAGCTTGAGAAAAAATCTGGGTCTATTGATTCACATTGAAAAGTAAGGCTGTTTTTGTCCTCTCCTGTAAAGGTGTTTTGGAGATTCTGCAGTGAGAAGCTGCCAGTATTTGGCCAGTTGTATTATGAATTTTGGGATTTGGATTCAAATCACATGAGCTAACAAAGTTTGGTGGTAAAGGTTTGTTGGGCTGAACCACCAAAGAGTTTAACATCAGTGCATCAATTTAGCGTGTACTTAGAGTGTATGAAGCAAATAGCAATCTCACTGTCCTTACTGCCTGTTGTATTAAAGACCAACAGTGGCTAATAAAAGTCATCAGTTTTGCCTATTATTTGTCTATTTGTCAATCATTGGTCAGTATGTAGTTCAGCAACACTGTCATTATGGACTAGCGGTTTCCTGATTCATAAAATTAGCAATAGGGAGTGGTTGAAGATATGTTGTAGGCTACTAAGTTAATGTTTCCATTTTCTGTTTATTAGAGCATCGGAGAATAAAATGCAATATTTGAAGCAAAAGCTCGGCTTCATAGTGTCCTGATCTAAACCCCAGGCCACAATCTAATATGCTAGTTAAGATACAATAAGATATCTCGAACGAGTGCCAGAGAAAACCACTGAAATCACAGACAGGGCTCATGTGTAAACAGAAGCCGATACATTAAGAGAAAAACAGTGGCATCTTAAACACAGCTGGCAAGGTGGATTGGTTCTGTGAAGCTTTTGTTTTTAAGGTGCTACATTTTCAGATTTCACAAGTGAAAAACATCTCAACCACTCAGGATAGGTGATAAAACCTGTGCCTAGAGCCTGCACAGCTGCTACAGCACAGAGGCGATACAGCATAACCAGCAACACTTGTTCTAAATTCTAAAGTTTGAAAGAAAGCATTTTACCTTGAGATCAGATAATAAAATTAATAAATAATAAATAGATAATAAACATAGATGTTTTTAGTCCTACCAGTGGCAGCATTCCCTTATAAGTATGATGGCATTGCTAGATGGGTCTACTATTGCCTTTACCTCGTTCTTGCCTTGGGACTTTCAACATTAATTCCACTGGCTGGTTTCTGTGTTAATCACTGAAACCATCACAAACTGATGACAATGGCTTGTACTTCTATAGTACAACCACAAAGTATGATTGCTTAGGTCTTGGGGCCCTTTCCATCAGTAATACTTTATTGACAGAAAATGTGTCATCTTGCTATTGACCTTCAGCTTATGTCAGGTTGAAGTGTGAGAACTCAGGTCATGTTGTCCAGGATTACACCTCACAGCACATCATCAAGCCTCAGCTGAGAGAGATGACAGGTCTGTGATTGGTTCACTTGGCAGTTAGTTAATGTCTCTGGTCAGTCTCTGTCTTCCCCACATGTGTTCCATGACTCACTGCTCACTTATCATTCACTGTCTAATGAAATCTCTGCTCAAAACCGTCTTCTGTGCAGATTCCCAATTTTTACAGGCTGACACTTTGTGCCTTCTCACTGAGCGATGAAGTAGTCTTTCACTTCTATGGGAGATTTGCATTTTGTTCCTACCAACGAGGAAAAGGTCACTTTGCTATTTTAGAGCTCCAGATCATGGAGCAGACAAACTGAAGACCCAACACTCAATCCAATTAAAGACAGTTGGGCCTCTTCTAAACTTCTCACTACATATATATTTCTATTAGTCCATATTCATCATGAAGTTTCCACACAATGTAAGACTCTTAGTCTTTACTTAGTACTTAGAATTCAGGCGGTGCTGAGTTTTATTGTACAGTGTACAGAAAACCAAATTGAGGGCTGAGCAGATCATTACACCCCCGGACACTACATACAGTATTCGTATGAATGCAGTACATGCAGTATAATAAAGTGGAGCTGACAACACGCAGCGTTTATCCCATGGTAGCATTCATGTTGAAGTATGTGAAACTAGAAAACAAGCAGTGTGGTGTTTGCATCCCGCATTGTGTGCTGACTCAGGACAGAGCAAACGCTTGCCAGGAGAGGTATGAAAGAGAGGAAAATGTACCTAGAGACCAAGCTTTGCTGTACTTAATCATGTACTGCCTTGCAGCTACATACACATACACACACACACAGCACTTGCTGCTCTAATAGGAGAAACATTCACAACAGCATCAGACCTATGCCTATATATGGCTATACATTGGTGCCCCTTAAAAGAAGCACAAAATATATCCATAAAACATATAGACTGTAAATCTAATAAACCAGTATGAATGAAAGTATCGGCGTAATCAGTCAATAAATCATAGTACAGCACTAATAAAGCCTCACTTACCCTCTTCAGTGATTATTTATGAATGGGGTAATTCAACTAGCAATAATAATTAAATGAGCCCCCTCTCACAGTAGTCATAAAATGCAGTTCCGGCAGGAGGGCTCACCTTTTCTGTACTTTGCATTGCTTTGCACTTCTTCATAAAAGACTGGATTTTCATTCCTTATATATGAACAAGTAGGTGAACACTGATAAGAACAAGTCAAGATTGTGTTTAAATGGCTTTTATCGCCCTTTTACACTTTAATATATAGATTTTTTAGAGTAACATGGCATCAGGGAGGGTCTCTGTGCTAGATGATAGTGGGGGTGGTGGAAGGGAAAAGATAAAACATGATATTTTTTGATTGGGGTGTACAATATGATATGACATGTGGTGGTGCTGCTGTTTATGCCCTAGAACACGTGTGACACAAAATAATTTAAAATATTTTCACATTGAATTACATGTATTATTATAATCTGACACATACCGTTATCACTTCGAAAGAAAAGAAGAAACAATACAACTATCAGTACAGCCTCATGTGCTGCTTAACATCCAATTAAATATAATTATGGTTGTAATGAGACATGCAGTTCATCAGTGTGATTTAATTTACTAATTTCCAAATTAAAAATATTTCAAAATTACCTAAAATTATCAACAGAATGCAGTGTGCGAAAGCTATCTATGTATAGAGATATCTACAGAAGTTAGCACACTAACCAGCTAGCCCTGGCTCATACTGTCTCATAATATCACTTTGTATCTCAAGAGGCACTAGTGAGTCTCGAATTGAATCAGTCCAACATGAGAGGATAAAGAGGTCGCGCTGTTGGCCCAGTAGGCGTATTCTAACCTCCTACCCATCATGTTGAAGGTTCTGTTCCCAGTTATATCATTTAAGAACAGGAAGGCAGTAAAAGTAGGAGTAAATGCAATGATGGCGGAAGCTTTTGCCTCACACACGGCAAGAATCCACATTCAGCAGTAAACAACAGAGTGATATAAGAAGCGATATCAAAGCTCAGAAGGTGTTTTTGAGGCGGGCCAAGGTCATGACACTAATAGGAACTATGACCTTTTATTATATGAAATACATAATATCAGCAGGGATCTGCACATGAAATGCCCAGTTTGGGGCAGTCGTGGCCTGAAGGTTAGGGATCCGGTCTTGTGCCTGGAAGATCGCCGGTTCAATCCCCGGGAGCGGCAAGTCACGACTGTAGTGCTCTTGAGCAAGGCACCTAACCCCAACTGCTCCCTGGGTGCCATGGATAAGGGCTGTCCACTGCTCTGTATGTTCACTAGTGTGTGCATATGTGGGTGTTTCACTGCACAGGTGGGTTAAATGCGGAGGTCATGTGTTTTGCGCTGTGTGCAAAACACATATGGCTAATTCTAAATTCTAAAGGGCAAAAACTGCCCCTTAAATAAAACATTATTCAGCAAATGTTAGTGGATTGTGACTGACTGCCAATATCTCTGGCTGTTTGACTGACTAGCAGACACTTCAATTATGCTACACACATTCCGGGAAGCTATGATTCACAGAAACGAATGCCAAAGGGGTAGCCGCTGGTTTGTCAGGAACGCTAAAGTACCATCCATATGCCCTGCAGGTGGGTGGGTGGACTGTCTGCTAGAACTGCACATCTCTCTCTTGCTATTTACAGCCCTGCTGTTCTTTACCGGGTCTGGCTCGAGTGTTATTTATCCTGCTAATTGCCTGGTGAAACATGTGTGACTTCTGCCTTGTGTGTATATATATATGTGTCTGTGTGTGAGTGTGTATGTGGGAAAGAGGGGGGTGGTATGGACTAATACAGTGCAAATAAATCAACCAAATGGGAGCTCAAAGGGCAACATGAACAATGCAATGTAAACACGAACAACGCAATGCAAGTCACTTCTGTATTTAAATACAATAGCACTGATTTCACGCCTCCTGAACATAAGATCTTACTAATATGCGTTATGAACAGATAAGAACCAAGCAATAAAAGTTCTGCTGTTTGATCATTGGCAAAAACCACAAAGGCTAACAGTTGGGGTAAAATTCCAGTAACAATTAGCCAATCTCTCGCTGAAGAACACGTCCCGAAGGGGCTGTCCTGAATTTGTTGCGCACTCGTTCTCACCACCCGCTTTGCTGCAGATAAAACACATCAGCACTGCTTGTAATTACATCATTCTCCTCTGCTTTTACCCCCCCCCTTACAATCAATCACACCATTTTTCCCCCTCTCACACCTTGTTCTCACCTCAGAGAAAGCAAGGCAGAACAGACAGATGGCATTCAATAAAGTATGCACTCATTTCTTCTCTGGCTATATATATATATATATGTAAAAAATGCATTGTGCCTCATTTGATAGTCTGTATTCTGCTACTACTTAAACAATTAATCAAATCTGAATCAATTTGAGGTGAAATTTCTAATTTTATGAACCTGAACCCTTTGATGCACAAGCAAACGCAAACCCAACTCAAACTTGCCCCGTATTAATTTCCTATGTTATTGTATGTATGACTGAGTATCTCTTTGGTAGATCTATTAAAATCTGTTTATTTCATTATTTAATGTTCCAAGTGTTCATTAAAAATCTTGTTTTTTTTTTTATCTCAAATCATTATTTTAATTCTTATTTATTTACTTCACAAACAAAAATAGTTGTTCCTGACTGCACATGTTAGAAAATGTCAACAGTTCCTATCTAATTCCATTGTGTACACATAAGGGTTAATTTTGACCCAAGTTGTATGTTAGAAGGGCAGTGATATAAAAATGACTTTTATTAAAAAAAGTAAAAAAAAAACTGTAATCAGGATTTGTGATGATCAAAAACAAGTATATTGCGTAATTTATAAAAGCTTGAGTGATGAAATTAACTTATTGCAAAGATACAGAAAATCAAATTTCAGTCGGGTCACTTTTAACCCAGGTTGTGCATTGAAGGATTAAAACACTGGAATTGAATTGAATTGTTGTGAGGTCACAGTTGTATACCCCTAACTGGCAGTAAATCAGTAGGGAATACAGAGCAGACAGTTAGACAGTGTAAAGACACAGTAAACATACAGAGCAGAGAGTAAAACAACAGACATATAGCAGACAGTGAAATGGCAGAAATATTGCAAATAAGAAAACGACACAGAGTAAACAGTAAAACAGTAGAGATAGAGCAGAACCCCCACTATTAGAGCACACAGGAAAATGACACTGACACAGCAGACAGTAAATGGCACAAATAGAGCAGACAGTACAATGGTTGAGAGAGAGCATGCATACAACAGAGACAGAGCACACAGTACAATAGGCCAGACAGAGCAGACAGTGCCACAGAAAGGATCAAGCAGAATATGGCATAGATAGATGTTATGGATAAATTGCAGACAAAACAACAGAGTTGGTGCAGACAGTAAAACAGTACAGATAGAGCAGACAGTAAAACAGTACAGATAGAGCAGACAGTAAAACAGTGCATACAGAGCAGACAGTAAAACAGTACAGACAGAGCAGACAGTAAAACAGTACAGATAGAGCAGACAGTAAAACAGTACAGATAGAGCAGACAGTAAAACAGCACAGATAGAGCAGACAGTAAAACAGTACATACAGAGCAGACAGTAAAACAGTACAGATAGAGCAGACAGTAAAACAGTACAGATAGAGCAGACAGTAAAACAGCACAGATAGAGCAGACAGTAAAAAAGTACATACAGAGCAGACAGTAAAACACCACAGATAGAGCAGACAGTAAAACAGTACAGATAGAGCAGACAGTAAAACAGTACAGAAAGAGCAGACAGTAAAACAGTACAGACAGAGAAGACAGTAAAACAGTACAGACAGAGCAGACAGTAAAACAGTACAGATAGAGCAGACAGTAAAACAGTACGTACAGAGCAGACAGTAAAACACCACAGATAGAGCAGACAGTAAAACAGTACAGATAGAGCAGACAGTAAAACAGTACAGATAGAGCAGACAGTAAAACAGTACATACAGAGCAGACAGTAAAACACCACAGATAGAGCAGACAGTAAAACAGTACAGATAGAGCAGACAGTAAAACAGTACAGACAGAGAAGACAGTAAAACAGTACAGATAGAGCAGACAGTAAAACAGTACAGAAAGAGCAGACAGTAAAACAGTACAGACAGAGAAGACAGTAAAACAGTACAGACAGAGCAGACAGTAAAACAGTACAGATAGAGCAGACAGTAAAACAGTACATACAGAGCAGACAGTAAAACACCACAGATAGAGCAGACAGTAAAACAGTACAGATAGAGCAGACAGTAAAACAGTACAGATAGAGCAGACAGTAAAACAGTACAGACAGAGAAGATAGTACAACAGTACAGATAGAGCAGACAGTAAAACAGTACAGACAGAGCAGACAGTAAAACACCACAGATAGAGCAGACAGTAAAACAGTACAGATAGAGCAGACAGTAAAACAGTACATACAGAGCAGACAGTAAAACACCACAGATAGAGCAGACAGTAAAACAGTACAGATAGAGCAGACAGTAAAACAGTACAGATAGAGCAGACAGTAAAACAGTACAGACAGAGAAGACAGTACAACAGTACAGATAGAGCAGACAGTAAAACAGTACAGACAGAGCAGACAGTAAAACACCACAGATAGAGCAGACAGTAAAACAGTTCAGACAGAGAAGACAGTAAAACAGTACAGACAGAGCAGACAGTAAAACAGTACATACAGAGCAGACAGTACAACAGTACAGATAGATCAGACAGTAAAACAGTACAGATAGAGCAGACAGTAAAACAGTACAGATAGAGCAGACAGTAAAACAGTACAGACAGAAAAGACAGTAAAACAGTACAGATAGAGCAGACAGTAAAACAGTACAGACAGAGCAGACAGTAAAACAGTACATACAGAGCAGACAGTAAAACAGCACAGATAGAGCAGACAATAAAACAGTACAGACAGAGCAGACAGTAACACAGCACAGATAGAGCAGACAGTAAAACAGTACAGATAGAGCAGACAGTAAAACAGTACAGACAGAGCAGACAGGAGAACAAGGAAGGTAAAGTAGACAGTACAACAGTACAGATAGAGCGGACAGTAAAACAATACAAATAGAGCAGACAGTACAACAGTACAGATAGAGCGGACAGTAAAACAATACAGATAGCCCAGGCAGTAAAACAGTACAGATAGAGCAGACAGTAAAACAATACAGACAAAGCAGACAGAAGAACAGCACAGTAAGAGCAGACAGTATAATAGTACAGATAGAGCAGACAGTACAACAGTACAGACAGAGCAGACAGAAGAATGATACAGTCAGAGCTGCAGTATAATAGTACAGATAGAGCAGACAGTACAACAGTACAGACAGAGCAGACAGAAGAATGATACAGTCAGAGCTGCAGTATAATAGTACAGATAGAGCAGACAGTACAACAGTACAGACAGAGTAGACAGAAGAATAATACAGTCAGAGCTGCAGTATAATAGTACAGATAGAGCAGACAGCATAATAGTACAGATAGAGCAGAGAGTATAACACTATAGACAGAGTAGACAGAAGAACAATACAGACAGCAGACAGTATAATAGTAGAGACAGAGCAGACACTACAAACTACAGACAGAATAGGCAGAAGGACAATACAGACAGAGCAGACAGTACAACAGTACAGATGGAGCATAGTATAACAATACAAATAGAGCAGATAGTACAACAGTACAGATGGAGCACAGTATAACAATACAAATAGAGCAGATAGTACAACAGTACAGATGGAGCACAGTATAACAATACAAATAGAGCAGATAGTACAACAGTACAGATGGAGCACAGTATAACAATACAAATAGAGCAGATAGTACAACAGTACAGATGGAGCAGACAGTACAACAGTACAGATAGAGCAGACAGTATCATAGTACAGACAGAGCAAACAGAATAACAATACAGACAGAGCAGACAGTAAAGTCGGATAGATAGCGTGAACTGTACAACAGTAGATATTCAGTAGACAAAGCAGTGAAGTTGAAAATCAGTACAAACCGAACAGTGAGTAAAATGATGCAGGTAGACCACTGAGAACAACAAGACAGAGCAGACAGAAAGGAGATGGGAGAACACAGAGCTTTTATGTGTCATTGTATTCAGTCTGTTTGTATTTTCTTTTGTTTACCCTCCATTTACGTTCGTGTTTATTAAAAGTAAATTTTATTTTTAAAAGCTCTGCGTTTGTGTCTGTGCCTGCTGAGACCCTCGTGACACACTGATGGCTGTTCGTGGTTTGTGGTCTATTCTTGACCCTTCAGTCAACCACAGTAACACTGCTATATAACACCTACCAACATAAACTGACAGTCGGATAGATAGCGTGAACTGTACAAGAGTAGATATTCAGTAGACAAAGCAGTGAAGTTGAAAATCAGTACAAACCGAACAGAGAGTAAAATGATGCAGGTAGACCACTGAGAACAACAAGACAGAGCAGACAGAAAGGGGGGGGGGGGGGAAACAAATGGAAAAGGCCTTACACTTGAGTGAGACCTTGCACCAACTTTGAGACCATTGACCATTCATTTGTGAAGTTTGGTGTTTAGTAACAGAGCACCATGTCATACACAAATAATAATGTAGAATGCTTAGTTTAGTCTCATTTCTGCTTGATAAAGTTGTGTTATACAACATGATAAGACACCTACATTTATATAACAAGTGTCATGAATTATCAATCAACATGCTACAAAATAATATGAACCAAAGTAAGGAACATTTAAAGCAAAAGTCTTAATAAAAGTATATTAATAGCCACATAACATATCATGCAAAACATTATAATGTATAAAACACAAACAAAAGAAAATACTTCACCCTATTCACTCGTACCACTCTACTCAAGTGTTATCCACGTATCATACAGGTGCACCACATACATGTACCTTTAGAAACTATGGCCCTTACGACAGATGTTGTCACAACAGCAGCTTTACAGAAAATCTGGGTTCTTTTGTTTACCCTCCATTTACGTTCGTGTTTATTAAAAGTAATTTTTATTTTTAAAAGCTCTGCGTTTGTGTCTGTGCCTGCTGAGACCCTCGTGACACACTGATGGCTGTTCGTGGTTTGTGGTCTATTCTTGACCCTTCAGTCAACCACAGTAACACTGCTATATAACACCTACCAACATAAACTGACAGTCGGATAGATAGCGTGAACTGTACAAGAGTAGATATTCAGTAGACAAAGCAGTGAAGTTGAAAATCAGTACAAACCGAACAGAGAGTAAAATGATGCAGGTAGACCACTGAGAACAACAAGACAGAGCAGACAGAAAGGAGATGGGAGAACACAGAGCTTTTGTTTCATTAACAAACCTTAAGTAGTACAAGTGCAGAGAACCGAAGTTTTTTCCGAAGTTTTAACCTTTACATACGGTATTGGTTCTGTGCTTAATATTTTCTCACTATAACTGTACGTCCAATCCAAGAACCATTTGGGAACATTTCTTTTTAAAGCATACAGAGTGGAATAAATGATGAAGATCCTAAAAACAGTTACTAAGCAGACACTTCATCTCTCTTGAGTAGAGGAAGAGAGAAAGCAAAGGCTCAGTCAATTTCCACTCTGTCACTTGAAAGAGGTGCCAGTCAGAAACAGCGTCTTATATTAGAGAGAGTGATAGATGCAGGAACAGAGGACATTTTACAACTCGCAAGATTCACCGGGGTCTGAAAGAATCAAGTTCTTCAGGGGCAAAACTCTTTGAAGAACCTCAGCCATGGGAAAATCCATGAACATAAAAAATGTGATTAAAAGACATTTGTCAGAAAAATAGTTAATTATACACAGAGGTAATAAGTGGGTCACTGATATACTCAGGTTTTGATACTTAGAATGATGTAAACATTGTATTCCAACAAGTCAACAAGTCTTTACTAAATAGTCATGTGTGAAGTAACACCACTGGCTACTGATTAATGCTACAGCTTGTTACTTCACAAATTCTGACATAGCCATTACACATACATTCATTTGTCATTGTATTAGGTACAATCACAGGAGTATGCATATAGCCCACCACTCCCCACTCATCAATGAAAAGGGACCACAGTAAGACCACCACTGACAGCTATTATTTAGGCAAAGAACCAGTACAATAAGTACAATACTTCATAATTTTCCAGATGTTTTTATTTAGCCTTAATGAGCAAATAATAGGGAATTAATATCCTCCAGAGCTATTTTTATATGTACTTTTATTATTTGACCTATGTTATTGCCTTATATGATTCTAAATGAATTCTCCTGATTTCTTCTATTAATGTTAAACTTTATCGCCCATCTGTAAACCACCTTAAGTTGCCACCAGTAAGAAAAGTGCCCTATGAATGATGATAAATATGATTATAATAACAAGGCCATGTCAATTCCATTAGTGAGCCTTATCAAGATAATAATGAAAAGTCATATCACTCACTAAACCTTGTCAAGACAATATTCAGAGTGAATATTCAGAATTGCATATTTTTTGTACAATAATATAATGTATAGGTAATTGGGGGGGGGGGGGGGGGGGGGATAACAAATGGAAAAGGCCTTACACTTGAGTGAGACCTTGCACCAACTTTGAGACCATTCATTTGTGAAGTTTGGTGTTTAGTAACAGAGCACCATGTCATACACAAATAATAATGTAGAATGCTTAGTTTAGTCTCATTTCTGCTTGATAAAGTTGTGTTATACAACATGATAAGACACCTACATTTATATAACAAGTGTCATGAATTATCAATCAACATGCTACAAAATAATATGAACCAAAGTAAGGAACATTTAAAGCAAAAGTCTTAATAAAAGTATAATAATAGCCACATAACATATCATGCAAAACATTATAATGTATAAAACACAAACAAAAGAAAATACTTCACCCTATTCACTCGTACCACTCTACTCAAGTGTTATCCACGTATCATACAGGTGCACCACATACATGTACCTTTAGAAACTATGGCCCTTAGGACAGATGTTGTCACAACAGCAGCTTTACAGAAAATCTGGGTTCCAAGCCCCCAGTAAGCAAGCCAGGGGCAAGACAAAACTCCCCCAGAGCAAGAGAATGAAACCTTGAGAGAAACCAGACACAAAAAGGGGAACCCATCTTCTTTCGTTCAACACCAGTCATCCTCTATCCCTTCACCCAGTTTCTGACTACAGTATCACTGTGTCACACCTGCCCGTCCACGTGCATCTGTTTACGTTCCATCCATGTGTTTCTGTTTGTCACGTGCTCCTCGTCTCCGCCCCTGCCCTGCCTCGCACACCTGTTCCCCATTGTTGTTCCCTCTTGTTAGTCCAAGTATACATACCCTGTGTTTGCCCTTTGTGTGCGTTGGTCATTGTCTTGGGATTATCTTGTTATGTAGTGTTATCTGTCTAGGTAATGTCTTCAGGTTATCGTGGTATGTGTCATTGTATCCAGTCTGTTTGTATTTTCTTTTGTTTACCCTCCGTTTACGTTCGTGTTTATTAAAAGTAATTTTTATTTTTAAAAGCTCTGCGTTTGTGTCTGTGCCTGCTGAGACCCTCGTGACACACTGATGGCTGTTCGTGGTTTGTGGTCTATTCTTGACCCTTCAGTGAACCTCAGTAACACTGCTATATAACACCTACCAACATACCACTCTCTTGTTGCTGCCGTCCAAATAAAGTCTGGTTACTGGTGGTCCTGCGGTGGTCCTTAACCATTGCAGGATGGGGTAGAGGGTGATAAATTGTGCAGCAACGGCTGGGGTACAGTTAATAACTATACCACTGCAAAGTACACCTATATGGGTGGTATATCTGATAAATGGCAACTCAGTGTAACACAGGCTGTAAAAATAACCTGGCCTCGCTGTGTGCTGTTACTTTCTTTGCTGTCTTATGTGTCAAGTGAAGACAGTGCAGAGGATAATCAGGGCGACAGCAGGGGTGCAGAGAGCAGGCAGCGGAGCAGGCCAGAGATGAGGCCGGACAGGACGGGAGAGGGAGGCTGCTGGCCAGGTTCAGAAGCTTGTTTATGAAGCGGCAGCCGCTCTTTGGCCCCCACTGGAGCTAATTAACCTTGGCCTAAAAATAGCAACAGAGACCTATCAGAGCGAAGGTGAGGAGGGCTGTCTGAACTTGCCTCCAATACAGCCGCCTTCACGCTTTCTTTTCAACACATTTCATTTAAAACCCTTTCTCGCCATCACGTCTATTTTCATTACAAACTAGACCTCAGGTAATCCACGGAGACCTTCCACATCTATAGAGAACCTCTGCATTTTCAAAGGATATCGTCACTGTTCAAAGAAAAACATGTATCTCTATTTTTGTTCATTTTCATATTTCTACATCATTTCAACACGACAGCTGCTGTTTACATTGAGTGAAAATTTCATGGTTAATGAACCAATAGAAATGTTACAAAGTAGCTTGGTTCCATTGACTTACATTGAAAGTAAAGAAGGTTTATGGCCTCTCCTAAAGTTGCTGTTTTGAAGAAACTTGTTTTTCTTTGGACAGCTACGATATACACAATATATAAGACTATCGTTTTTGATTAAATTAAAGTCTCAGTTTTTTGCATACTTTGGTTGATGTGTTTTGTATTGGTAAACACCTCACTTTGCACAGCTTACCTTAGGTAATATCAGCTGTTAAAAAGGGTTTTAATAAATTCATGTTTTTCATTTGCTTTATGGGTTTCCCTCATTTGTACCTGAATAGTCACTGTAGTGTCAAGTCAAATTAGTCCAACACGAGAGGATGAAGAAATAGCACTGCAACCCTGATGGCATACTCTAACCTCCTGTGAATCATGCTGAAGTTTCTGCGCCCATTAGATCATTTAAGAACAGGTAGCTAATGAAATGAAGAGTAAATGCAACAATGTCCGAAGCTCTTGCCAAGCAACCATTATAATGAATGCTGCCACCAGCTCTCGGCAAGAATTCACATTCAGCAGCAAACAAAAAAGTGATGCAATTAGAAGAAAAAACAAGTTAGAGATAGATAGAGATACTCCTGGTGATGTAATTGATGAGATTTGATGCTGGAATAATAATGTGTTTTTCTATGTTTCTTACAATAAGGCTAAACAACTTTCTAGGGATATGCTGGAATATGAATATGAATAGAATATGAATTTTCCAGGTTTGCATCATCTTACAATTCACTTATTTAAAGGAAGTAGTGTAATCATTCCATCACTAAAAGATTATAAACAGTTTTATAACTATTGTTCAAATCCGAAAGAGACAATTCAATGTATCAGTAAGCATTCAAAAGGAATACATCCAAATAAACAAACATGAAATTGTGGTTTTGTGTGCCAGCTTAACAATTTCAGGGCTTTACTTTAAACCTACTAAACGATTTGTCCAACGGACACACAATTCCACAAGATTAACATCAGGTCAATGGCAATATTTTCTAATGCTTATATTTCGAAAGTTTATTGAACTAGTTCATATGCTAGTTAAGTCCAGCTGAATTATAAAACTGTGAAATTAATGTTATCAAAAAGTGGACTTCAAAGTACATTATGCTACATTTTGAATTTGGATTGTAATTATAATGTCGAGAGATTTCCTCGTTGATGAGTCAGCCTATCAAAGGAAGTGCACCCTCAGGCTGTGCTAGTGGACACCGTAGCCCAGCTAGTGGAGTACTATGCCCTCTGAAGGCTTAATCAAGGATAAAGGCTATCAGTGAGAGTCCAGCAGTTCAAGAAGCTTAATAACAATCTGGACTAACATTAACTCAGACAGTAAGTATTCAGATAGTGGCAGATGAGTGATTACTAAAAGAAGCCGGGCTCAGCCATTCAGCCATTCAAAATACAGACTCATATATAATCATATAATTACATAATATCATATAATATCAGTATCAGTAATAGATGACTTAAAAACATTCACAAAGAAACAGCTACTTTCAAAGGAATTCATAAAGTACACAAGAAATACTGCATAAACCTCAACATCTTATTCCAAAAAGTGAATGAAGTCCTTATTTTATAGCAATGCATGTGAATTAACACCACCTTTTGCTACTGACTATAGCTTTAGACCTCTAGAGTCATATGAAGTCTACATCATGCCCATATCAGTAGTTTTTCTGTATGGAAAAAAAATCTTGTTTCTAAATAAATAAATAAATAAACAAACAATCTTTGGCGCAGTACTGTGTATTTTAAATATTCTGTGCATGTATAAAATTAAGACACGCGCCACCATACACAAGGTTCAGTCTGATAAAACAAAGCGGCTGCTGTTGGTCCTTTCTCTGTTGGAAGTTTAATTTCCCAGTGGGTTCATGAAATTGAAGCACAGCTTCTGAAGAACAGCAGTGCTAGGCGTGCGTCACATCAGCAGGCGGGGGCTCAGGAGTAGCTCTGCCTGTGGATACACAGGGTGAGAAACAGCTACCAGCTGCCCAAGTCAGGAACAATCCACACCTTCTCACAAACGCCGCTCATCCAGCGTTAGGGAGCCTGACCAACTGCCCCCGTTTCACTAAACCCCACTTAATAAGAGGAAATGAAATGTGGACGCTCCTCAAATTACCCAATCAATGCAATGAACTCGAGGAGACGGCGCTAATTAAATGAAAGCATGAGAGCTCTTGGCATTATTGATGAGGCTCGATGCTCGTCTCCATCTTTCTGTTGTCACTTAGCCATGGAACGAGCTGTCTGGGCGGGAATGGGAAAGAGCGACTAAGCTATGCCACTGCACAAGCTTAATTCAGCGAAACTAACAGTAATTGAAGGAGCTGCTCATCTTGTAGGCTGAGGATGCGCATGTCATTCATTACTAGAAGTAGAATCTTGGGCCACAGCCACAAATGAGCAAAGCACTGTAATGAACAGACAAGGCTTGGGAGGAAGTGCGAGAGCGTGGCAGGGTTTATATAGCAGCATCTATTAAAACAACATGGTGACTGATCGGTGATGACATTCTGCTATATCAGCCAATATCATGTATAGAATCAAAGATTAAACAAACAAAAGCATTGCTTTACCAACTGCTTTGAGTATGAATACCAATTAATTCCCATTTTTAAATTTCATAAACTCAAAACCAAGCCAAAAATAAACAGCCCACAAGCACCAAGGCAGGAGTTTCCACAGGGCCTTCTAGATGTTCATAGAAAGCCAAATAATTTCTAGGAACTCCAAAATACATGATATTTTCAGTTCCTTTTTTGTTCAACAGAATGTTTGTATTTTAAATCTGCAAGTATTATAGTCTGACTGGTTGTTGAAGTTTTAGAGTTTTAAAAGTGTTGAAAATTGGCCAATCATGAATTGTCTTTCTTCATAGTATTCATGGCAGCTATAACCACACCTTCTATTTAATAGGCCTTTGAGAGCTGGCTGTAGTGAAGGCCCAACATGTTACAGAAACTATCAGCATAATTATGATCATTATGATAAATTATGATTATGATTTTAAAAGTCTAAGATTCATCACTACTTGAGAATACAAGCAGCCTAATCTATCAGCTGTTAGAAATGGCAAACAGCGGCTGCAGCTCTGTATCATGGATTTCTACCAAAAAGTCACTGTGAAACTGCTTCAAGCTGACAATCTAGTTGTGTTTTCAAAGCTTTAAAATATATCTTATGTTTAACCTGCAATGTGACCACAAAATGTTAAAGCAAATCACTTAGAGACAACAACTAACCAACAACTACTACGTTTTCACTACTGATTTTTTAGAAAGCTCCATTTAGTTTATGTTGTATGTTTCTTATTTCTTTATTTATGTAAAGCACTTTGAGTTGCCACTGTGTATGAAAGGTGCTATACAAATAAACTTGCCTTGTCTTATTGGTTTCTGTTAATTAGATCCTTTAAATGTTACATTAGTTCTCTTATCCTTATGCTAAAGATAAAGTTTAGCTGAAAGCTGTCTTTTGAATGATGATCTTGATTGATTAGTCATTTTATATTACAGTTATTACAGTTTTTTTACTTCATGAAAAAACACATTCATAGTGTTTACTGGCAGCATTTTACTGCCAGCAATTTTGCCAAAACCCAACTTATAAAACCAATAAAATCAATAAAAAGCTGTCAGTAATCTATAAAAATAAAACAAAACAAGTATTCTTAATAAAAACCTGGTAACACTACGAATCCTGTTTTTACAACATCTTAAAAAATTATATTTATAAGACATTATATGGCATGCGTAATACCACAAAGTGTCCAGCATACACCTGTATCCTTGGTACATAATTATAAACCTCTGCCTTTCTTTTGGCCAATGAAAACTTTTGCTATAAACCTTTTTATCATTAGCTAAATGCTACATAAGCTGGGCTCTAGAGGTGACTAAAGCCCAATTCAGACTGGATTGGCTTTACATGGGGAGGCGGGTAATGCAAATTTTACAAGCATTTCCACAGTGATTTTAAGTTCTGCCCAAAGTGTTTTCTAAAGCCAACATGAAACGTTACTGTCCTATCTCACACGTACAACTCATATCAGTAAAAGATCTTATATGTTTGAGTCAGAAATGCTATCGTTTCTGGAATCTATACACATGGAAGCCGTCAAAAACACAGAGCAGTGTATACGATAGATGCAGTGAAGGATATGGGAGGTACACTATCTCTCCACTTGTGCTGAACTTGCAGAGCTCAAGTTTCTGCTAACATCAGGATCCCTCTGAGTTTGGCCTCAGATCACAGAGCATAATAACCTACATTACAGATCTCCAGTGTGCAAACAAGTTGCACAAGTTACACATAAAAAGCATTCGCACATCCGCCCTTTAAAAGGCTGCACACATGTGCTCTTATCTAGTGGACATCATATTAGACACTGGCCTTTTCAGCTTCTAATGATAAGACAACAATGAAATAAATATAAACACAGTGTGATATGAAGCCGATGCAAGCAAGAACAACTCAAATAAAACATAATGCATCCATTTTACACTTAATTAACAACAAATGTCAGTGCTCGCTGCTGAGTTATGAGATATGAAATATGAATTATCTTTCTGAATCTTGCTCCAGAGAGATGTGACACCAGGAGTGAGCAATGACACATTCATAATAAGTCATTAAATATTGTAGATAGAGTACCTGAGGTTCTCATTAAAATGACTAAATTTAGTTTTTAAGCCATATGAAACTAAACTAGTGCACTCATCAACCACAAAACCAAGCATTGTGTTCAATTTTGTGATACGGTGATGATTCTATTAGTGTCATGTTGCGTACCCCTAGCTGACACTAACCCTGGATGTTTCTTATTTTCATGCAGCCATCAGAAGAACAGAAAATGTTTATAGCAAAGCAGGCCTTGGAGACCATCATGTCTATGGCAAACTCTTGTTCTTGATGTTGAACCAATTACATATGAATGATTCAGTTACAGAGTAGCACTTGTGAGACTCCCCCCCTTCCCTCCAAAAACCAGACACACACCCCCCATCCCGCACATAAATCTCTGCCTCTGAATGCCTTTGTCAGGCTGTTTTCCGCCATCCGCAGAGACTGGATTTGACAGTGCCGGAGAATTAAACATTGTGACAAGTGCGTCCGTGTTCGCGACAAGAGGAGTTGAGTCCTTGCACAGATTACAGAAGCGCTTTGGTTCGGAAGCTGCAGTAAACCTTCACTAACGGCAACCTCAGCCTTCTCTCCACTGAACAAGAACCATCAGACTGCCTCAGCGCTGTCTAAAGCAGATCAAATGAGCTACACCTCTGGGCCTGCTTTCTCTAAAAACAATTCCTTTTTCCGCAAAGATGATCCAGTTTAACATAGAAGCGAATGACAAAATGGTTCTGGGAAGCGTCTTAGCGCTTCCCTCAAATCATCTCTGCAAAGTTCCGTAAACAACAGTCTCTTCTGGGGAAGTTAATTCAGATCTGACTTCCATGACAAGCTCTAATACCGTATGTGTGTATGTGTATTCAAGCGGCCTATGAGATGATTCCAGGAGGCTGAAGCACCTCTATGTATGTTGGCAGCTTTGATGCAGCAGATTGTTCCCTTTAGGACTTCGGGCTTTGCCGCTACAGCAGAGCCAGGCCATAGCAGAGCCAGGCCACAGCAGAGATAACGCAGCACCATTTTGCACACAAATTTTTCCATAGAGAAAAGTGATGCATTGAGTTCATTTCACTGCAAATCGCTGCCATATGAATAATATATGTTACATCAACGCAGTTTTGTCTCTTAGTTTCAGTGGTGTGGCATCACTTCACCGACTGGGAGTACCGTAACTCATTGCATAATATTACAATATTAAGGTTTTTTTGGAGATTCTGCATTTAAAATGACAGGCAAGACAGCAAAGAATGGAAAAGAGGACCAAAACACATGACAGACCATCTGGGCAGAACACATTAAATGCAAATAAATTCCAAAACAAGACAGTGGAAGTCTAGTTCAATAGTATGCTAACACATACAGATCTTTACATAAAAGGTCACAACAACAAGAATACTTAATGTAGGTATAAAGCCAATGAAAGGTATGAATACACCATGAATGTCTGGTATGAATGTCCCTTTTACATTTACATGTAACATTGAATTCTCTGAAACTGACTGAAAATTAGTGTTGTATTATGCTATATTATGCTATATTATACATTTGATTAAACCTGGTGCCAGGAATTGGGGAAAGTCAAAGAAAAAGGCTCATCTGAATCGTAGCTCAACAGACTAAATAAGGCGACAATGGAATTTTAATATTAAATTATTACGATAGCAAAGTCAAGTCAAGTCAAGTTAATTTGTATAGCACTTTTTACAACAATGGTGTCTCAAAGCAGCTTTAAAGAAGTTTTAAAACAGACAGTTACAACATATACCTCCCAGTGAGCAAGCCAGAGGTAACAGTGGCAAGAACAACTCCCTCAGACTGGAGGAAGAAACCTTGGGAAGAACCAAGATTTACAAGGGGAGACCCATCCTTCTCTATATATTCTCTAAATATAACTGAATATCAAGGAAAGGAGTCTCTGTTTGAAATCTGGGTAGCAAGGCAGTCTCTGACTGAGGCAGTCTCTGACTGAGGCAGTCTCTTGAAACAGGTCCATCCTATCTTAATGCTGGTGCATCTGGATGGCACAGTGATGTAACTGAGGGTGTAGCAGTTGACACAAATGGACAGGAGAGCTGGCTGGTGATGGGTGAGGAGGAGGCCCTGATGATCAGTCCTCCAACAGCGTTCAACAGACGGGAGGACAGTCATTACCTCAGGAACAGTAAAGTAAAACAGTAGACAGAACCTACCCTAACCCTAACCCTAGACCTACTTTAGGACACCACCAGATGTGCAGAAATAGTTAAGGTTTGTATTATATATATATATATATATATATATATATATATATATATATATATATATATATACACAAGCCTAAATATATAATATATAAAAGTGTGTAAAGTCATAAAAGAAATGGCCCATTACTGTTTGGAAAATAGTCTGGTTACCATGATTCACATTAAAAGTAAAGTATGTGTTTAGTTTGTTTTCTGTAAAGTTATCATTTAGGATATACAAGATTTTGTCACAACTGCAGCAATCTGTTGAAACAGGTGAATAAGCCAATTTTTTTTTTAAGTTTAGACCAACTAGTATCCCATTTAAAAATACAGCCAAGAGAGGAAAGCTCTCGTTTTCATAGTTGTTCAACTGTAAGTCACTATACAGCATGATTTAATAGAATGTAACACCTGAGTGAGACCACCTGAGTAGATAGTGTATAGATACGTTCTTTAGGGTAACAAATAAAACAGCACCACAGAAGCAATAATAGACAAAATGATGCTTACTTTTACCTGTATATATATAAATATATGTGTTCAAGTCCTGCTAACAGGTTACAACCAACCAGCACTGGCATAAACAAATGTAGGACTATATTCAATTTACAATTCTGATTCATTGTCTGAATGAATGACATCTCTTCCCTCATGCCTACACGCAGTAATTAGAGTACCAGTTCTATGTGAGATATAATTGAAGCCCTTTCGGCAGAAGACAGTAAATATTTGCATTCGGCGTGCTGACAAAAGGAAGCGCTATGGCCACCCCATGCATTTGCTTCGGTTGCCAAGTGTGCCATCTGGCTAATAGCGACATATTCTCGCAGAACGAGCAGATGCAAGGGGGTGAATGAGTGAGGATGAATGGGTGAGGGAAAGAGTGATTGTTCGATCTCTTCAGATAAGAACAATGGTTTGCAGCCTGGTGAGAAAAACGAATAGACACATACACGTGTTCAATGTGACACACACTGTTTCATATCACACGCTAATACAACAAGGTAACAAGGAGGACACAGATGTGCCAGTACAGTTAGTGAGCTACTGTGTGTATGAATGTAAGTGTCCCAAGTGTTTGGACCTCTAAACACAAAGGAAGTCATTCTTGTGAATTGGCTATGAGGCCACACTGAACCAAACAGAAACAGCAAAACAACGTCTTGCTTTTTTAGCACATTATTCTAAGGATTGAACGCAGTGCAAAACAATGAACAGACATTAGTCGCATTACAAAACCCAACTATTGTGCTGGAGTAATTGCCAAGTCAGGCTTCATGAGGTACCGCATACGAGTGGCTTTTATTCTCCTGTCGTAGCAGCGGGTGCTGTTATCTGGCGGACGCCGGGTAATATCAAACAATGGAATATTCGGGACATTAAATACAGTTATTATGAAAATGATTCCTTGGGATATGGTCCTGTTGCCATGACAACAGGGCCCCTGGGAAGGTGCCGGAGAATTTAGACTCAAGCTTTTCTCAAAGTTAAAGGTTAAAGAGTGGCCTATTGTTACGAGGATGGACAGCGAGTGAACACTCTATTTTGGAGACTCTCCGTGTTCCAGCTAGAAGACCCTAAGAAAGGCACACGGGGGAAGGAAGTCTTATCTATGAATGAGGAGCAAGTGAATGAAGGGTTTTTATGTGTTTTTAATGTCCGCTCGTCCTCTGTGGTCACAGTGATAGCCCAGCTCAGAGACAATGAGCACGGATCAATAGAGGTGATTAACGCTACTTGGCACAAGTCTACTCACACACCAGCACACACATCTACAAATAAAGCTTTGGTTTAGAAGTATGGTGGTAGGTATATGACATGTAGGTTGTGGAAATGGTTATTTACTAATAGCTCCTAAAAAGAAAGATCTAATGAAAGGCTCTGTATGGAAGTGAATGTTGTTTTATGGCTTTATTCCAAAAAATATTTTAGACAACTGCAATATGTGAACAAGCCTGTTAACCAATCAGAAGCATTTTGTTCTGTTTTGTTCTTTTTGTGGTCCTTCATGAGCAAGAATGGTTGAGACCCACCACTTTGCCAAAATAGTGTTGGTTGATTCTTCAACACAAAATAAAGGAACCATCCAAATTGTTACCAGTGTAAAGTTCAAAATAGAGGTCTACACAGGCCTTATTATTAATGCCCATACCCCATACAATCACTAAGCAACCCTGTGCCTGGAAAAGCTAGAGTTATTCTTGCCTAGTCCCGCCCACAACACCTACACTGTAAAAAAAAAGGTTGTTTTAACTTAAAGTGTTAGTGTCTGGGCTGCCTTAATCTTTTTTTTAGTTAATCTTTTATGTTTTTCTGAACTTTAAATAATATATTTCTGGCCATAAACCACAAATGCTTGTTCTGTTGATTATTTGAAACTCAATTAATACCCAAGCACACAGCTAAACACTTCAACATTCCAAAATAGAAGTTTGAAATATTTTTAGGCTAAACAAAGTCATGTGAAATTAAACATGGCACCAAACAATCAGTCAACAAGCTGTCAACAGACCAGCAGGCAGCGACAACACTAGATTGAGATTCAACACTAACTTTATTTTTATGTGCCAGCATTAAATTAACTAATAAGTCGACAAAATGTCTACAAAGTCCTACAGATAAAAGGAAAATAAAGTTAAAAGAAGCTGATCATACTGCAACACAGGTTAAACAGCCAAAGCATGTGTGGAGAGCTTGCTGCTCATGACTACTAATGTCTTTATCTCTGCAGCATTTTTGCAGCTCATTTGTTTCCTGACTGTTCTCCTACAAGCAGCCAATAATTGTCTAAGCCCGCCCGCCCCCTCAGTCAGCTATATTACCTGACCGCACTAGCCTCTAACCTGTTAGCTAATTACCCACAATGGCCTCGGTGCTTCAAAATGAATCCCACCTGCAAACTATTTAGGCACCCGTGAGAGCTGTAGACCCTTTACGAAATAGGTAACTGCTGAAAGATATATACACTTCTTGAAGAAACTGCCAACATTTCTCAGTGATGTCCATGCCTACTTCAACCTTTCCATGTGAAGTCATATTTATGAGCTATTACAGCATGGCTGCATAACACTGGATGCAGGTGCTGGACTGGCCTGCATGCAGTTCGACCCATCTCCCACTGAGATCATGTGGTACATTATGAAGAACAAAATTCAAACATTAAGGACCAGTATGGTTCTGCTCTCTTAACTGGTTTTAAAATGATCATTAGGTGCGTTCAGTCTCCAGCTGATTAATATGTATTATTAAAAGGAAAGGAGATGTTTCCTTTTGTAAACATGTTACTGTGGCAACATTTTTAGAGCATTTGCAGTGCATGTTTACCAAAAAATAAGAAAACAAATTTCATAAAGTAAAGCATAAAATCAAAATGTTTTTAATCGTATGCTATGTAATGCAAGTAAAACTAAATGTACTAATCACTGCTCTCTGTTTGTATTAGCAGCTCTCATACTTTCCCAACTTAGATTTGTTTATGTTAGATTAGATTTGTTTATGAACGTTACAACATTGATTTCATGCAATTTGGAACCAATTCTATCAGCCCATTTCTTATGTAATGTTTATACAATGTAAATGGCATGTGAGGTTCACAAATGATACAAAACTGTATGGGTTCATAGTACAAGTTCATAGTTCCAGGTGCATCATAATCACAGTAAAATCATGTAAAATCGTAAAATCATAAAATCATGTGTTTATATGCACAAGAGCACTAAGATTTTACAAGCTACCTTCCAGACAGCGCTATGTTCACATTGTTCCTCTGCCGCACACGTGACAGTGCAAGGTTATTTACCGGAGAACAATGCATACAGTTGGAAGAGTGATGAAGGCCTCAGAAAAGCACTTCATCTCCACTGAGGGAATCCGGTCAAGGGCGACTAATTTTAGATCTGTATAGCAAGATCAGAGTTAGAAATGCACATTTCAGAATAACAGCAGGCTGAAAATGGCTGAAGATGTTGCTTCATTCGTCAATGTGAGGTCAGCGTGACCCAAAACCCTCTGAAGCATTGATTTCTCTAAAGGAGCATACACCTGTAATATAGGCTTACAACTCCTGACTGTATAATTTAGCAGACACACTCAATCCCATCCATCAACTGAAAGGAGCCCCCAATGAATTGCCACTGAGCAGATATCATTTGGGTGGTGAGACATTCTCAGCACAGCAGGTGGCCTGACATGGTAGTGGCATGGCAGCATATGACGGGATATGAGTGGTCCAGAATAAAAATGAGGTCCGAACCTGAATGACTAAGCCTCTGGTCTATGACTAATACAAGTCGCTAATAGAAAAGTTGAGTTATAGCATCGTAACTTTAAATCTACAAGATGGAGCAATGACATAGATGTTTCTAATAAAGTGGCTAGTTGAGGGTACATGTTATTACTGACTGTAAGCAGACAAAGTCTGGTTATTTGGTAGGTGCACCTGATAAAATGGGCAGTAAGTGTAGGCGTAGGTTAGCTGTATCTAATAGACTGGCATTGTAGTCTAATTCATCTAGCTTCATCTATTCGACCTTCATTCATACTGTCCTTTTGAAAAGCTCCGTATGGGACAATAATTGGCCTCTGATGTCTGAGAGAGAGAGAGAGAGAGAATGAGAGGTGGAGAGAGAGAAGACCACTTTTCACTGAGTCGGTCATACTGTCAATCACATTAGTCTGACAGAAAAAGGATAAGCACATTTTAAATCACAGTATTGAATTAGAGGAGAACAAAGCGGATATCTATATCTCTCAATCCCCTCGGACGGAATTCCTTCCCCTCACAAAGTATTTGCCCGCAAACCATGTCCACAGAGCAGTAGAGAGCAGATCCGAATGCTTTCACACAAGCACACTGACTGCAGACAGTCTTGCCCACCGCTAATCCATCACTGCACACAGACCAGCTATAGATTACCCAGCACTTTAATCTCAGTCAATACTGAGAGCAAAAACAATTTATCCTCTTAGACCACTAACACGTACACATGTAAACCTTCCATTATAAGTCTATTACCGCAGCTGTGACCAATTACTAAATGCAGCATTGCACATGCTAGTCTTTAATATGTTGCATGTCATGTTATGTATTGTATCGCTCAGCCTCAGTTCATAACAATTCACAATTTTATATCATTTTCATTCATCAGTCCTCTCTTACTACAAACAATCTATAGGCTAATAAATGCAACCAAGCCTGTATTAGTATCTGTTCACTGTCCAAAGAAAAAGAAGCATATCCAAAACCGCAGCCTTACAGGGGAGACCACAAACAGTTTTCACGTTCAATGTCAGTCAATGGAACCAGAATTTTTTCCATGCTATTTTGGAGCATTTCTGTTGGTCCATTCATCATGGAATTTTCACACCATGTAAACGAATAATATAACAGAAAGATGAAGATACAAGATTTTCTTTGGACTGCGACAATATCAAACAACTCGCCCCTTTAGAACGCAGCGGTGTCTAAATGCAAAGTATTAGGACAGGACTCCATATAGTCCCTCCTCTTCCTTCTTCATGCTTTCCTCTGTTTGCTCACCAGTCTAGAAGAAACGTTGCAAGTTCAGCATCAAACTTTAACACTTTACATGGCAAGAGCTGCCTCAAGTGGTGAAAAACAAAGCTAATGTTAACTCTTGGTTTGCTGCTATGTTTGTCACTTGTTTTCTTTGTTTATAATGATGTCGAGAGCATGCATGCTTCTTTTTCATTTAATGGCAACTGATGGCAGATTCAATGTTACAGTGACTCTTCATGTAAAAAATGCTATTATGAGTCAGGACAGGCCTGGGCTAGCTGGTTGGCATACAAAGCAAAACATGATACACAGAGATATTTAAAGCACCATCCAAATAGTTATTTCTTCACATTCTGTTAAAAAGTTTCACTTCATTTTGGAATGTTTAAAACTTAGCTTATCAGATTCTGAGAAGATACACAAACTACACTAAATAAACAACATGCTTCATAACTCCATACATTTTACAGTCGGGCAATGTGACAATATTCATCGCTATCAAGATAAATTACATTACAGTATGTCACAATATGCTTTTCTGAGCACATTATAGATATTATCAGGACTTAAAAGCACTTCACAATTGTATGTTTGATTAACAAGAGATCCTGAATTAAGTCCTTTTTAATTGGACACACACAATTATGTGTATATACATATATTCTACTACAGTTTTGCTATGTGACTAGCTGTGACTGCAGAGTTCTGTACTGTAGCTGTGTTGTTACAGCACCAATAATATGTTTGTGCAGTATTCAGCTATATATCATGGAAAATCAGGTCACTACTCAATTGCCAACTGGAGAGCCGGCGTACTGAGCAGGAAATCAATGGCACTTGACTTTAATACTGACCACCAAAAGCCCCGCACCACCACCCCAACCCCCAACGCTCTGTTCTACTCTTCGTCTATGTCAGACACAGACTTCTACACAAAAGCAGACAGATGCACACAGACAGCCAATAACACACACAGCCACAAAATGATGCAGAATAGTTGTTTTTTTTAATTAATGACCCATTATTGTGTGTCCAAGATAATCAAAACATATTTTTTATAAAAAATGTTCATATTCAAGTTTTCATGGTCTCAATATGTTTTAGGACGCAAACAAAACTTATACCTGAACAGGTATCATGTGACTTTTTAAGGAATACTGGTAGGGCTGCATGCCGTCAATGTCTAAAGAAAAACATGCATCTCTTATTTGAGTTTTTCTTTCATAAATTTTAGCTTGACAACTGCCCTTTACAATGTGTGTCAGTTTTCCTAGTTTTATGATGAGTGGACCAATAGAAAAGCTTTAAATCTGCCTGAAATTCTCTTTACATTATATTGCACATTACAGGTTAAATGTATACATTTTCTATTTTGGAGATGTTTTTCTTTGGACGGTGACACAATGCAGAGTTCCAACTAATTAAGTAACTAATAATAAGAAACAGTAAACCTAAGCAGCTGACATTAGTGGTGGGTATGATGATGTTTGATGATATTTATCATTATCAAGTTGGATTTAGTAAACTACAGTATGTGAACCACTGAACAAAAAGCCCTAGTGTATTTAAAATGTGTCTCTACTGTTGTGATTGTACTTTTTTTGTTAGTTCTAACTAATCAAACCTCAGAAAACCTCAGTATTATGCTGATCATGCATTAAAACTATGTTTTGAAATATTGTTATACTATATTTTGCCATATCAAGTTAATTAGTGTAGAAGGTTTCATGAACATGGACCCAAAGCATGAATGAAGTGTGTGTGTGTGTGTGTGTGTGTGTGTGTGTGTGTCTGTGTGTGTGAAAGGCCTTTTATTCCTATGATTTCACACACTACCTTCCTGACTGGGCTCGTCATGCTAAACCTGAACGAATCCATATTGGACAGCTTTGCACGGACACAAGCTGATACACACCGCTTCAGTGCAATGACACGCTTCACTGCGCAGCACAGAGACCAACACACCCACACACACACTCATCTCACCATCCAAAGGCCACATGCCACTCCAATTTCCATCCATCCATCCATTCCTTCCTTCCTCCTCCTCCACTCTATCTAACCTATATTCCTTTCCAATTAGCAAGTGAGAATATTCAGTATGACCTGATTTAAATGCTTTGCAGGGCTTTAACCCAAAACACCCTGAAATGAATAGCCTTACAACAGCCCTGTCCCTTTTCCAGTATTAGCTGGATCAGGAGTAATGTGTCGGCATTGCAATGTATTGTCCCGATATAATATCAGTGACTAATCATATCTAACAATAACATCATAATATCTGTGCTAACATCATGCCAAACTTGAAACAGCTAGTTTTGTTTTGGCACCTTCTATTGTAAATATACGAAGGAATACTATACCATGAGGAAAGTAAATAGAAAAACAAAGTACAAAGCATTAATATATGACTGATAATAATATATGATTTAATATATTTAAAATAATAATAATTTAATCATTGATTTGATAACAAATAATAAATATAATGATATATCTCAAAGTTGGGCAACTAGCCTTGTGACATGGCTGAAGTACCCTTGAGTAAGGCACCTAATGCTCAACTGCCCCCTGGGCGCTGTAGATGGGGCTGCCCAACGCTCCAGGCAAGCGTCAAATTCCGCTGTGTGCAAACAAAAGTGGCGAAGACTTTAAAATTCTGATTGTACTGATGAAAAGTAGTATAATAATGTGACATGGTTTACCAAATACACCTTATAAGTAAAGCAATGTCGTGTCATGACATATGCTTTGAAGAGTAATGTAACAGTAAGAATGTAATAGTTAACTCTCCAAAAAAATTCTGAATCAAAGGTAAGTTTGCCATGATGAAGCAAATAGCACACAGCAATACTGTAGCATTTGTTAAAAATGGACTCACTGTAGCCATAAATATGACTGTACTAATTTAAATTCTGCCTCCAAAAGTGTTTTGTTGCCATCTAGCTGTTGCTGTGCTTGCTGTAAATGCACATGTGCAAAATCTGAAAGAAATCTGAATAAGTGAGTACATGCACTGAAAAACCCAATTAATGAGCTAACACACAGCCCCCTTCATCTGCTTTCTCAATCAGATTTCTAGGCCTTAATCCTGATCTAAGGAGTCTAAAAAATATTTGTTACACAATCACTTAACTATCAGATAACTGCAGAAACACGATTACAATCGGATTATTAAGTGCAGGTAGATGCACTCATTAATTAAACTGTAACTATGGGCAGTGACGGATTAAGGAGAGTCTGGGCCCCAGGGCAAGGAGTTGCCCAGGGATAACCCCCCCCAACCTGCACCCCTCGTGATAAAGGGCCCTCTCATGGTATTTCCTGCTCTTCTTTAGGGCCCTCTGATTGGGGCTATCATAATCAGGGCCCTTTAAAATTATGCCCCCCTCTTTCCTAGGACCCCAAATAGCCAGAAGTCGAAGTCAGAGCAGTGCCACAACACCTCATCCATTTTCATAAGGGGCCCAAAAGCATTACTAGGGGCCCTACAAGCATGGCTAAAGGCCCGAAAAGCATGGCTAGCGCCCCCAAGAGGCCCTGGGGATAAAGTCCCTAAAAGTCAGAGGATCCTTCAAATCATAAATGTTGATAGGCATCGCAAAATGTTTTTTGGCGCTGGCCCCACTGGCCCGGTCAGTAATCCAGCCATGACTATGGATATGAATACACATACAAACAAAAAGGTACTAGCAGAGGAATGCAATTCAACTGATGCAAAGTCAGTAAAAATAAAATTGCAGTTTAATACAGCACAGTGTACCAGCGCAGCTCTAGGGTGACATTTACTTCCATGGTGACATTTTCAAAGGCTAATTGCTTATTACAAGTATTACAATTTGTGTGATTATCATTGGTTTATCATTAGAACCGATAACCTCACCATCCCTAACATGCAGCTAGACACGGCTGGGTCAGCAGGACAAAGAGATCGGGTTACGCTCGCTAAGGATGTGCTGTCTCAGCACCTGCAGTGGGTTGACTCACTGATCTGAAGAAGGCTCTGAATCTCTCTCTCTCTTTCTCTCTCTCTCTCTCTCTCTCTCTCTCTCTCTCTCTGCTCTTACATGCATACACCCTCTGGGAGCCAGAAACAGGGCTCTGCCTGAAAGCCCGAAGAGAGAGCAGCTGACCGATGGTGCAGCTGAAGAGTACATCCCCATTTACACTCACCACTCCACATGTAATTTGTTTTTAATAGGCAATTTAACGGATAAAATAATGGGCAGAGACTTGGGGTCAAATTCTGCTTTTAACTTCCAGAGCAATAGATTACATATAACTAACGTGTAGTGGAATCTTTTTTTTCTTCTTTGCTCTGTTCTCTATATGAGTGAGGGCCATTTCTTATAAGAAGCATTCAACTGGGCTGAGTGGGTCCAATTTAAATTGATATGGATGTGATATGCATGAAAAAGGTGGTGGGTAGAAAGGCCATAAATAATATGCCTAAAATAATAAACAGAAGGGGGGCTTTCTTTGTGACAGCGTGAGGCCAGTAAGACCTGTCTGATCCAGATGTGTAATCAAACGCCTGGAGAGAAGTGCTAATAATGGCACAATGGCTTCTTTTTTTTTTAACTAATAGTCAGTGCCAGCGTGGGTAATTGGCAGAGTCCCGAGGGCTGTTAGTATTTTGGGCTGGTTATTCTGAGCTAATGTGTAAACTCACAAATGCACAAAATAAAAAAATCTATAAATGCTACATGCAAGTGTATATCTGTAATATCTAAGTGTTAAACTAGCCTCATACTCTTAAAGTGGTGCAGCCCTGGTTTGTTTATTTTAATAGCAACAGAGTAATAACACAGCAGTTACATTCGGGCACCTATAGTTAGCCTAGCCTATCACTGCTGCAATACTTAAGGTGGAATGGAAATTCAAAGAACAAGCTGACACTGCCCTTGAGAGATTAGCACATCAAATTCAGCACGACGGCATGAATCTGGTCCTGATTGATGCATAGACATGCTGCTGTATTGTCTCACTAGGTAGCCACCATGGTTAACTCTTAAAGAAAATTCAAGCAAGTAATGCAGAAGATGTACATATTTCATGACAAAGTTACTTTGTGAGTGGACAAGACTGTAAGAGGAGACATACTGTTAAATATGGGCTGGTCTGCATCATATAACTTCAATTCTGAAAACAGGCCCCACTCCAGCCCTGCTAATGCCTATACTCGTCCAATATTCTTAGATGGAAGGCACCTCACAGAATTGGCTTGGAGCTTGGAACTCAATTATATTCACAAACTCACTCACATTTGGCAGGCTGAAGATTCTCCTCAAGGGGAGCAAAATAATAATTACTTTTCTGAGACTGTATTGGAATTACTTTAAATACTATAGTTTTATCACAATATAAACATAATCTGCAATACATGCTGCCAGTTTACTTTCTCAAAAACCCAATATTCATTTGCTGTAAAAGGCAAGCACAGCAGCTATCCTTGAGTAAGTTGCAAGGAGGCAGACCAGGCAGGATGCACGTGCAAGCTGGGGATTTCATTGTTGTCATACTGAAGACAGTAAAAAAAAGGAAAAGTAAAACCAGAAAATTACTAAAGAAAATAAAAGAACCACTAAAAGAACAGAACAGTGGACAAAATGCATAGAAATACCCACATGAACTAAGAATAATTCAAGAACGCCGCAAACAATAAACTACATGAGAGGGCAGAGCTACAGACTAAAGACTGGTGATGGATAAGGGAAAGGGGTGGAGCTCAAAAGTCCTCGTCCTGTAAAGCTATTCTGGAGATGTTTTCTTCGGATTGCGATGATATGAGTTACATTACCACGTCCTTCAGAATCCAAACAGCGTTATCTTAACATGCTGCTTTGTAGCTCGTTATCCTCAACAATTAGTGCTTTCTTTTGCTCTGACATGTGATTGAACATCTTTAGAGATTAGATGTATGTATTAGGGTTTCATCAGCTCTATGCCAGTCTGAGGTTCTGGTATATTTGGTGTATATTTTAATGGTGTTACTGATTTTACTGTTTTTGATTAAACATTTTTCCTGTAATATATATATATATATATATATATATATATATATATATATATATATATATATATATATATATATATATATATATATAGCCACTTTTTACTATATATATATAATATATAGTAAAAAGTTTTATACTTAATTTTACTTAACTTTTAAGTGTTAATATATATATATATATATATATATATATATATATATATATATATATATATATATATATATATATATATATATATATAGGGTGACATAGCACGCTAGTTATCGTTTAAGCGTTCTATTCAGGATGTTGGCCAGTTTGTAGTGTTGTCCGAATTCTCAGTGGTCAGTTAGAACCCTATGTAGTTCACTACATTCTTACCCACAATGCACCGTAAAACTAGTGGACAACTGATGTACACTTCTTACAGGCTGACGCCCCACAACGCATTGACGTTTCTTTGGAAAGTTCGTCGTCCAAATTCCCTCACTGCTCCCCTATATAGTGTTCTATATAGAGCAGTCTATGTAGTGAACAGGGAGCGAGTTAACGAGTGGACCATTTCAGACACACCTCAGGTATCACTAACACTAACGCTAACATTTTAAACCTGACAATTTAAATAGAAGCATTTTATTCCCAGATTTATTTCCAGTCTTAGACTAAAGAAGACTAAAAGCTTTGGGAAAATTATTTAATACAAAGAGATATAAGAGATATCTGCTGAAAGCCCTTATTAAAAAAAAAATCTCCCCAAAATGTTTTTTTTTAAATAACGCCACTAATTCTGGTGGGCACTGCTTGTAATCATCACTGTTCAACCAGTTTGCAAGTACTAACTCGAGTGTAATGGGCAAAACACCCTTTTTCATCACCCCACCACCCTTCAAAACACCGTGGGGGCGGCATCATATTGCAACAGAAAGTGCTGCTGGTGTCTGTAACGAGATTTCAGTCCCCAGGTTGTAAATGAATCCCTCCTGCTGAGCCCTGCAAGCTTCCTGCCACCAAATCCATCCTAATTGTGTCACATGTACATCTATTTGTCAGGCGCATAATCAGTAATGCGTTTATCAGAAAGGCCACGCTGGTGTGAAGGATGTAGAGGAAACACAAAGAGGTATTATTGTGTGACCCCCAAATGAGATTTAAGGAGGATAACTAAAGGCTCAGCATGCAGAACAGCAGGGATTAATGAAGATATGCAGCAGACAATTAGCCCCAATTATTATTATTGTTATTACTACTATGGTTGTTGTTGTTTATTTCTTAATTACTATAGTGCTGAATGTCGCCATTGTTGATAATGTCTTACAAGGTCACAAATATGAAAGCACAATATGATGCATATCATGTTGTTCGAGGAAAATTTCATGAATAGCCTCCCTGATATCTTCACAGTACGGAAGGATAATAGGTTTGATTTCAAGCCTGACTGTGGACTATCATCAAATTTGATCTATATATTTACATATCAGCCTTCTGATGCACTGCCACTGTGCATATGCAAATTATAGTAGTTTCCTAGTGACTAAACGTGAAAAAGGAAATACCTGCATATCATGTAAAGGTTTGAACATTGTAGATCAAATGATGTTTTATTACAAGTAACATGAAAACATAAAATATAAATTAAACATAAAATATTAAATATGCTTGCTAGTTGTGGTCTCATATTGTACTTGTGCTAAATACACTTTATGTAAAGTTATTTTTAAAAATACTATATAATACTAGAAATTGCTATAAATTATATATTCTAATACTATATATATATATATATATATATATATATATATATATATATATATATATATATATATATATATATATATATATATAGTCAATCATGTGTAATTCAAAACCTTTATGTACTGATTCTAAAGCACTATATATCCATGTGTTAAACTCCTGTGTGGTATGGAATAATTCACTCTATGATGAAGAAAGCGAATTATATAAGTTCGCAAGGTCAACCTTGACAGGATGGTCTAAGGTTCTGGTATATTTGAGAATAAACAGGGAATTGAAGTTAGCTAGAATAGAGATGTCACTGATTTAATAGTTTTTAGCCTAGTTTGAATAAACTTGATGCTAAATCAGGATTTTTGGATGATATTAGCCTTGTGACCTTCTTATTGTGGCCTTCTTATTTAATTCATGCTCTGCTCGATGGATACGTCTATAGCAACTCTAGGTTGAGCAGCTTTTAAGCAAATGGCTGGTTAAATTACATGCTTTTGATTTTCTTAGTGAAAATAAGTGAGTACATCCTCTAGATAGAACAAACTTAAATATGACATTTTCTGCCAGTTTTGTGCACCATTTCTATGTATTTGCTGAGATAAACATACTAAGGATTTTTTTTTTTGGGTATGTTAAATTCAGCTAATAAACTGTAATCTTTCATTAAAATGTGAAGAAGTCTCTAAAAAAAATCAACATCATTTGATCAGGGACGGCCACACTTTTGCATACGAACATATACTAAGCCTCTGGTTTGCATTGGGAAATGAAGATTTGCATTACGGTCAAAAGCAAACATTTCATGGAACAAGAAAAGCAACTCCTCAGCCCTTCTTACTGTCCTTTAGTGCATAATTTATTTGTAATTATATATATATTAAAGTAAATTAAGTGAGTAGTACACTGAGCTGACATTTAAAACTGGAGAAAAGAGTTGACTTGATGCATTAAAATGAACGGTGTGCCACCGAGAATCAATATCACAGGTTATAGGCCTTCGTAGTATGTAGCTCAGCCACTGAAATAATAAAGTGCAACCTGCTTCTTTTGAAGGACAGAGAAATCCAGTTCTATTATGATGTGGCCCATTAATTTGATGAAAATCGTCTTCACCACCCACACGCACACCTACACACCTTCTCTACCCTCCCACATAAAAGCTTGAAAATGTCTAGAAATCCCAGAGTTAATAACTTTGCATTATCAGAGCCGGCTCAGTGCTTTGGTATCTTCCCTGTTGTGCATGCCGAGAAAACAAATCACTCACACATTACGCTCTGTCAGTAAACCAGACATTATATTGTACAGCTCAGCGCACATATCTCTGAACAGACTTCCAAAAAAGTCATTCACCTTCATTTAGCAGAATTCAAAATCCAAAGCTGCACAGGAGGGTTTCGTATATATTATGGTGCTGGGCAATCGAAGTAGGGGTAATAACTGAAGTCCCAATATGATTTTCTATGCCTATCTTATATATCATTAATATATGTTGAGCAGCTGTGAGTGGGCGCTACAGTGGTGTAGAGGTTAGCACTGTCTCCTCACAGCAAGACGATCTGGGTTGGATTCCTGTTCTGGGCTGTTCTGTGTGGAGTGTGTATGTTCTCCCCGTGCTTGAGTGGGTTTCCACCAGGTACTCCGGTTTCCTCCCACACGTCCGAACACATGCAGTCAGATTCATCGCTAACTCTAAATTGCCTGTAGGTGTGAGTGCGTGAGTGTTAGCCATGTGAGGGACTGGCGACCTGTCCATAGTATAGCCCGCCTTTGCCTGATGATGCTGGGATTGGCCCCTTGTCACCCAGACAAGGTGGATAAAGCAGAAGATAATGGATGGTTCAGCTGTGAGTGAAAGCATTTAGGAACCACAGCAACTCAGCCATGAAGTTTTAGAACATTTTCATCTTTTATCAGAGCTGGGTCACCAAGTGCTGAAGCGATACACAAAAACTGTCCACCAAGAGCTTCACAGCATTGGCTTCCATAGCCAAGCCGCTGCATGAAAGCCTTACATGCCAAGCACCACGCACAATACCAAGCATCAGATGGAGAAGTGAAAAGCACAGCTTTTCATTGTGCTGACTGTAAAGTTTGGTGGAGGAGAGATAATGCTGTGGGGGCATTTTTCAGCTATAGACCGAGGTCCCTTGGTTCCAGTGAAGGGAGGTATTAATGCTTCAGCAGACCAAGACATTTTGGATAATTGTATGCCTCCAACTTCGTGGAGAACCTTTTCTGAAGAACCTTTTCTGTTCCAGCATAACTGTGTCACAGTGGGCTGGTTGGAGAAGTTAGTTGTAGACGAGTTTGACTGGCCTCTCACAGAGCACTGACCTCAACCCCATCAAACATCCTTTGGGATTAACTAAAATAGAGATTGCGTATATAGAGAATAGAGAATGTCATGAAAGCTGTTATAGCTCCCAAAAGGGAACCAGCTATATATATGTTATTGTTTTGTTTGTTTGTTTGATTTTAAGCAAAAATAGTCATGCGAGACTATAAATTATAAATTAAACATTAAAAGCTGACTCGGTGCATAACGGTTTGTTCTGTATGTTTACATCCCATCAAGCCACAGATACAGATACTTAAGCTAAGCTATCAGAAATGAGAAAAGTGTTTCAACATCCCTCACTAAGCAGAAAGTACTTAGTTTAACCCACAATGTCTAACAGGTTTCCTCTCACTTAAAGATAACCACGCCCTCTGTCTGCTTTCTTTGTGCTGCTGAAATTGGGGCCGGATAGATGTCAGACAAAGTAAGTATTTCAATTCTCAGACTATAAGTTATACTGTTTACTTAACAGTACCTAAAACAGTTAATTAAATGGTCTTGTCCACAGCAGGTTAATAAATTCCTTCTACAGCATCATTTCTTAATCAGAACCTAAACTCAGCACGTTTATCTGCACTGCTACACATGGGGGCATCAAGGTTCTGTGCAAGTTCATACAATATGTGGATACTTCTGTACCTCAAATACATTACAGTTTAAAAAAGACTCACACTACCCAACTAGTTCCTGCAGATTTTTGGGGGATAAGAATTTAGAGGCTCACCAAACAACGATACACAGCGTGTATGTTTGGGCTGAATCTCACCAAACTCCCACAAACACACTCATTGTAGGATTAGACACAGTAGGAGCAGCTTGCTGCCGCTTGCACTGACTCAACAGAATTAACAGGTAAACATATTTGAAGCCCCAGGGAACCTAAATCTGTGTTTTCTTTCTAATTAAGTTAATCTTGTTCCTCTGGGCCACAATATACACTACTGTTCAAAAGACTTAGACACCTGAGCTCATTGTTTAAAACTCTTTACCTTAGCAATGCATGTGTTCTCACCAGTATGAACACCAGATATAATTAAAACAGATGTAAATACAATACACCATAGAATGAATATCTTATTGTGAAAGAAGTAGATCATATCTTCAGCTCCAGTTTGAAGAACAAAGTGTAGTTCCAGATTTCTCCTGGGTGCCCCAGACATTGTATGAATGTATTCAGTTCCTTGATTAAGCTTAATGAAGTACTGAGCAGTCAAAGCAGGTATTAGATGAGAACTGTAAATAATACTGGGTTGTTTCCACAAGGAGAAGCTTGGAAAGGGTTAAATACACACACTGATGTATGTAAAAGCACTAATTACTGTATTAATACTGTTTTTACTATTTTATAATACTATATTTAAAAAATAAAGTGTTTGCTAAGCAAACAAAAGCTGGAAAGTAGCTTTTTAAATATAATAATGTCCCCAAGTACCTAAAACATTTAGAATATATGATATGTAATATATGATAAATATGTCTTATGAATACCTTCCCAAAGTCTAATAACTGTCTCACCGTATTTCTCTCCTCTCCATGTAAACTGAGTGGTCCTAATCTTGGGTAACACTTCTGCAAGCATTTCCTAACCAATCACAAAGCTGGCATATATTGCCCCGCCCACACAAAAAGTGGGGTATAGCTAAACCAGCACAACCAAAAGCTAACCCACCTGTCTGTAGCTGCCTGTTCATTCATTTATCCACACACCAACACTGTTCAATTGTCTGTTCATTGTAAATGACGGTCTCCTGAAAAAAAAGTTGATTGATTCGTCTGAGACTGTTTGTTCATACATTCCTTCATTCATGCATTGCTTTGTCTATCTATTAGTTTATTTTTTCTACTGCACACTCACTTTTCATTGGCTGTTGAGAGGATTACATTTAAATCAAGGTGATTTGGCCAGATCATGCTGAGAGTCTGGTCTGATCAGACTCTCAAAAAAAAAAAAAAAATCTGTGCCCCTCACACACTGCTCGATTTACTCTTTCAACTATCGACTCTTCCAACTACTGAATCAGGTCCAAAATTGGGCTAAAATCCCTGCTGATGTCCCTGCTTAATGATGCAAGCAGCTGTTTAGTGCTCAAGAAGTACTGATGATACCCACAACATACTCTGAATTTTATATCGTGATGTAAATGATCATGATGCCCGCTCCAGTAGAGTATCATCAATAGAGGATATGAATAAGGATATGAATATAGTACACAGAAACAGTACACATTTGTTGATGATAATCATAGGCAGGCTGCATAATCAGGCAGTCTTTGTATAATCCATGCACTTCTGGCATGTGAGCGACATTTCAGAGTGCAGGGCAAACATGCATACGCACACCTCCAGACGAGGAACAGCGCCGCAGCTGCCTCAGTTCTGACACACAGTACCGCTTCACACGGCACAATGAGGAAAATGACACTCGCTCAGGAAAACACAGCACACACACCGGCAAGCTCACCTTCCAGCTCACAGCTCTCTGCTTTCTAATTGCCTTTCTTCAGCTTTCCACCAACGCCCACACTCCTCACAGCCATGAACCGCCACTAAAAAGGTGCCAAATAAGGGTTCTTTGAAGTGATACCCTTAAAGAATTATTTCTGGCTCCCCAAAAAACCTTAAGAACCTTCCAAAAGATGATTCTTGAACCATTTGTCAGGTGAGTTGTGAGAGGTTGAAAACCTCACATACTGTAAAAGTTCTTTACCGATGAAAGTTTTTTTCTTAAAGACATTTTCAGTTCGGCAGTCAATATATCAATGTTTTTATTCATGAAATAAAAAGGGTACCGCTTCAGTGTCATGTATTTTGACCATCTAATAAACTATAATAAAGGCTGACTGATAAAATTGGGCACTAGCCAAGAAATCATGTCAGAAAACCATACAGTAGCCACCAAAGCAAGTGCAGCTACGCCAAACCATGAAACACTCAATAAAGAAAATAATAAAAGGAAATTGTGAGAGATTTATATTTTGTGCTTTGTGGCCATATGAGCCCATAATTCATATTCATATTAAATATTCTGGCAGTAAAACGAGACCTGTAGCTGTAAGCAGACCCTGAACACACCCTCTGGGCTAGCTCCAGTTCTGGAGAGACAGAGTTGGCTGCTATCAACATATGCCATGTATTAGACAGTCATTGTCCCCAATTTTGATAATTTTTAAAATTGTTCTATATTATTTGAGTACAATTGCTTCCCTTTACATTCTGTAAAAGCTTTACGATGAATGGACCAATAGAAATGCTAATCACTTGGAATAAAACCTCTTCACATTAACTTACACTTACAAAGTAAAGACTGTTTTTGTCCTCTCCTGTAAAGTTACTATTTTAAAGATACATGTTGGGTGAAAAAGTGACATCACTTTGTTAAAAACATGATTTACAGACCTGCTTGAATTATTGTGTCTCAAAAAGACGTTAATAACGATGCTGTGGACACTTGTCATCTTCTGGTGGAGTTTTACACAGCTGCATTCTTGAAGACTAGGCCGGAAAGTGGTAGAAGTGGTTAGCGGCTGCCCCCTCTGTTGGCCAAAACAAGCAAAACTCTGCTCTGTTGCCAGTGTGTTTTTAATCTGCTGTTAAAAACAGGGACATTTCTGGGGGCAGAACCATCACCAAAAACCACCACTTTTCCTAAAACTGCACAAAACCAAGAACCAGTTAGGAAGCTTTGTTTTAAGGGCCCAATCAATCAGAAGAGATCACCGGTTTCTAATGTGTGTGCTTGTGTTTCTGACCACCCTAGTGTCCAGACCTGTACATCATTGATTGTACTTAAAATAATTTGAATCACTAGAAACATGCAACCAACTACACTGTGGAGGTGTCAAAAATATCCCTGCAGATGTTTTAAAAAACTAAAAGTCTCCTGAAAAAGCAGTGACTGTAATAAATATATAATAATAATATTATATTACATTTGGTTATTGATGTGTCTATGAAAATGTACATAAATGAATACTATGTTCTCTCTCTCACTCTCTCTCTCTCTCTGTCTCTCTCTCTCTCTCTCTCTCTCTCTCTATATATATATATATATATATATATATATATATATATATATATATATATATTTTTTTTTTTTTTTTTTTTTTTTTTTTTGTCCCAGCAGTATGTGACAAGAAGGACAATTTTTAGAATAATTATTGTGTCGGTTTGTGTATGTAGTGGCTGGCGAAGAGAAGGGTTGAGTATTGGGGTTCATTCTGATTCTGTATATATATATATATATATATATATATATATATATATATATATATATATATATATATATATATATATATAGAGAGAGAGAGAGAGAGAGAGATAATTGAATAAATATGGCTATAGGGAATAAATGAACAATGGCTAATAGATGAATGTGGCTGAACGCAAGTGATTTCACATGCATTGCAGCTCCGCCACAGAATCAGAATGAACCCCAATACTCAACCCTCCCCTTCGCCAGCCACCACATGCACAAACCGACACACTAATTAATCTAAAAATTGCCTCTCTTGGCACATACTGCTGGGACAAAGACAGAGAGAGGAGCCCCTCCCCCACCTTTCTCTGAATGTGATGGTGCACTTTATTACCTACTGAATACAGTCAGACACTCTCACTCACTACAGTGAATTGGAGCCAGGCTCTTTGTGTGTGTGTGTGTGTGTGTGTGTGCGTGGAGTGTATATTTTAGATGGAAGTCTAGACACATGCACACACACCTACACACGCACACACACACGTCATTATTCTCTGAGTGCTCCTGTACCTATGAGCCCACCCGCTCCATCTCTTTCATCCCCCTCTCCTCAATTCATGTCAATTCCATCTAAACCCCCCTGTCTGCACTGTGAGGCTGATGCTGTCCCCTTTGTCCTGCTGGCTCATTCTCACACTCTCACCCCTTTATCACACGCACACAGACACAAGTACGTGCGTATACACGCACACGAACCCTCCATTCCATCACTGAAGCTCTCAGTAACGCGTATCTAAGCCACAATCACAGAGAATATGGACGATTTTTTTAAAACAGATGGGCTTTGGACAGTGTTATGACAGAACGCTGGGGATATCTTTGTAAAATCTGACAGATGCTGCCTACTCTTCCTTCTTCGCCATTCATCAGCTGCTGCTGAACCTGAATCCACAATGCCCCTTCTGCTCAGACTGCTTGAAGAAAAATATATGTGGCTGTCAGGTTCAATAAGTTTCATTAAACAGTAGGATGGTCGCCGTTGTAGCATTCTTGGTCGATCAAGACTGTGTTAGTTGACCACTTGTATTAATGCACTTAGATTATATGTATTTACTTATTTGTTCAGTTATAGCATGTATATTTAGAAGTTTGGATGGAAAATTTTGACATTATGAAGAAGTTGCAATACATTGCATTGGATATGAGAATGGGGTTAAAAACTGTATTTACTATATTGTAGTGTCCTGCTACCACCTTGTTTGCCTAAAGACACGTAGAAGCTGTAGTAAATAAGCTGGGGTACGTTGAGATATCACAACTTTTGCGATCTGACTGATCAAAATGAAAGGAAGCAGTTGTGACAGCCTGTTCTACTCTACAGATAAACATGCTGAAGGTCCTGCTTCTAGTTAGTTCATTTAAGGACAGGCAGGCAATGACAGTACTAGTAAACTCAAGAACTACACCTCTGGGAAGTGACTATTATAATCACTGGTGCCCACTTACACAAAAAAAACTGGTAAGGAGTGAAGAGGAGGCATGGTGGACACGACAACTTTCTGATGACATGTTGCCCCCTATTGTTTGGAGTATAAATTAAAATGAGTCCACTCCTTCTTTCCTTTTATTTATATATATACACATATTTTGCCCTGTTAAATACAATAACATTATACCGCTTTATACTCTTTAAGAGCATCCTATATCCTATGAGCGGCTGTCTGAGCTCAGAGTGGCACACCTGAAAGGGTTAAAGCCCACAGCACACTGGCTGAGGGGGAGTGGGGGTGGCAGGGCTGATCCAATAACCATACAGATTTATTTAGATTCCTCCATTTTCACCCTGCTCTCTCTCTCTAACTCGCTCACTCACTTTCTGTGTGCATGTGCGTGTGTGTGTGTGTGTGTGTGTAAACAGAAAAGCATGCTCGAGCACACACACAGCTGTATGAAGCATGCAGACAGGAGGGGAGGAGGGAAAGAAATACTGCAGTGAGACCCGCCCCAAGAGCACGAGACACACACACATTCAAGACAGAGCCACTGTGTCAGAACACTGATAATTGGCAGGGAATCTAAAATAAGCCGCTACAGAAAAAGGAAAGGTGGTGGTTTAAGTTACAAAGATAAAGTAGCACAGATGTGATTTTTTAACTGTGTGAACACAAAAATCAGATCTTTTCGAATCAGATTTAAACCCTTTTCATAAATGGTTCTATATCGGATGACTAGGCCTATCCCAATTATTACTTAAAGAGAAAATCCACCGTCTTTTCACATTTGCATCATTGCATGCTCAAGATCAAGGTGCAAAATACAATAATCAACCTTTCTGACCCCCCCAATGGTGGTCTGGACACTGTGGCGGGTCCCTTAAAATACAGTAATCACTACATTTTGCAGTTTGTTAAGGAACGATAGATGCTTAAATACAAGTATAGAGAAAGGTTATTGTGTAGCTGCTTCACCCACAATCGCAAAGCTCCTGTCTCTGGTTTTCTTGACTAGCTAGACATGCACTACTGATGTGTCTTATGGTGGAGCTGTGGCAAACATTCAGAGTCTTAGAACGGTAACTATGTCCAGGACACCTCTGAAAACTTCCCAAGTTCCCAAGAGCACAGTGGAAAAGTTACTCTTTACTCAAACTGAACATAAATCACATGTACAAGAGCTCAGTTAATGTCTGGGTGACCGCTTTACCAAACTGGAAAAAGAGCGTCTCCAGAAGAAGAGCTGTGAAACCAGCCACGGAAGTTAGTATCAGTGTGTGTGTGTGTGTGTGTAAAATACAAATACAAAATAAAAAAGTTTGCCAATGTTTGCAAGAATTGAAGTCTTTAAATCTGAGTGGAACTAGTCTAAGTCACCTAATTAATTTGTTTCAGAATTTGTTGTTAAGACCATAAACAGGTGCCATAGAATGGAAAACTGTGTTTATACAGTTTTATACCTTCATCTCCACCTTTCAATTCAAATCCTGCATTTGCGAAAGAGGACATTAAAACTGCCAAATCCTGAACTGTTACATAACAGTCTTTACTCATTAATCTCTACTCTCCTCCAAACTGTACAGATAATGACAGCAGAGTAATGAAAACGGTGGACTATTCATGCAGAAATCTACTGTTCCAGGCTGTGAAGTACAGCAGGCATGGTCAATGTTCAGATGTGGCACCATTTACAATGGAACCAAAATCTCACAAAACAAGCTGCTGATAGGAAGCCCACTTTAGCTCAGATAATGTTTTTAATTTCAAGGTTCTTAGTTTGTAGTAGTATAGTGTAAGTAACCAGCAACTACACCAGCAAAGCAGAGCACAGCTCATCAAAATATTAATGAGCTCATCAAGAAAGAGAGAACACAGGGTTGTAAATGGGCTTTTTTTTAAACCTGACAAAAGTCATATAACTTCTACTAAACCATCAGAAAACAATTAAAATGCTGGATGAATGCACACCTTTATTGTTAATGTAATAGACTGTACTTCTCTACCGTTAAATAATAATAATAAAATGTTACAGCTGTTGTACATGATGTAATATACAAAGACAGAAAGCACTTGTATTTTGTGTCCAGTTTATAATTAAAAAAATGTATTTTTGATTTCATTCTGACTTTCCAACTGTCTAACTATATAAAAAGCTTTGCCTCCCGTCACTAGGACCTGTCATCTGGTTAAAGACACACATCTTTTAAAGAAAGGACATTGAAGCTGACAGGAGCTAAAATACCATTCTTTCCCATAAGCATCGCTTCCCCTCATGACCAGCCGTGACAACAGGCCATAATCATTACGGCGGCATGATTAATTAGATGTTGAGCTTCTTCTCATCCACACATAAAGGCAGGGAGCTGTAATTAGTGGCAATGAAAGGGGAAAAGATAGACAACAGAGTGAGTGAGTGAGAGAGAGAGAGAATCTTTTAATGAGCCACTCCACCAGTGGACAGAATGTGGAGGGGGTGTGGGATGAATAGGTTAAGATGCTGCTCTGCAAAAGTATATACATTATTATTATTCCATCCAGAAAAACAGCCCACAGGAAGGGAACATATAACAACTGTCACATTCATAACACTGTGAGAAACAGCAGATTTCCTTGTTGTGACAAGGCTCATTTGTGTGGATTTTAGATTATGATAAATACGATAATTGAGATTCAGCTAGAACAACGCTGTGATTATCATCATTAGGCTAATTGCAAATAACAGTGATTAGCACATTCCTGCACAGCACAGCTCACAATGTGAAAACACTCGTGATTTGTTAGTGTCCTAGACCACCTTTGATTTGTCAGGACTCTATCTGAGGTCAACTTGCAAAAAAAACACAAATAGTACAGTTTAATCTGAGCGGCAGTTGGAAAGTCTATTCAGCAGGTGAAGAGAAGAAGAGAGTAGAAGAGAAGAGAAAAGAAGAAAGTAGAAGTGAGTAGTTGGGAGGAGAAGAGAGTAGAATAGAAGTGAGTAGAAGAGAAGAGAGTAGAATAGAAGAGAGCAGAAAAGAAGAGATGAGAGTAGAACAGAGTAGAAGAGAAGAGAGTAGAATAGAAGTTAGTAGAAGAGAAGAGAGTAGAATAGAAGTGAGTAGAAGAGAAGAGAGTAGAATAGAAGAGAGCAGAAAAGAAGAGACGAGAGTAGAACAGAGTAGAAGAGAAGAGAGTAGAATAAAAGTAACTAGAAGAGAAGAGAGTAGAATAGAAGTGAGTAGAAGAGAAGAGAGTAGAATAGAAGAGAGCAGAAAAGAAGAGACGAGAGTAGAAGAGAGTAGAAGAGAAGAGAGTAGAATAGAAGTGAGTAGACAAAAAAGAGAGTAGAATAGAAGTGAGTAAAAGAGAAGAGAGTAGAATAGAAGTGAGTAGAAGAGAAGAAAGTAGAAGAGAGTAGAAGAGGAGAGTAGAAGAGAAGAGAGTAGAAGAGAAGAGACGAGAGTAGAAAAGAAGAGAGTAGAGGAGAAGAGACAAGAGTAGAGAAGAGTAGAAGAGAGTAGAAGAGAAGAGAGTGAAAGAGAAGAGAGTTGAAGAGAAGAGAGTAGAAGAGAAGAGAGTAGAGGACAAGAGACGAGAGTAGAAGTGAGTAGAAGAGAACAGAGTAGAATAGAAGTGAGTAGAAGAGAAGAGAGTAGAAGAGAACAGAGTAGAATAGAAGTGAGTAGAATAAAAGTAAGTAGAAGAGAAGAGAGTAGAATAGAAGTGAGTAGAAGAGAAGAGAGTAGAATAGAAGTGAGTAGAAGAGAAGAGAGTAGAAGAGAAGAGAGTAGAAGAGAGGAGAGTAGAATAGAAGTGAGTAGAAGAGAAGAGAGTTGAAGAGAAGAGAGTAGAATAGAAGTGAGTAGAATAGAAGTGAGTAGAATAAAAGTAAGTAGAAGAGAAGAGAGTAGAATAGAAGTGAGTAGAAGAGAAGAGAGTAGAATAGAAGTGAGTAGAAGAGAAGAGAGTAGAAGAGAAGAGATGAGAAGAGAGGAGAGTAGAATAGAAGTGAGTAGAAGAGAAGAGAGTTGAAGAGAAGAGAGTAGAATAGAAGTGAGTAGAATACAAGTAAGTAGAAGAGAAGAGAGTAGAAGAGAGTAGAAGAGGGTAGAATAGAAGAGAGTTGAAGAGAAGAGAGTAGAATACAAGTGAGTAGAAGAGAAGTGAGTAGAAGAGAAGAGAGTAGAAGAGAGTTGAAGAGAAGAGACGAGAGTAGAAGAGAGTAGAAGAGAGTAGAAGAGAAGAGAGTAGAAGAGAAGAGAGTAGAAGAGAGTAGAAGAGAAGAGAGAAGAAGAGAAGAGAGTAGAAGAGAGTAGAAGAGAAGAGGGTAGAATAGAAGAGAGTAGAAGAGAGTAGAAGAGAAGAGACGAGAGTAGAAGAGAGTAGAAGAGAGTAGAAGAGAAGGGAGTAGAAGAGAAGAGAGTAGAAGAGAGTAGAAGAGAAGAGAGTAGAAGAGAAGAGAGTAGAAGAGAGTAGAAGAGAGTAGAAGAGAGTAGAAGAGAAGAGAGTAGAAGAGAAGAGAGTAGAAGAGTAGAAGAGAGTAGAAGAGAGTAGAAGAGAAGAGAGTAGAAGAGTAGAAGAGAGTAGAAGAGAGTAGAAGAGAGTAGAAGAGAAGAGAGTAGAAGAGAAGAGAGTAGAAGAGAAGAGAGTAGAAGAGAGGAGATGTTTGAAACAACAAAGTAAATCAAAGTTTCCTTTTAACCCAAAAGTAGTTGATAAGCCAAGACATGTTTAGTGTTTGAAGTTTGCTCTACAAAAGCACAGAGGCTTTAGGAGGACACCCACAACTGTTTTCAGCTATGCCCCCAATTTTTCTCCATTTTCATAGATAACTCTGTGCTATATACTGCATGCAAGCATCATGCAAACCTGGTAGCTATAAGCTTCCATTACTACACTACCAGCAAACCTTGAACACCACACAAATCGTGGCTAGAAAATTGTATACATTTGAAACACATAGGATGCATGATCAGAACTGATGTGTCCACTGTGATAGACAACGAACCAATGAACATCCACAAAGACCACATTGAAAATATAGGAAATATTCAAGCTTCTGTACTATTTCTAGGTCGCTATTCACATTTAAGCAAATTTGTGACCATGTTGAGACTTTCACATAAACAGTTTGGATGTTATTCTTGTTAAGGCTTACTTTTTATAAGTGTTCATAATTTTATTTTTGGGGTCTACATGCTTCAGTGTTCCCAACACACAATATTTTTCTCACACTGTATATTCACCCTCTACTTAAAACAATCTGTTACAGCTCCTGCCTCTTTAAGCCCTGCCCCCCAATGAGCCAAGTGTGCTCTAATTGGTCAGCTCATCAGCTCTGTCCTGACCAGTCAACTGCCAGGGCAGCATCTTGCCAAAAGTCCTATCCCCGTAAAGGGATAGGCACCGCCATGGCTGGATTACTGACCGGGCCAGTGGGGCCAGCACCTAGGTGCCCTTAAGGTCAGGGGACCTCGGGGGGGCCTTGGCCCAAAACATTTTGTGATGCCTATTAACATTTATGATACAATATATTTTTATTTCTGAGGGCCCTTTATTTTAAGGATTGTCTGACTATTAGGGACTTTGACCCCAGGGCCTCTTGGGAGCCCTAGCCATGCTTTTGGGCCCCTTGTGGACGAGGCGTGGTGGCACTGCTCTGACTTCGACTTCTGGCTATAAGGGGTCCTAGGGAAGAAGGGGGCATAATTTTTGAGGGCCCTGGTTATCAGAGCCCCTACCAGGGGGCACTAGAGAAGAGCAGGGCATACCATTAGAGGGCCCTTGATCACGAGGGGCACAGATTGGGGGAGGGGGGGGGGGGGGTGGGCAGGGACCCAGACTATCCTTAATCTGTCTTTGGGCACCGCTGTGACTATTCTTATAATAGCATTGATTCTGCCGTCTTCGGTTTGAGTCAGAGTCTGAACCTGAACCTGAAAGTCAGGTAGAACAAGTTGGTGGATACACCTTCATAAGCTAGACTGGAGCTGGACGTATCAAAGAGAAGTTTTTGGTAGTTTTCATTAGTGATAGCGGTTATCGAGCAGCTTCACTCTGAGTTTTTCACTGTAGAGACTGAAGACTGAAGCAGTTCTAGCTTTATCAACAATTTTTAATCTACTTTTATGTTGAGGTTGAGCTCAAAAGCAAGTAGCTACTTTGGGTACCATGTTTGAGGTTCGTTTTATTTACCTGCCTGTGTCTGTTTTGATATGTCTCACTGTGAACCAGCCAATCAGAGCAGAGTTGATCAAATTATTAATGAACCCAAAACCTTGCTTCGTTCCAGGGCCAGATCTTAAGGTGGAAATGGACCAGTAAAACCACACCTGAGCATTTTTCCCAACACTGAGGTACCATAATTTCAATATAGACATCCATCAAGAATGCAACAGATTTGCAATGGGCCTCTGAGTCTTCCTAATGGCCTGACAATACCTCAAACCAGTGGGAAGCACCATCTAATCCCAATGCAGATTAAATGTAAGCATGATGAGTCTACTTCAGTTCCGTGTTACAGTGATAATTTAAAAGTCTCATTTAGGCTCAATCACTGGGCAGAACCATAACTTGCACTCAGTCAGTGACCCATAGCACAAGCAGGTGAAATTGGTTTGGATTGTCGAGGTATGTTCAGATAAGTGCTGTTAAAATATCTGATCTCTCCTACCGTTTCAGCATCTACGAAGAGCTGTGATAACGGCGTTGAATGTCTTTAAGACATCAAAGAAAATGGTGGGCTTGCTTAAAGAAGAAGTGTGTGTGTGTGTGTGTGTGTGTGTGTGTGTGGACCCAAACAGAGTTTAATCATTTTCTGTTCACGTCCGCTAACATGACACATCAAATGAAGGCAGGCTGGTGTGTGGGATTGCATTCTACAGGAGCGAGCTTTCATCATGTAGGTATAAGCAGAAAATCGGAAAAAAGTTCAGCAAAAACCGCAATGCAGTTCAGCAAACAACACCGACCGCGGGACGCCACGACACCCCAGGTGCCATGACAGCACCCCTCCTTTCCTACACACACACCAGCAAACACAGGGACGTCAGAGTCATCAAGTATGTTTACGTGTAAAACAGAATAATCCCATAACCGCAACAATCCTCTCAACATGCTTCCATGCACGTAGGTAATCTGATTATGGGAAAATGTGTGTGCACACGCCAGCAATGAGATTGCTTTCTAAATACGTGAAGCACACTGACCGGTCACTTCATTAAGACCACCTCTTTGTGTCTACACTGCTTATCTATTCATCTATCAGCTCCACTTACAATAGCGGGTGCCCAATGGTATTTCTACCATTACAGACTATAGTTTACCTAATTCACTGCATACTTCACTGCATTCACTGCATGAGTGGTCAGAACCCCTACAGGACCGAGCAGGTATCATTTGGGTCATTCTCAGCACTGACCCTCACTTGACAGCAGTGCTGCCAAAGGTTTTTAAATGCTGTGTCCACTTACTGTCCACTCCAATAAACACTTCTACCTTGTTGGTCCACCTTGTAGATGTAAAGTCAGAGATGATAGTTCACCTGTTACTGCTGTGTCTGATCCACAAATACCAGCATATCACACACTAGCACAGCACCAGTGCTGAGAATAACCCTCCACCCAAATAATACCTGCTCTGTGGTGATCCTGTGGGGGTCCTGACCACTGTATACAGAGAAATAGACCGCAGTCTGTATGGGTAGAACTACAAAGTGCTTCTCTATGGTAAGCAGGACAATGAATGTAGATACAAAGATGTGTATTTAATGGAGTGGCTGGTCAGTGTAAGTACCCCACTGTTGCCAATTACTGCAGAAGGTTAATCAAAATAGCCAAACATAATATGTATAGTTTTTTTTTTCTATGAAAGTGTTTCTATTTAGTCGTGTTTACTCACATGCACTGATGTGCAAAAATGCTACCAGATTAATGGTTTAATGAACATGATGACCGTGATGCAGTTTGGTAACAATGGCAGAGGAGGAGAGTGAATGTTTTCACAAATGGAGATATTTTCCTTACTTGTTTCACGCAAAGATAAAAACATTACAGTGACGTGTGAGTTATGTCCAAGCTGAAACACCTTTCAACTGCAGCGAACTCCAAAAGCAATCTGTCAAAGCACTTAATCAGGGTGCACGGTAAAACAAAACTCGTCGCTAAAGACCCCTGCATTGAAGAAGAGCGTGCCCCCAATAGCACAGAAAACAAGCTACACTGGATTTTCATCGAGCGCAAGGAAGGAAGGTGACAAGAACCAGTACCATGTAATAGGTTTAAAAAGAGCCCCTTGAAGATCTGAGAGCTTATATTATTTATAAAGTGCTTCTTTTTTTTGCCTGTCGTGAAATGCTGACATGTTAGCTTTGTTTTGTTGTACCACTAAAGAAAGCTTTACTGGATTTTATTTTTGTTGTGAGGTTCTTGTTCTGAGGAGATAACTAACACCAAGTAAAGTGAAGTCCATTTAATACACGTTAAGTACTACTGATACAATCTGTTCCTAAATAAATATATAATAAACTACTGAAAGATTAGTTGATGTGTACATTCCAGATATGTTTGTAGATTTTAATTCTAGCATGCTTGAATAGGTTTCAGGATGTAACTTAAAAGTAATGAGGTATTAGATTACATATTCCAGGACATAATGAGTAAAGTAATCCCATTACAAATTTTAATGAGTAATAGGTAATCAGTGATGAATTACTTTTTTGGAGTAATTTACACATTTAGTATGGCACACTGCATAGGCATAGACAAGTCTGTTCATCTAAGTCTTATTCATAATGCAGCTTCTCCACAGTAGCTGTTTCCAAACGGATATTTCACAAACAGCAAAAGGACATATTCATTATTTATCGTTCTAAAAAAAAATCTTATAGAGAGTCCTATGTAAACACAAAGTTTTTTTATATCAAGTGCATGATTAAATGGCTGAGATATAAACAAAGTCATTAGAAGTTGTCTGATGTGCTATGATCTGTTGTAAAGAAACTTACCAGAGTCAGAATCGTTCACAGTGTTGCTGATAGGAACCAAACATCTAAAGATTTTAATTCCTCTAAAAACTACCAGACAGAAAGTTCTTACATTAACTGTTGCCTGATGTCTGAGACACTGTGTTACGATGGTTTTAAAGGCTTTTAGCCAGAAATGCATTTTTTATTTTATTTGAAAGATAAATAAATGACTTTGGAAATTGGAGTTGAAGCAGGATTGGTGACCACTGCTCTAATGAGTAGTTCATCATCACTTCTCTATAGATTGTGTTTACACTATAGACTGTCTGGGCTGGTGTCAGCTGAGCCCTGAACTGATTAAACCCCTAATTTGAACGAATTGAAGTACTCAATTCGTAATCTGAACCAACTACTTGATACCTCTTGTGAACCAAGTACAAACCACTAATCTAAACTAATCTGAGTTCTTGATTCCTAATATAAACTGAGTATAGATCCCTATTTGTTCCCTATCTATACTCCCTATGTGAACAGGGTGCCCTAGCCCTAAACCGAAACAAGCAGAGAACATTAATCTGAACAGAATACTTGATCCCTAAACTCTGAACTAAATCCATAATCTGAACCAAGCACTTAATCTCTAACCTAAACAGTCCTTGATCTGTATTCTGAACAGTGTACTTCATTCCTAATATGAACAGAGCACTCAATCACTAATCTGAGCAGGGTACTCAATCCCTAATCTACACAGTCCTTGATTCCTATTGTGAACTGAGTACTCGATCCGTGATATGAACAGAGTACTAGAACCCTAAACTCTGATCTGAGCACAGATCCATAGTCGGAACCGAGTATTGATCCATAATCTGAACCAAGAACTTAATTCCTAATTTGAACATTGTAATATGAACTAAGTCCCTGATTCCTAATCCAGCATTATTTATTATTGTATATTCATTCACTTTTTACTTTTGTGTTACTGTTTGCTATCCTGAGCTGGACAGAGATTTAAAGTTGTAATAATTCTCATACAAATAATGGGAACTGAATTCACCTGAACTGTGATTGGTCGAAATGTGAAAGTAATTGTTCTATCCTTATGTGACATTAGCATTGGAACGGCCAATATCTAGATAGAATTTACACATGATATTAGGCTGCTCCACTACAAGCTGCTGGAGGTGCATCTTATAATAAAAACAGCAGCACAACGCTGCAACTTAAACTGGCTAAGCACTGCAATTTAACGCTTCTCATACATTCATATGCATATTAAAAGATTCCCATGCGTCATGCAGTGTGGCCGCATGCATGGACGCATTTGTCTAGGGTTTTTAAGGTGTCCATCATCTCAGCTAGTGGCGGGAACAAAAGAATCAAAATGGCTGAGTCTGGCAATTGTGACATTTTGCATGACTCGTGTGGCTGAAGCTGAGCATCTTGAGTCGCACCAGCTAAAACTGAACAAATGAAGCGTAAAGATGGATTCGGGACAGGAGTGTGAGGGGGAGGCCAGATCGATGAAGGCGGGAGATTAAAGGCATCATGCCTCTTCTTGAGGAGGACGGTGGTGGGGGGCGGGGGAAAGGGGGTGTGTACAGCGGGGTAAAAGCCAACAAGAGGAGAGCAAACAGGACCTCTAGAAAGAGCTCGCTAGAGGAATAGCCAAGCCGAGGAAGATCAGAGTAACATCAGCTCATTGTGCTGAGATTACTTGCACAAAAGCGTGTGATGCGCTCAGACGGCCAGTCATTTGTGACTAAAAGGATCCGTTCCACTGGACATATGAACTAGAGCTGGACCATACAGCAGATTTCCTTTATGATAGAACACCAAGTAATGTCATGGCTGCTATCCTGATACTCATACCAATAGTTTATTTCATTTCTACAATGAAATTCTTATTTTATATATATAAATATATATGTTTTCTTAGTATAAAGATGCCATTACATCAAAATCTTATCCTGTACACTGTATGAACATTGACAAATAGACAATTAAAAGATTCAATAGTTTTTCAAAATAAAAGTTTTAATTTATGTATTTATATAAATTAAAGATTAGGTTATTTTTCATTTTTTATGCATCTATTAAAATGTATACATTTATTAAGATCTTTTTTTAGTAAAGTAAAACTAGGCAAAACTAAGTCAACACAGTCTCTCAGTTCTCTCTCTCTCTCCATATCTATCTATCTATCTATCTATATATATAAATATATATATATATATATATATATATATATATATATATATATATATATATATATATATATATATATATATATATATATACACACATTTATGATGAACGGACAAACAGAAGTGCTCTAAAATAGCTTGGAAAAATTCTGGTTCCATTGACTTACATTGAAAGTAAAGTATGTTTTTGGTCTCAAAATTTTGGCAATTTTGGAGACACTTGTTTTTCATTGGACAGCGCTAATATACAAATAACTGCCTGAAAGTGCCATATTTAAGTTCTCTGTGGAAGACTTCATTTTCTTTCACTAAGAACAGATGATTCAACTGGGGGCACTCAAACTTTTGAATACCACAATACAGTATACAATGCATTGAGTATATAGGGGACACAGGAGATGTCAGCATTGGACGTTCCTCAGTAGGAAATGTCAAGATCGGACTTTGATATTGATCTGTCCATCCCTGGTGTGAACACTGACCTCAAAAAACCCATACCAAGCAATAACACAGTCCTGTTTCAGCTCATTCAAGGACACATCCATTCTCTCTCGTCCATAATGTACAGACACTGTATAGTGGATCCCAGTAACTGGCAGCTGGATCAGAGGGTGAACGGAGAGCAAAGCCCTTTAATCTTACAGGATCATTAGCATAGCTCCCTTGTACATTCCTCTTCTTCACAACTGCTTCATCCTCTCAATCTTTCTCTCTCTTTCTCTCTCTCATCCGTCTGTTTGAAACCCCCTGGGAGAGACTGCCTGAATGTCAGCGCTCGGGAATATACCAGGAGTGAATGTTGAAACGCTTGTTGTTTCTGTCTTGTCCAATTTCCACTGGAAGTCCACTGGAAATGAACAGTATGGGTTCCACCAATGACAGCTTTGACCCATAAACCCTTGAGTTCTTCAGAACAATTCCAAAGAAAAAAAGATCCACCATGGGTTCTCTGAAGAACCTTTAAACGAGTGGAACCTTACTGAAGTTAATTAAAGGGCTTTCAAGCCAATAACTCTTCAGAAACCTTTGTACTTCATGATGAGCAGCGCTTGCCTGGGATGCACCTGAGCTTCCCCATCCTCAGGTTCATTAGCAGGTCGCTGCAGAGCGCTGTAAGCCATGGCCCGAGGCTCTCTCTTTCATACAGCCCCACAGAGACTGCACAGCTCAAAGCGGATAGAGGATTCAGCAGAACGCTTATGCATCTTTATCCACCAGCCCAAGGTGCCACGGTGGGTGTCTAAACCTTTTAAGCATCTGAACATCCCGAGGAACCCGCTGCATGGTGATGGCTCAATCGGCATTGGCCTCACTGTTTTTATCATCACCTGATCCCAGAACAGATCCGCTGTGAAAGCAACGCATCTCCAGCACCAGCGTGGAGAAATACCAGTCGCTGTCAGCTCACCTCACAGCAGCAATTACCAGTTAACGATCTTAGACAACTTCCACAGAGCCCGGCTACGCGCTCTGCACGCAGACCGCCAACAAACAAAGAATAAAAGTTCAAGTGCGCGCATTTCCGCACGAGCGCGTCTCTTTGTTCCGCGGCCAACCTGACCAGTCCGGCGTGATGTTTCTTGAGGGAACAAAGAATTACAGCACGCGCGCACACACACAGGCTGTATGAACCCAGACAACATTACAGAACCCGCTATAGAAACATGTGCACAATCACAGCGTCATCATTCAGCACGTTCATAACAATAGCAGTGTTGTGTCACACTAATGTGAACGTAATCCAATCACTGACTGCACACTTACCTTTAAAACGCTCGCGCTGAAAATACCTGCTTCCCCTTAAACCCTCAGTTCTTCCCTCCTGGCCGCGCACACACAAGCGCGCGCGCTCGCCCGCCTGTCCGCCTGCCTGTCCGCTCGCTCGCTCTCTCGCTCTCGCGCGCTCTCTCAGGGATGACGAGGAAAAATCCAGTCGCGCGATGCTGCGAGGCGTTGTTTGTTTATTTATTTATTTATGAGTCTGTTTTTTTCCCCACCCGTCTTCCGACTCAACCCTCAGTGATTGGATAGTATCAGCGCTGCTGCGCTCGGATTGGCTAACAGTGACTGTTTTTGTTTTTTTATTTCGCACCCGTATTATGGCAACCTCCGTGTTAGCACTGGCTAATAGTTCGTAGTTTGCACGCAGGAGCACACCTCCCATTGGCTGGTAGTTTACAGCCACCTGCGTTAGAATACGACACTTAGTTTAATGTGTATTAACTACTAGCCAATCCTAGCACAGGAAGGCGGGGCTTGTCGGAATACAGGTGGGGAAAAAATAAAACAAGGTTGCAGGTACTTGAGCATCCTTTCTCTCCAGCCCACCTCCGCTCCTGCCAGGCGCTCCGTTCGTGGATTCCTTTACTGGAGCGTGTCAACAGCGCCTCCCAGTGGTCAAAAGACGAAACAGCAGCAAACAGATATTGCACAACACTTACTCTGAACAGTGCACTGGAATATGGAGAACATGTATATATGTAGGGCTGGGTGATACCGTATAACACACAAGTTGGAACAAACAAGTTGGTTTCAGACTATAAAAAATTATGAACACAATGAAAAATAAGAAACTATTTAAAGAGAAACAGGCAACATAATCAAAATGCAAAGAATAAAAACAATTCTAAACTATTCTAAAAAAAAAACACATCCAGTTTGTTAGTGTACAACCACATTTTCATAATATTTGTGATTCTGTGCAAAATGTAAATAACAACAGAATGCAAATGTGTGCAAATGATTTAAAATCCATATTAAATTGAAAATAATATAAAGGCAACAATTTAATATAAATGTTCAAAGTGCACAATAAAAAAAAATCAACACAATTCCTCAGTTTCAAAAAGTTATGTTTTGGGTTTGTACTATTTTCCACATATCGTCCCTGTCCAAAGAAAGACCTCTTCAAAATAGCAACTTTACAGGAGAGGCCAAAAACTGTCTTTACTTTCAATGTAATTCTATGGAACCAGACAATTTTCCTGGCTAGTTTGGAGCATTTCTATTGGTCAATTCATCATGAAATTGTCACACAACATAAAAGTGAGCTGCCGTGTTCAAATGATGTAGAAAAACAAAAAATCACCAAAAATCACCAAAAATGGACATACTTTTTTTTCTTTGGCCAGCGACGATACATGGTTAAATGATTTGCAAATAATTGTATTCTGTTTTCATCAATATTCTGCACAGCGTCTCAACTTTTTCAAAAACGGGGTTGTAATATACTGAGAAACACACATAGTGATGTAATTATGGCTATAACACTAACATACTGTCCTATAGCCCAGCCCTGATCATAGACTATATAGGATAATTGAACTTTAATATAATAAACAGGAATAAATGTATCACAAAAAGCCTTTTATTTACAGCAGCAAGTAAAACATCACAGGATATACAGCTCTCAAACATTAAAGGCTTTTACACTAAATATACAAATCACAGTAGAAATGGTCCGACAAGGAACACAACGAGATACCGTAAACAGCATTTCATTACGTTACATTACAGAAGCTGGCAGACACATACGTTTTGAATGGGCATTTGGTTATTGCTAATCATGTTCTACAAAGGGAAACAATAACTCACAGACCAAAATTCAGTCAAACCAGAATTTAAAAAAAACAATACTAAACTAAACTAAGAAACCAGGATTTCCCAGCTGGCTGGAAAACACAAGTCTACATTGTCCAAATGGTACACGCCTTACATTCTCCTGTTGGATAATTATTCATCTAAGTCTAGATATTAAGCTTAAGGAGAAACCTGTGTTTAAACATAAAAGACAAACCATTTTTTCTTCTTTTTCTTTTCTTTTTTTTTTTTTATTTGATTTTTTAAGCTTTAAACCTTTTACCAAATACACTGTTCGGCATTATTCGGACTTTATAGAAGCGCTGCTCACAATTTACAAATAATTTACTGCTGAGAATATAAACTAGATCTTGACACTGCACGCTGCAGGTTCTGTCTATGCATAGCTGCTTGACTGAAAGCTCACAGCAACAAAATAGGACATGCTTCTTCGTAAACTATTGGTGGGCAACCTTGCATTTACTGCACTGGTTCACACTAACACCTCTGTGTATGTCTAGACTGTTAGACTGAGGCCATATGCATCAGTCATTACTTTCTTTTAGAAACTATTTGATCAGATATAAAAGCTACAGGTAGTTTGATAAATACGAATGGATGACAAATTAAAGTAAGACAGGTGTACTGCGTGATACAATGCGTAATCTCACCAGGCTCTGTAGCATAAAGAACACCGCTTAACAGACCTTACTTGACCACGGTTCTGGATCAACACAGCAAGAGATAAAAAAAAAAAACACTGAAAGAGAGTTCTTTAACGGGGAGTGGATGACAAAGACTGCTCAACTGGAGAGTAAAGTGGCATCTGCATTTACCAACAGCAGTATAAAAAGGTAATGGTGGTCACAAGTGTACGTTCAGTGACCCTGATGTTCAGGAAAACCACAAGAGCAACAGTTCCTAAAGTAAATACCTTTTTTAAGTGTGGATCATAGGCAGCATAGCGCTTATGTGTTTGTGTATGTGTGTGTAACGTGTGTCCGAGCTTCGTCTCGTAAAATCTGATCTGATGGTGTCAGCAACTACACAGAGAAAGAGAGAGAGAGATTACAGCAGGGCTGCAGTGCATAACCCCCCCTCATTACAGGAGATGAAGCTATATAAAAATTTAATGTCATAATTCTAATGATTAACACGACCACAGTTATCATGATTATTGCTCTTTTGTTCAAATGTACTGAAAAAGCTAATAATTTACGCATCAAATAATAATAATGATAATAATAATTCAGTTTTATATACAGAGGTACTTGTAAGGTTCCACTACAGGTAGGCCAGTTTAACAAGTAGCACAACTGATCAGAACCCATTTACTTTAAAGTAGCGGGTGGTGGTCACAAAGAGGACATGAAGAGATTTTACATGTTGCCCCCTTTTCTTGCAGCACTCTGTACGCCTATAAACGCCACAATAGCCCCAGTGAGCTCACCCTTGGAACATTAGCCCCAGTGAGCTATATGGCTAGCCATGCAAACATTGTAAGGCAGATTACTGTTTTATTGTTTTGGATACAACTGAGCATAAACTGTGAATATACCAAAATGTATGACTGTGTCTATAAACCTGGTCTTGTGTGTTGCCTTTCTTTTTTGTTTTTGTTAGCTGGGTAGCCTTTAGCATGGTAAAGCATCTGGCTAGCATTTTAAAGTGTTTAATTTATATGGCCCACTAACCGAGTAATAGAATACCCCTTAAGATGATGCTGGAGATTCCTCTGAAGGACAATGACAAGGCCAATAGTACAAGGGCTTAAAACTTGTTCTGACTTAAAAAAAAAACCTCATGTGCGGATAAGAGAAGAGTAAAGGCCTGAATGCTCAACCCCCATATTGTGGGTGTCTGGAGTGTCTCTTATGGTGTGGGAGGCATATTCCTGACATGGTTTGGGTCTAATTGTCCAGGGGACAGGGGTCACTGACAATCGATACAGCGATATTAATATATATATATATATATTTTTTTGGGAAGTAAGGGTCCCGGGAGCTTGCATCAGCCCGACGTACAACTAAGACACTGGTTTGCTGGTTTAACCTTTAATTAGTCACCCATGCGTATTAGTGAATATCACGGAGCTAGTGCTCACATCCAGGCTAAAAGAAATTTTACTGCTTTAAAGAAACTTTAATGCGATAAGAAACATTAGGAAAACTTCCCACTACCTTGACGTGACCCGTGATCATTACAGCTCTCTAGCATAGAGTACACACATTCATTTTCTGTTCTGATCCACCAGGTGGCAGTATCAGTCTGAGTACATGAGGTGTTGATCAAATCATTTTTAACCAGTAAAGAAGTTTCTGTAGGAGGAGCGTAGTCTCAAACAGTCTAGATACTTAAAAAATAAGAAAACAAGAAGCAGTAATCCAGCCGTAGCGCATTAAACTGTTCAACAGAGAGAAGTCGAGCGGCTCTGATTCTCTATACAAATATGTTGACTCTAATATTGTCTGCTCTCTTAAGACAGCGGTGCAAGTGTAGTGTGATGATGATGATGATGATGATGATTGCAGCCATCGAGCAACACAAATGTCTACAACCAGACATGGACACAGTGATAAACAGCAACCGAACACGTCTATCATCAAAGTATACCTAAGCCGTCCTCAGACAGGATGCCGTTTGTTTGTTTTGGCTTCTCCAAGTTATTCATAGCTGTGTATAAAATCCTGATTTGGCAGAATTCTGAGGGCGGATTACTAGCTGACAGTTCAGAGAAGAGATGGCACCGATACATTGTCCACAATCAACGTCAGGCTGATGGCAGTAGATTGGATATCAGAGGAGAAACCGATTCTGTAACAAATCTCACCTGAAATATTAAAGTAAAATAAAATAAAAGTGTGTGAAGTGATAACAGTAACATAAGAATGAATAGCTAGATTTTCGGCAAAGCACATGGGTGGGGATTATTTATTTAATTATTTATTTATTTATTAAGTTATTTAGCTATTTATTTGTTTGTTTAGCTAATTTATTAATTTATTAATCGTCAGGGACAACACCCATTAATAAACAGTATCAAATGGAATTGTTAGCCAGAGTCATCTATCATCTCTGGGTTGCTGTTATGTCACCTGTGTGGAAACACTTATACTTTTAAAAAGCCATCTTATATGAAGGGCTTCAATTAGAAATGGCTCATGTTAATTGGGGGTGGGGGTGGGGGGGGGTTTCTGTGCCGGTACTGGAAAAACAAAAAAAAGGCGGTATCGTGCCATCTCTAATTTAGAGCCCCTTAACAAGACTTCCTCAGGAGGAAGTGACATACCTAAATGACCATTGTGCTGCATCTCCCCACATTCAGCCGGACGGTGCTTATTAGTGCCCTCCAGTGTCGCCCCCTCAAGCAGAAGCAGACAGCACAGAGGCTCGTCTGGTGCACTCTCTCTCAGAGCTCTCCATCCTCATCGACCTCATTCTCTTGTCTGGTGCAGAGGAAAGCCTCTTTTTCATGTGACATGGCGTCCCCATTGTGGGCACAGGTGGGTTTGCACGGATCGAGCTCTATATCTGGACTGGAGCGAACCAGGGTGCCTTCCGAGCTGTGCCTTATTCCGTAGCCAAAGTAGATAACCAAGCCTGGGAAGCAGAAATTGATGAAGGAGTAAGGCACTGAAAATCAATGTCTAGAGTGCTGTAAACCATATCTCCACTGGACTGGAACTGGTGGAGATAACAATACACCATCTGACAGGCTCACAGATCATTTTGGGTTTGGTGGATGCAAGAAGAACACATCATTGAAGCAGGACGTGCTCTTCTTGCATCCACCAAACCCGGAACATCATAATACCAGATGGGAAGTCTGGTGGAGGAATTGTTTTTTTATGGTTTAGGTTTGGACCCTTAGTTCCTGTGAAGGTAAATCTTCACGCCACAGCAATCTGGAGATCCACAAAGGGAAGTCCACAAAGAACAGGTCTGGCAAGTTTGGTATGGCCTACAGAAGGAATTAAACTGAACCAAATTAAACCTCTTTGGGATGAATTGGAAGCACCTGCTTGCAAGCTATGCTTTCTCAACCAACATCTGGCCGAATGGATTAGAACCTTCACAAAAATGCTCCAAGATCTAGTAGAAAGCCTCCACTGAGGAGTCGAGGCTGTTACAGCAGTGAGATGGGAACTATTTTATATTAATGCTCATAGTTTTTGGAATGAGATGTTTGTGAGAAAGAGATGGTCTGGGTGTCCACATTCATTTGGCCAGACAGTGTTTAATGTTTGTTTTTCAGTTATTTGACCTGTAAATGTTATAGCAATACATTCTGAACATCATCCTTATCAATACGTTAGCTAACGCTTTGGTCCCAATTAGTACTTGTTTAGTTATGAATGATAATTTCCTAAGTATGCTGAACAAAAAATTCAGAAGATTTCTTGATTAGAATTTCGGTGTGAAGCCTTTAGGCAGTCTGCCTGGAATGCAGCACATGAGTTTGTACATACCGATGGACATCCACAATGCGAAGCGTATCCAGGTCCCTCTATCCAGCTGCATCATCAGATACACATTAACGAACATGCTAACCACAGGGATGAAGGGTATCAGAGGAACCTGCAAGTAGAAATAAGAAGGTCACACTGAAACTAGCAAAAGTTATTTTATTTATAGTTCAGTTTATTCCTGTACAAAACATTTTGTTATTTGTTTTTAAAATATTACAGAGATATTACTGACATGCGAACAAGCCCTCTACCCCATCGCAATACTGTTCACCATGCACTGTTACAGCTGGTGCTGTATTTTGTGATAGCTGTGTGGATTCTCTGTGTGTCTGTCTGTTTCTCTCATTATGAGTTGCAGGTGTGGTGCTGATTGCTGGTGTTGCGGCGCTCTGTTTGGCTGGAGAGGCCTATTTGAAGACCTGGTGGTTGGCTGGCTGGTGGCTCTTTCTACCTTCCCTGTTGCTTCTCCCTGCCAGATGGAGCTACTGCTCCAACAGGCTGTAGCGCATGTTTGTGTGTTCTTACCAGCTTTGCTGGTTGCTTCAGCTCTAGTGTGAAATTCTCTTATGGGAAGCTGTAAGAGGTGTAGCCTGTTTTCTTTTGGCGTTTCTCTCTGTTTCTGTTTAGGGAGGGTATGTTTTTGTATTTCTTTTCTTTTTGTTAAGAGTTTAGTTAGTATGTGGGGAGGGATGTGGTTTGGTTATTTCTTTTGGGCTTAAACCACCTCTGAAGCCTATTGCTTCCTCTTACTAATGTTAAATAAAATTAATCTATTGCGACTTGAATTTGTGACTTGTTTGCTTAATCTGGCAGGGTTGCAGTGGGAGGGTTTAGTGGAGTGCTCTCTCTGAAATGACCCTCCATCACTCAGCACAAAGCTAGCTGACAGAACAGAACTGGGAGCATTCTCCTCCCTTCGTCTTGAACTGTCCAGTGATGCAGCAGTTTAAAAAGATGTAGTGTAGGAAGCTAGCTTTCACCCTCCCTCCCATTCTCTATAGGCATTCTGTGACCTATAGAGATCCAGCTAGTGGACTGAACTAGCCATGCCTTTTGGCCAGTTGAATCTGAATAAAAATCCAAAATAAATATAAAAAATTCAACCATATCTTGATTATACACCATAACTGAGAGGGGATGTGCATGTAGCAAACACTGATTAGCTATTTGGTAGTACTAGACGTGGGACAAGTACAAAACCCAGTAAACATAATAACGGATTATTATTTTTTTTGTACATTCTGGGTTGGACGGTGTGTCCAGTGCGCACGTTTACATTACATACATGTGTGCATAATGCATGCACACAGAGGGAGAAACATAGCTTGGCACAGCACCAACCTTAAATGAAAGCTTGCTTTTACTCTGTGGCTGTCTCCAAACGATGAAAGTGAGAACGAGGCACGCCATGGCCATCACACTGAGGGCAGCTATGCCCCAGCTGGCTGTGCTCCCGTGGACGGCGAAAACACTGAACACCAGGATCAGGAACCCTGCAGCCCAGAAACATGTAACATCATCAACAAATCCCTTTTATATATATATATATATATATATATATATATATATATATACACACACACACACACACACACAATGACCAAAGAAGCATTTGATCTATTGGTATGCAGTTGTGTTTACTAAGAAGAGAATATTTAGTCTTTAGTTGGAACAGCATTCTGCATGTACATAGATCTTCTATAAATAAGTTAAAGGTTAGGAGTGTACATGCCTGACCTTACCATTTTACTTGTTTATGATTATTTACAGGATGATTAAACGTATGGTGAAATGTCAAACTTCACCGCCACTCAATACGACTTGATTATTTCGCTTTGATTCTATTTAAAACTACACAAATGTAACTGGAGGAACTATTTATGCAGTAGTAGGTCACGATGCAATGTATTTTTACAACCCTACCAACGGGCAGTGCAGCGCAGCCCGGAATAACAGGACAGGAATAGAAACAAACAACAGTGTCCTTCGTTCGTATTCTACCTAGCAGGCTGGCGCAGACGTTGACAGCAGAGCCTGAAAGGCTGGACGGTTCCGTGTTGTCGGGGAAAAGCAGTGTTTTGAAGCTAAAGCGCTCCTCCACGCCAGGCAGAATGCCCATACTCGTGGTACTGAATGATTCACTCAGGTCCTCCGGATTCTCCTCGTGTGTGTTCGCCATTTGGTAGGCCTGAGGGGGATGCTCTGGTTGGTACCTGAAACACAAACACATTCTCTGTTTTTGTGCTAGTAGTTATGACCTGGGGTTTAATACTGCATCACAACATTTATGCTGAGACCAATATTTTAATGGTTATTGTTTTATTCAAACATAATTTTATTATACTATGTATATTATTAAAAATCTAAATCATATTAAAAGTGCTTGAGTGATTGTGGTGATCTAAGATTTTATAACGCACTGAATAGTTTCCAAAAGCATCACTGCACAGTTTGTCACCACTCATTTCTGTTAATCCCTTGAACCACAAGATAATTATTATTTGGCTATTAAATCCTAATGTAATATAATAAATCTAAATAAGCTTAATATAATTTAATCTTTAAAATATTAACATCTTAAAAAGTGTCATTATAACTATACATTATTTTGTAACCAGTGATGTAACCAAAACCTATATAATATAATATAATATAATATAATATAATATAATATAATATAATATAAATTCAAATAATAAGAAGAAAAGAAAGATGACAATGCAATTAGATTCTTTGCTTGTTATAGCTATGTGTATACCTAGTTGGATCTGTTATGTAGTGTCACGTTGGAGCTGGCTAAACAAATACAGATATAAGGGGCCCAAATGAAGCCAGTGGAGGCCTGTCTTTACCATGTCCCCCAATCTGATTGCAAGTATCTTGATAACTACTGTTATTAAGTACCATTAAGTAGTTTCTGACTCCCAACTGCCAAATAGATACTGTTTCTCCAAATATATCTGGTTTTCAGGCTTCTTCATGGTTTGCTCATGATTCCTTTGACTGTCTCCATCTGTTTTGTTGTAGACCATCTTCTTCTTTTACCTTCAACTGATTTAACAATAACTGTCTCTTCTTGTAATAAGTTACAGTTAAGATAGAGATGAGGCTAGATTTGGTGTAGGATCCATTCCTTCTAATCTAATCTAATCTCACGAGGGATGAATACTTTCCATACTGATTATCTTTGTCCAGATGGTATTATTGTATTAATCAACTGCTAGATCAACTGCTCATCAGAAAAGTAGGTAGCAGGCCTTCTACATCTCCTCTATCAATGGTAAAGCCGTCTTTCCAGTTTTCATTACCTTTGTTTTCTTCATATTGAGTCTTATCTCTTCAATCTTTTCTTTGACTTTCCTAATAAGGGCCTTCAGATCTTCAAGATTTTCTGCTAAGGGCGTCATCTGCATATCGAAGGTTATTCATCCTCCAGTAGTACAGAATTCTTAATCATGTTCCTCCCGTTCTGCTTTTCTCATTATATGCTGAACACGTATGTTGATAGTATGAAGCCTCGTTTAGTTCTTTGGATGAAGTGATTGTGGTCCAGTGTAAGAATTCTTCAATAGAACACTTGAATGCTTTGGTATACCTGTGTCCCTGAGGACATTCCAGAGTTCTACATGGTTGACAGAGTCAAAAGCTTTGTTCTAGTGAATGAAACACTGTAGAAAGCATTAATAATGCTTTCTAGAAGATCTCCCTCAGTATAAGAACCTGTATTGCTTGTATTGAATGATCTTAAACATTAGTAAATAAACAAACCACTATAATTCACTTGCCATCAGAGGACAATGCTTTCCTAATGGTGGAGATTACTGAGAGACGTTCTTAATCTCCAGACACCAATAACTTTCTATTCTGGAACTGTTGATCCTGTTCCGGCTAGTGCTAAAACAATGTTGACTTAAAACATGACCTGCAAAATTCCTCAGTAGTAGTACGTGTAGTAGAATTCTGTGTACGTATTATATATTTTACTATCAGAGCTGTATTTACTGATGACCTGCACTGATAGCCTCACCTGAGCACCAGCACACAGGCAGCAACCAGAGTGTACGCCAGGAGCGTGCCGATAGACATCAGATCAACCAGATCCTTCAGGTCAAACAGGAACGCCATGACGGCTGTGCAGTAGCAGAAAGGACACAGGAGGACACACACAGAGAATTCAGTACTAATGAAATCCATATTAAAAAACTAATCCAACACTTTAGATGGACGGGGTCATATGCAACACCACCGGTCGAGCAAGGTTTCGCTGAAGTTAACACATTCTCTACAGAGGTAAAAAAAATAAATACATATAATATAAATATGTTAGACAGACCAGGTGTGATGCATATATATATATATATATATATATATATATATATATATATATATATATATATATATATATATATATATATATATATATATATAACAAAAATAATAAACAGAATCTCTGTCACCAGGGAAGCAGGCAGTGTTTGTTGCAAAGCATAGGAATCTATAAATAGTGCTCCTATAACATCCACTGTCACCGGCAACATTTTCTAACTGAGTCAACACCATCTACTGTAAATCACCCTTTTGAAGTTTCAAGGATTAGAAACACAAATAAAAACTCAAAAGGCTGTAATGACCAGAGAATAGGACATTTAGATAACTGACCTGGTCCTTTTTTTAATCTAGGTTTGCAGTTCTGTCACAGACTAACTATTTTCCTTGCTACAATTACAAGGGAACGAAATATCCTACCACAAATGTGACTTCGTCATGGACCAGGAGTACCCTATGTGTTCAGTATACACTCTCCTGCTTTAACACTAATTACTTCTAAGCACTCGCTAACTACCAGAGAAGCAAACTCAATGGTCACACACCTCAAACACCTGTGAGGCCCTATATTTATAATGACCTATGTATACACACACATACATATATACATATATATATATATCTTGTTTTCAATGGAGTATCTTCTTCCTTAACACAACAATGGACTGACGGGTCTCTAAAGAAAGTTGTTTCTTTCTGGTCATTTTGAGTCGGTCAGCAAGCCATCAACTGCTGATCTTCAGATACTAAACTAACCTAGAATGTTGTTCTCCCTTTTATACTCACTTATTAGTAGAATGTTTTTCAGCTGTGCATCACAATTGAGCAAGAGTGTCCTAACAACCAATTAATCCAATAACATCCTTGGATTAACTTGGATTGGCGGCCGTACCAGGAGATTTAGACAGAGGACTGAGAATTGCTGATAATAGGACTATATGCAAAATAAGCCTCTATACAAAAATAGACTTTAATACAAATATTTTTATTCTTTAAAAATCATCTGATACACTTACATTAATTGTTAAATGGACAATATTGTTTGTGAATTACATAAAAATTGCAGGAAATTAAATTCTAAAGTGATCCTAAACTTTTGAGCAGTAGTGTATGTATGTATATATGTCCCATAACATTAAAACCATCTCCTTATATCTACACACATTCTATCAGCTCCACTGACCATATTGGAGCACCTACAGACTGTAGTCCACCTGATTTTCTTTATACACTGTTTATCCCCTTTTCAATATGTTTTTCAATGGTCCAGCAAGGTAGGCGTGTCTAACAGTGAGCCACCAACCAAATAATATCTGCTCTGTGGTGGTCCTGTGAGGGTCCTGATTGTTAAAGAACAGGGTGAAAGGGGGCAAACAAAGTATACAGAGAAACAGATGGACTACAGTTTCTAAGTGCTTGTTAAATGCATGTTAAAACACTTAACTGGATAATACAGTGACTTTGCTGAATCAATCCCACTAGTATGTCATAAACCACACTAAAACACATTTACAGTGAAATCATAATTATTAGGACTGGACTCATGAGTCATCTCTCACTGACATACTGGAGAATGAACTGCGGAACAGGTTTTAGAAGGAAACTGCCCCTGTTCCAGTGAGATCTCTTTGTTTTGGTATAAACTTTAGGATCGTTAATTCTCTGCTCACGAGCAGCACTTTTTTCCCTCAGGCGGTCTCCACTCTTACCGGACATGACCCCCGCGGATATTGTGGACACGATGGGCGTCTTCCTCTCGCTCACACGGGCCAGAAAAGAGAAGAGGAGACCGTCTCGGGCCATGGCAAAGATAATACGCGGGAGAGGGAACATGGAACCCAGGAGACTGGGTGCAGAAGGGTGGAGGGAATGTGGGGGACGGGGAAGTGTACATCATAATAGACAAAACAAAAACAATAAACAGAAAGAGGGGGGAAAAAAATAGTAAGGCCCTCGTGTTGACGTGGGAGAAACGGCGCCCAGTATTTGCAAACATGCTAGAAACATGCTCTACGTGCCTTTTCTGACCCCCGACATAGAAACCACAATAGACTCGGCACAGCAACTACACACGACTAGGTACTGCATGCACAGTGACAGTTGAGAGCACAGCAGGACAGCTCTGCTGAGTCTCAAGCTCAAAGTCAATACATGTTGATAGTATCACCAGCCATTCTCACCTGCCATAAGGCCTGTTGTTAGAGTAGCACGAAAGGGGGTTTTTGTTTTCGGGTTTATTTCGGCGATGAATTTGAAGAGCAGCCCGTCGTCTGCCATTGCCCACAAGACCCGGGGTGTTGGGAACATGGCGCCAATCAGGCTAGCATGAGGGGGGGAAAAACAGGCCATGCCACGCAAGTCAAAGAATGGCATACTGCATTCACTGCTCCTAGGGCAAAGTGCATTCACAGTCTGTGATGAAACCCAAACAGCAGATATATGCCACTGTGGTTTCATCAGTGTAAGCAATAAACCAGTAGTTTAGACAGTTGCTACAGCCCCCTCCCACATACCCAGTAAAAGTGTGATCTGCTTTCCCAAGAAATGAAAGAAAATTGAAACACATACGACTGATTCTATCTGGTTTCGTCAACATCATCTTTCAGAATCTGGTTTTATTATACCAGAGTTGTACTGCAGCTTAATCACAGTTGCTTTAAAGGGGCATTCCGGCCTAAAACTACAGTTGCCTATGTAGTTGGTTGGGTCATACAGTCTAGCACAGCATTATATCCCTCATCAGTTTAACCAATACCATTATTGCTAGCCTGAACTCCCTCAACCTCAGTGGCTGATTAAAATCATACAGAGATCTGCATCTTTATAAAACATTAAATGAAAACCAGAGGCAAGTTTTCACCCTTACAGCCCAAGAACAGGAGCCAGACTGGGGTAGTGCTTAAAAGGGTGTGAGCCCTTTAGAATTTTCTAGAGTTCTACATAAATGACCGTTAATATATGAGCTTAAATGAAAGAGTTTGGGCTCTTGTTGACCTCAGCTGCCTGTTACACTGTGGGAACCATTCATGGTAAACTGACCAACAGAAATGGCCTAAAGTTTCCTAAATTATAATCTTGCGGCATTTATGTACAGAATAAGCAAAATGATAGGATACCAATTTGAGGTTAAGACAGCAATGATATGAAAGTAAATACTTAACTGGAGAATACAGTGACACTACTGGAACAGCTGCTTTTATCAATCCCACTAGTATATCATTAAATATGACTTAAAATGTAAGAGTTTAGGCTCCAGCAGTCCGAAATCAAACAATGTGCACACAATGTGGAAATGCATTACAGCATAAAAACCATCAAGCCATTTGTGAAACATGGTGATGGCAGTATCATGATTTAGTCCTGTGTTGCTGCATCTGGGCCAGGATGGCTTGCCGTCACTGACAGAACAATGAATTATGAATCACAGCACTGAATTCAGTCTGTGAACTGAATCTCGAGTTAATGTGGGTCATGCAGCTGAATGACGACCCTAAGCACACAAGTAGCTCTAACATAGAATGAATGATGAAAATTAAAGTCAAGTCAAAGTCCTGACCTTAATCTTACAGAAATAATGCAGAAGAACTTGAAATGAACTGTTTATGTGGGGAAAACCATCAACATCCTAGAAATGAAGCTGTGTTGTAAGGAGGAGGGGCTAAATTCTTGCAAGCCGATGTGCAAGACCGACCAACAGTTGCTGGAACTGTTTAGTTGCAGCTATTGTTGCACAAGGGGGTCCCACTCGATACTGAAAACAAAGGTTCACATATTTTTGCCACAGATATGTAACACTGGATCATTATCTCAATAAATAAATGATCAAGTCAAATTTTTTTGTCTCAGTTATGTAATTCGGTCCTCTTTATCTACTTTAAGGATGTTTAAGTTCATATATTTATGTCGAAATATAAAAAAATCTAAAGCGTTCACAAACTTAGATAAGCACCACTCTAGATAAGACAGCTTCCCTACCTAACTATAGCTTTAAACTTGTTGTCTTCCTCATCTGCTGAGTCGTATCTATAGTCTGTCTAATGCATTCTCTTTGGATGTGAAGGTGGTTACAGCAGCTATATGGCTGCAGTAAGACTTTTGGCAGCTATCTTTAAATTTAGCAGTTCATGACTCCTCCCACCTTCAAGGTATATCCTCAGAAGGGGTGTTTTCTTAATTCTCACACTAGAGAATGCTGTGGCATTGCTCTTAGAGGTGTGTATGCGTGTTTATATCATCTATATATATATATATATATATATATATATATATATATATATATATATATATAAAATAAAAGAGTCATTTTCTTTGGCTGGAATGTCCCTTTAACACAAAACATGCAAGAACTACGCTACTGGTTATAGTAATAAACAGATAAAGACATAATATGATGCATTTCATATAAGAAGCTGTGCACAAGCCTCTCCTGAAATGATCTGCATGTTTATTTAGCTTATATAACACACAAGCACTTGAGAAAGTAAAATTACTTTAAAAAAAGAAGTGATTAAAAAAGAATGGCTAAAGGCCACATCTCTAGCTGAGTGTATGGCTTGATTACCACACATGGCCCTGAATTACTCCCACTTACATAACGCATGAAATCTGATTTATGACTCAACACTCCATGCCAAATTTCACTGCATATTTTTAGCAAGAAGCTTAGACAGACATTCAGACGCACTCATGCACAGGCAGCAGGGCTCAATCCCAAATCACCTCCTTCCGCCCTCCTCGGGCTCCACCTTTCAGGCAGATTATTCCGACAATCGGGAATAAACGGGGCATGAGTAGGATGTACTGTAAATAAATCTGGCAGAAGCATCATGTGCCCTAAACAGTACAAACCAACACAGAACAATAACTGCAGATCAGTCTTTTAAAGTGGAGGAGCATATAGGCTGTCTATGGGAATTTAGCCTCTAAACAAAACACTGTCAGTGCAGCGGGGGTGGCACAACATGCATATCGTCGCTGTCCAATTTTTGGGTTTTCTACATCATTTGAACACGCCAATGGTCGTTTACACTGTGTCAGAATTTCATGATGAATGAACCAATAGAAGTGCTCCAAAATAGCTCTGAGAAAATTCTGGTTCCAGTGACTTACACTGAAAGTAAAGCATGTTTTTGGTCTCTCTTGTAAAGTTGCAATTTCCAAAGTTTTTCATTGGAAAGTGATGATATTCATGTCCCTATTGATTTATTTTATCAGGTCTGGTCAAAATAGCCAGTGCACTGGGCAGAAAATGGGAGTTTTAATAGATTTGGTGACCTAATAAATATGACATCATCAAATAAACAATAGTATTTAAGACAAGCTCAAAAATCAAGCTCCACTCTTTCTTCAGATCTAAAATAATTCACAGGTGCTTCCATCCATCCTTCCACTGTGTAAAGATAACTAATTGCTATGGATCTGAAAGGATGTGTTGCTATAAAAAAACTGTTACTGAGAAAAGGAAATAGTCCAAAACAGATTAAAACAAAGAAACTGCTGATGTTCAACTTCTATATAATGTCACAAGATGAACAAGATGATGTTTGTGGTAGACACACCTTCATAGACTGCAGTTTTGATGTTCTATTAAACATTATTACTAATATCATTTATTTACACGCCCTGTTTTAAAAGTAAATAACTTGTTTGTGCTATTTATACTTTGACCAGGCCCGCAGGCTTGTTTATGCATTGCACATATTGCACTAAGGTGCAAACCACAATACAAACCAGCAGATCTGTTCATCGTCACACCCCTACAGCACTGAATATTCAGAATCATTCAACAGCAATAACTCAGCCCTGTAGCCTGAAAGAGAAGGAGGAGGAGGAGGAGGAGCAGGATAGAGGTGCTTGTGGATTGAACCCTTTTTATCATGCAGCATCCAGTTCCATGCGCACACAGAGTCAGGTCTGCACTTACCTGGTGGACAGAGCACACAGAGAGCCTACAGCCACTGCGTAAGTGGCCCCCTCCCAGCCCACATACTTAAAGGCCACGGGCAGAGGGCTGTTCTTGTCCAGCATGTAATACGGCATCATCATGGTGAGAGCGGCCGACACGCCAAAGTAGGCCACGAAGCAGATGAGGAGAGAGGAGACGATGCCGATGGGGATGGCCCTCTGGGGATTCTTCACCTCCTCACCTAGGAGATATTTAAGTGACCTATGTGCAAAAACTGGAATGTCCTCACTGGAGTAACGCGACACAGAGCAGCACAAAGAGTTTAGCAACAGGGGTGACGAGTCTCTGACCTGAAAGTGAGGCGATTCAACGCATCAAGATATTACACCTCTTATATCGTCGCAGTCGAAAGAAAAACAAGCATCACGAAAATGGCAGCTTTACAGGAGAGGCCAAAAACAAACTTTACTTCTAATGGAGGTCAATGGAACCAGACATTTTTCTCAGCTATTTCGGAGCATTTCTATTAGTCAATTTATCATGGAATTCTTACACAATGTAAACGGCAGCTGCTGCTTTCAAAGAATGTTGAAAAATAAAAATCGAGAAAAATGGAGATACTTAGGATTTCTTAGGATGGCGACGATAAGGTGCTGTACTGTCTGACCAAGCAGCAGTCTGTGTATGGTATATAATAGATAATATCACAATGATCCTGGTGATTCAATTATTACTTTGACATGAATTCATAAATAGAAATAGGAATAGGAATATATATATATATATATATATATATATTTATATATTAGATCCTTTCACATCTCCCTATACGTGATGCAGTTGAATTGCCACCTTTAGATCAGTGCATGCAATCTTACACCCCTATTGAGCGTCATGAGCCACCTAGCAATCAAAGTCCTTGACCCAGGACAACTTCAGCGTAAATTAGTTCAGTGTAATCACACACATCATAAACACTGAACAAGAAGGTGGTGTTCCCAGCAGAATTGTAACCTTGTGCTTAACCTTATTATGGCCGAGGCAGCCTGGCCTGGAATTCAGCTAGCTTATTGCAACACAGAGCACATATCTTGATACTTGGCCACCAAATGCCAAAGCTGTGTAACAAACCCTCCTAAAGCAATCGGTTAAAACAACAATGCTCTCAGTATTACAGCAGGGTAGATGAGAAGAACATTTTGGGGGACAGAGCTAAAATAATAATTAACCGTCAAAGGTCACTACCTGGAGATTGTCCAGCATTAAAAGGACCATATCCTATACTTTTCCTGCAATGTACTGTCTTCCACTTGAACTTCATCTATAATGTTCTGTGGTACAGAAGTCCAGAGAGGTCATAAAGTAGGTATAGGTTTCTGGGCTTTTATCTTGAGATTACATCTTGATTGTCTTGTTTTCCCGAGATCTCAAATGTGTGATCTTGTTATTCTAAACTTTATCTTGACTTGACAAGAAATTAAACATTTCTAACAGTTTCTGACATTCGGCTTGTTAAGTGATCTCCAAAATTTTCTATCCTATCCACATGTTTTTTTTCATGAAGTTGCCGCCTCATCATTATCCTTACAGGTGATAATAATATGTTTTACCATTTTTTACCAATTTCAGTCATACCAGCATATCCACAGTTGTTTTCTTTGCTTAATACAATCCAACAAATTGATCCCTTGGAAACACAGTAACATCTTTTCCACGATCATGAGATACATCCATCAACATAGTTGTTGAAATGAGAAGCTTCTCTGAAACATATTAATCAGGGCAGCAATTATCCAATTTCTTTGGCCAGGCTGAACACATAGCTTTGTATATTGGGAAACTTGGTTAACAAATCCCATTAGGTTGCTTATATATGTACATACATACATACATACATACATACATACATACATACATACATATGGGGGGTGTACAAAACAACACTACATGCAAAAAGCACATGAGCAGTAGTTCTGTATAGGCAATACATTAAACATCTATGACACATTGAACTATCATGGTTCTAGCTGAATCCCTAATTTGTAATCATAGAAATCTCTTTAATAACTGTAGTGGAATCAGTAACTCTCTCAGGTTTGAAGGCAGCTCTATGTGTAATTTGCTGCCGTTGCTGTAGTCTATGTGAGAATAAGGTGGAAGGCTGTGGAAGAGTCGTGTGTATCTAAACGTGTATCCTGACTCTCGGCCTGCAGCCTGACCTTCCTGACTCTCGCTGGCCGGTGGCAGGCAAGTCTGGTATGTTCCTGCCAGAAGCACAAAGCACAAGGGAAAGGCCAAATGCTTGTAGGGAGGCGGAGTGGAGGAGGGGTGGAGGGGGCGCTGGGCTGTCCCAAACATGGCAGTTTGCTCTCTGGAGAAGAACATGCCCAGGCAGACCTAAAGCCTCCTCCACCAATCAGAAGGTGGAAAACGCAGGGGTGTGAAGAGTGCCCCATGTGAAATCGGGGGGCAGTGGGCCCGAAATCAATTGAGAAACCGGTTGAGAACCAGTTGCAAGCGGACAGAAAACTGCACAGAAACCTTCGGGGGGGAGTTAGAAGGGCAGGGATTGGCACTAGCAGAGCATAAACATTTACTGTGGAGGCCACTAGCTACACTTAAACAGAGAGTGGAAAAACAACTCGCCATCTTTCTAACCAACGCACGGCCATGCGTCACGGATTTGACATTTCGTGTAACTCGGCAACTGTAGCACAAATACAGGGTTTCCCAACGAGCAATACTGAGCATCTGCATGGGAGACGTTTGAGAGGTCTTCTCAACAGGCGTTAAAGCGAGAGTATTAATATCTACATTATTATACAATGTTCTCAGCATTAAGAGAATTAAAATGAGATTAAAGATGGAAATATATTTAGATATACACGTTACTGTTTTAAATGTGTTTAACAGCAGCCTGCTCTCAACACGGTGAACGTCACAATGATGCAAACTAAGTAAATCACTAATATGTGCTACACTAGAACTATGCAGTAGGGCGCTACTTCTACCGCTGCAGATATACTTGATTTGAAGTCCTTTTATATCACAATGATTTGATTAAGACACAAAGAACGGCCTACCCAGCTGCCATAGCCACATAGTTGCTTGCGTTCAACACACTAATCTTTCCTTTTAAATACATGTTTTGCTACATTCTTTCAGGGCTGAGCGCAGCTCACACACTCAATCACACTTCCCCCGGGGCCGATCCTAGCCCCACCCTCTACAATAAGAGTCCTTATCGAAACTGTCCAGTCCCCATAGTCACCATAATATGAATACACAATGGAGGCCTGAGATAAGCTTGAGGCATGGTGGACTGAAACTCCAGTAAAAAGCAGTGAAGCTTGCACTTGTGATGACTGGCAGAGGAGGACGTGCCAGTTGATGAAATCGTATAGCTTAACCATGCAAGGCCCAAAAAAATAAAAAATAAAAATATGGTCACAGATTGTTAGATGGCAAAGCTGCAGATGATCAGTTCCGCTTGCTGTTCACACATTATTCACACGTTATGCTTGGACTCAGTTTCACCCCTGTGTTACTCTCTCTCTCTCTTTCTTTACCTCTCATGCGTTCACTCACCTGTGGTGGCAATACAGTCGAATCCTACGAAAGCATAAAAGCAGGTGGCTGCCCCGGAGAGGACTCCAGAGAAACCAAAGGGCATAAACCCACCCATCCCCAAACTCTCTGCTGACACCTCAGGCTCTGTTATACTGGTCAGGGAGAAAGAGGGGAGAACAGAAAGAACATGGCATTTCATGTTATTGATGAAATGTAGTTTTTGTTTAACCCTTTAAAGCACAACCTGGGTCAAAAGTGACCCGACTGAGATTTTATTTTCTAAATCTTTGCAATAAATTAATTTCATCATTCAAGCTTTCATGAATTCCTCAATTTACTTGTTTTTGATTGTCACAAATCCTGATTTATCCTTATTTCTTATGTGTTCACTGTGGAATTTGATAGAAACTATTGACATTTATAGACATTTGCAGTCGGGAACATATTTACAAAACTATTTGTTTATTATGAAGTAAATAAATTAGAATTAAAATAATGATTTAAGATAAAAAAAACAAGCTTTTTAATGAACACTTGGAACATTAAATAATGAAATAAACTAATTTCAATAGATAAACCAAAGAGATACTCAGCAGTACATACAATAACATAGGAAAAGGATACACGGGTCAAGTTTGATGCAGGTTGTGCATTAGAAGGGGTTTGCTTAGCTTGTGCATTAAAGGGTTAATAAATCCATACTTCTTATTTTTTTCAAAACTACTATAAAAGCAATAGTAACAGCCATAGCTCACTTCGTTAACTGTTAGAGAAAAGTTCATAACCCCCCAACAACCCACTGTTAAACCTCTATGATCAGCACTGAAATAGCTTTAGAGTTGACGATGAACCTGCCAAGTACTGGGTAGCAGAACAAAAAGGGGAGCAGCTGAATACTCGGATCAGCCCCTGCATGCTGCTCACTTGAAGTCTGAGGAGTTGGATCCTTTCATGATGTCCTCAGGATTCAGCTGCCAGTTCTTGAGCGTGCCTTTGACCAGGCCTGACACCACCATGAACAGCAGCACCAGGACGTTAATGCAGGTGAATACCTTATTAACCATGGCTGATTCCTTCACCCCAAAAGCCAGCAAGCCTGTGACGAGAAGATCACATGTATAGTCCAGCGGAACCGTCCACAACTTACTTACAGTATTTATACTAAATGCTATTGTAATGTTGTTTATTTGCACAATAAATGTCCAATTACTCACAATTACTCATAATAATTAGATGTTGCACAACAGGAATGGAAGAGCATGAGAATTGTCCTTCTACCATAATATTAGTGACCAAAATTATGGCAAGTCTTTAAAATAGATTAAAATCTATTTTTTTATTTAAAAAGCTATAGCTATAACTATAATATAAATAAATATGCAATTATCATGAAAATCCCTGCTATGTAGTGTTCAGGTTATACCTATATTGCTTTTGCCAGGCTATCTTAGGCCTTTTTGATCATTTGATCATATCTGACCTTTATAAAAACATGGTAATTCTATATCGTAGTTGCTATTAAAAGCGGCACAGCTTAATTTTCCTACTGTTGTTGGCCACAGCTGTGCCATACAGAAGCAAAGCTTAGTCTGCTCTCTGATCCCGCTTATGTCTCTCATCTTTTTCACCTTTTTCACGTCGTGCACCGCTTTTCTCTGATTTCCAGGTTGAATGGTGTGCAATGGGCTTTGAGGTGCGTTATCTCTCATTTAATTTAATGAGTCAGAGGTGTTATCCAATCAGCATTCAGGTATCAAAACAGCAGTGCGCACAATGGATTCTAATGAAGTCCCCTACCACTGCAGCTTGGTGTACACAGCACCCAAAGACTTTAGAAGAGCTATCTGATGTAAGTATTTTATTATAAAGTCTTTTTAATCAAGCTCTGAGGCATTCTCACAGTTCAACACACTAACCTTTCTGTTTAAGTTTCTGTTTAATGTTGTGCTACCTTCTGTCAGAGCTGAACGCAACCCTGCATGCTCTCAGTTTGATGTTAACAAAGTCATTCAGTGCTGTTTGATTAAATGTACCATTATGGAAAACGAAACATGCCAGCGTGTTCCGCAGCAGTGTTAATAGGAACCAGACATTCACAGCATTTAACTCACCTGAAAGGCTACCTTACAGAAAGCTATTACCTGAGACGATATATATAAAAACTCAGAAGACGTGTGATGGTTTTGGCTAGTAAACTAAAAGGTCACCAGGTTTATTTACGCTGCAACGGTTTACATTAAACTCTCTCTCTGAGTGACTCTGTTTACATCCCAAGGATTTCATTTAAGCAGATTCCCACTTTAGAAACAAAATCTGAAACCGTATGAATATTATTGAATTTAATACCTCTGTATATCATTAAAACCACATACTGCTCCATCCCTGCTCCACAGGCATCCGTTTGAAACTTAGCAACGCAGCAGAAACAGGACTTGTATGTATCGTTAACACGGTCTGATGAGCTCATGCATTACCTGTGAGGGAGAGGATGATGGCCACAGCAAACATGTCCGGATACTCGGCCAGCACACCCGGGGCATTCATGCTCATGTGCTGACGACAAAAGTCCTCGATGTGTTTCCCGATGAGCTCATCGAATGTGGCGCTCCAAGCTCGAGCTACGCTGGACGTTCCTTTTCAAATATGAAAGAGAAAGAAATGAGAAAATGAAAGAACTCTGGAACGGTTCACATGCCATATGCAGTCAAATACAATAACCCACAGTTTCACTAAACACTTTCATTCATTACATTAATTTAATTAAAAAGCTTAACTCAATCCAATCATTGTAAGGTAATTTATCATGCTATGCTCGGAATTAAATGAAGCATTTATTTATATTTATTTATATCTTTTTATACGCACTTAATATAAAAGGTATCATGAACTTTGATACCGCAAGTCCTGCACTGATGTGGTGTCTTACCGATGATATAGGAGAGGATCAGGTTCCAGCCGGTGATGAAGGCCCAGAGTTCTCCCACCGTCACGTAGCTGTAGAGATATGCTGAGCCCGTTTTGGGTACTCGTGCACCGAACTCAGCGTAGCACAGGCCGGCCAGCACAGAGGCCAGTGCAGCAATGAGGAAGGACAGCACTATGGCAGGCCCTGCATTCTGCCGAGCCACTGCTCCAGCAAGCACATAGACACCAGCCCCCAGAGTACTGCCCACTCCCAAGGCCACCAGGTCAAAGGTGTTCAGACAGCGGGAGAGACGCGAGTCCTCAGTGCAGTCCACCACTTTCACCCGCAACAGCTGCTTCCCAAACCTCAGGAGCTTCTGCAAAACCATGGCTCGCCTGGTCACCTGACCTGGTCTGGTCTAAATCCAAGAACGGAGCCTACCTGCGGGAGCAGCAACAAACGAGTAATGGCAAACCGTGTATACAACTGTGTGTGTACAACTACATACAATTGTGTCTCTCGCCCTCTTTAGGACCATCACTATCACGATAAACCCCCCACAACAAGATAACTGATTCAAACTGTCAGTGTTTATAAGGTGAGTCATATGATGATAACGTGTATTTAAAATTCTCCGACTGGGCCACTGTAAAAAAAAACCCAAAAAAACCAGATCCAGACATACACTAGCAGTTATATTTATTTTTGATATATTTGATACAGTTGTTAATATATGTAACCCCTTAAATGGCCCAGACATATCAGCAGGTCCAGGATTCCATTACAAGTCAATCACGTAGATGTAAATAAAGGGGTTCAGAGTGATTTAATGTAAAGATGTATTAAAGATATATTTGTTTAGAGTAGGGGTGATGGGAACCAGGGGGTGCGATGTCTTTAAGGCAAACATAGCTATTTTATTTACCATCCCAAACAACCATTGAAGCCTCACTGAGGTTTATACACACTGATCAGCCATAACATGAAAACCAGCTCCCTGTATCTACACACTGTAGATACATATTATCAGCTCCATTTACAATACAGGAGCACTTTGTAGTTCTACACTTACAGACTGTAGTCCATCTAATTCTCTGTATACTTTGCTATCACCCTGTTCTTCAATTATCAGGACCACCACAGAGCTGACATTATTTGGGTGGTGGGTCATTCTCAGCTGTGCTGACCAGGGAACAGGGTGAAAGGGGATACACAATGCATACAGTGCTCCTGTATTGTAAGTGGAGCTGAGAAAATGGAGAATGTGTGTAGATACAAGCAGGTGGTTTTAATGTTACACTGTATAACATACATAGCAATAAAACAGCGGTGTATATATTTTGCCATATAGCATCCTCCATGTACATCTCCATCATGAAGAGATCTAAGAAATGTATCAGGCCAAAAACGCACCATATCAAGCTTCAGACACCAGGCAGCATACCTGTAACCACTGTGTGCAAAACCTTTCTGTGATGTAGCCTTTACAGGTAATACATGCTTTGGATGTCTGGTTCCTTTCACCATCACTGTGAACAGTTCTGGCTTATGTGGCTCTAGAACTGACCATTTGACCAACTGACCAACTACTCTGAATGACTAACATGTAGAACAAGGCTTCCTTGTTTATCTATTTTTTTTTACTCAAATATGAACATCCATACTTCCAACACTACCTCCATTTCATACTCTTTCACTTTTTCATACAGTTTTTCTTTCTGTCAGGTCTGTATATGGCTCTCTGATTGTGATCAGCGTTTCCGGTATATGGTAAATGGAGCTGGAACGCCATTAATCATTCAGCAGAGGCCAGCGCTGAGGCAAAATGAACATTTTGTCCTTCCAGCTACAGAGGACGAGCTGGCAGCAGAAAGCAGCTGTGCGGTGATTTATGGCTTTGAAAATCGGTTCTCACAGGAGAAACTTAATTCATTTTCACTTATATAAGTGAGCAGATGAATGAAAGCAAACCAGAGAGAGGAAACGTGCTCCAGAAAACAGTCCAGGGGCACTATCATTCACTATCATTCAGGTCAGGAGAACGACTCCAGCCAGCTGGTGATCACACCTGGACTGCTGCTGCTCACAAACACTCCCTTTTGGACCTCAGCGTTTATTTTAGGCCAAGAAAGCACTGCCGTAAGCCACGTCACCTGCTGTACATAAGAGGGAGTCAGTGGGTTTGCATGTCTTCAGCTTTAAGCGTTGCACTCTTTTCCTGTGGCATTGGGCAACATGGAATAAAATCCACTGAGTGTGACTACTGGCCGAGGCAGAGGGGCCTACGGGGTCTAATCCATCCATACTCTGAGACACAAATCTGTAAACTGACGTGTTACATAACCAAGGAAAGGCCAGAATATTGGAAATACTGTACATACACAGAGAACTACAGATGTAAAGATAACCTAAAGTAATAGCAAACATGTCCTCACAAGTCAGGACCAGCAGGCCATCTTAGCACTTGGCCCCTCAAAGCACACAGGAAGGTGGAGTGTTTCTAGGAAATTCATCTCCTGTCAAGCCAGACAGGACATTACGGAACATTACACAGGCATGGAACTGACAACGTTCTTGCTTTTGAGCACCTACAGACATATACAGTGACATTCAAAACCATAAATAGCTAAGCTAAGCGTAGCAGGTAATAGTATTTCCAAAATACAGTTAATGATGACACATTTTTTACTTAATATTTTAACTAAATATTTGTTTTTCAAAATAATAACAAAGTTCTCAGAGCTCAGTAACACCCCCTTTGGCAAGTACAGCAGCTTGTAAACTCTTTTTGTTGGAAGCTTCTGTACCACCCCCAACCCCCAGTGTTTCTATTCTTGTTTGGCCCATTCTTCCTTGGAGACAGCTACTTCTGCGAGATCACTGAGCTGTCTTGCACTGCACTGCTCTTGTAAGGTCCATCCACAGATTTCCGGTGGTATTTAGGTCAGGAGAGTGTGAGGGCCATGGCGAAACCTTCAGCTTGCACCTCTTGAAGTAGTCCATTGTGGATTTTCTGGTGTGTTTTGGATCATTATCCTTTGTACAGTCTGACGTTTGCTTCCAGACTTTGCTGGTATTCAGTTGAGTTCATTCTTGCCTCTACCAGTGCCACTGCTTGCAACACAAGCCCAAGACATGATCAATCCACCCACGTACAGTTGAAGAGGTACAGTTCCTGCACTTTTTTCTTCTTCAAACATACCTTATTGCACACTGCAGTCAAAAAAATCTTCTTAACCTTCATCAGTTCATAGGGCTCGTTTCCAAAATGCATCCAAGTTTAGTTGTTGAGGAAGCAGAAAAGATGCTCTTCCATGAAGTTCATACTTGTGCAGGTGCACCACCATCCTGGAGTGTGCTAAATCCTACTGAAAGGTCATATGAAGTCAAAGGGGTGGGGAGGCTGATCTGCATTTCTAGCAACCCCATAAACAGTTCTCTCTGAACGTTTTCCAGACCCCAACTTGACCTCCACCACCTCTGTTAAAAGCCTTTCTTATTACATAACAAACTGAGGAAACATCTGATAATGCTTTTCAATCTCCTTATAGCGTTCTTCTGCTTTGTGGGCCTCAATTACTTTAATTCTCAGAGTGCTATGCAGGTGTTTGCAGGAGCCGATGGCTGCTGACTGATGGGTCAGAATATTTAAAAAACTGTGATCACCTGGCCTTACCTAACGACGACTGTGAACAAATTTAGGTCGGAGATCCTGGCATGAGTTATCAGAGAGATCAAATCGCTTGGGGTTCCCAAACGTTTGCATGACACTTCTTTCCTTTAATACACCGATCTTGCTTAAAACGTTGAGAAGAAGGTATCAGATCATCACTGTCCAAAGAATTCTATTGTAGATCTATTTTTCTATCATATGAACTCAACAGCTGCTGTTTACATTGTGTGAAACGGTTTGTGATGACAGGACCAATAGAAATTATCCTAAAAAGCTTGGTAATATTTCTGGTTCCATTGACATTAAAAGTGAAGAAGGTCTTTGGCCTCTCCTGTGAAGTTACCATCTGCCTTTCCTTCTGCCTGTTGGAGATCAATTCATCTTGTACTCACTTAACTCCTAACAGAGTGCTGTAACTTTTGACCAGGGGTGCCCGAACTTCTGCTTGCCTGAAACACCACACCAGACTACACATGGGGTAAAAGTAGGTCACTCAAGTGCATGCTAGGTGTCGCCGGCCCTTTAAGAGCTGCCATGTTGAACAGACAGGCACAGCGTGGTCTGGCAAGGCTTTGCTTGTCAACGTGCGATTACAGACTCTGGGCCTGTATTGCACATTTTAGTGCGACTTAACGCCGGAAGTTCTCAATGAAAATGAGATTAGAGCTCGGTAAATCCCACCAACCGCTCACGTAGGCTTGACACAGGTGGTCCTCATGACACTGAATTAAAACTACAGCTCCTGCTTTAATAAGCATTCCAAACATCTACAGCACACCAACACCACAACAGGGACGACTAACAGAGAACATAAAACTCATGACACTGCTTCAAGACTCAGGACGTTCAGAACATTTGAAAGCTTCACAGCATAGCGCTAGAAAGTCATGCCAACTGATGAGCGTCCACAGTGCGTGGGAAGACAGCCGGACTCAAGAGTTTCAGCAAACAGAGAGAAAAGCGAAGAACATTCAGAGCTTCAAGCAACATGACCTTTACCTGCTGAGAGCAAGTGAGAGACACCTATCTCCAAACTCCTGGACACCGTAGACCTCGCTCTCTCTCTCACTGCAGTCCTACAAATAGAATAGCGCCACATCACATGGCCAAGATATTCCAGGCGGACTCTGTATGTGTATGTGTGTGCGGCACATTAAAGCTGTCCATCAGCATCCAACGAAACCAATCACACTGTTTTTGTACACTAGGCAAATATAATAAGACCTCGTTCCTCGTTCAACACCTGACCAGATATTCCTGATATTCATCTCTATCATTACACAATCAGCAGTACAATCAGCAGTACTGCTGATATCTTCAGTACTTAAAGAACAGTGGCCCACTACATCTCATTACAACAGATACAAACTGTCCAATGTTGCATTGGATTTGGTGCAGTTTGTGAATCAGTAAACAGAACTGATGATGGGAATCTGACAGCTCAAACTAAGCTCAAACTAAATCAAAAATATTTCCAAGGGTCTCTCAATTGTCACCTTTTTAAGGAAACCTACCGTTGCTGATCAAAATTAGGCGTCTGGCATCATCTTGTCAAAATAAAGTGGAGCTCACTCGACTGTGCTTATTAATAAATCAATAAACTACATCGTAGAGACTAGTGAAGCTTATTTTGTTTGAGGGTTGCATGATGAGCGGGATGAGAACTTTATTTATTTATTGACATTGAGACATAAGAACACATAAATGATGGAAAAACATTTGCTGTATCAAAAAATGTATTATAGTGAGGCACTATATTCATATGCTTATACATACATCTATATTTTGCATATATATGAAGCAAATATCTGTTGATACTGATATGATTTTGGTACTATCCTGCATCCCGACTAAGAATCATGGTACTTTTAAAGGGAAGCTATTATGTGCATTTGTATTGTTTCTAACTGTATTTTTGGGGTCTACAACAATAGATTAGATATTTTTCTCAAACTGTACCCCCTTTGTCTTTATTCCAGCCATGTGTTCCAGTTTATTTTCATTTGCATTGCTTCAAAAATACAGATTCAGTATCAATGCCTGGATTTTATAATCACCAGTAGGTACGACATCCTATCAGGTACAGCAACAACAGTTCAATTAATCCCTGTGTCTACACACACCAGGACAGGAAAATAATCGCAACCACACTTGTAAACTCATGTTCTGACATTATGCTGGTGCTACTACTCACCATACAGTCTCACAGAACACATTTGGAAGTGTGTTAGGTTACTTTCCAATGAGTGTAATGATGTAGGCACGCAGTTTGCATTGGGCCAGTTAAGCTCCAGCAATGTACACTGGCCTTGTCTGGGTAGGAACGTACATTGGCCTTGTCTGGGTAGTAACGTACATTGGCCTTGTCTGGGTAGTAACGTACATTGGCCTTGTCTGGGTAGGAACGTACATTGGCCTTGTCTGGGTAGTAACGTACATTGGCCTTGTCTGGGTAGTAACGTACATTGGCCTTGTCTGGGTAGTAACGTACATTGGCCTTGTCTGGGTAGTAACGTACATTGGCCTTGTAGGGTAGGAACGTACATTGGCCTTGTCTGGGTAGGAACGTACATTGGCCTTGTAGGGTAGGAACGTACATTGGCCTTGTAGGGTAGGAACGTACATTGGCCTTGTCTGGGTAGTAACGTACATTGGCCTTGTCTGGGTAGGAACGTACATTGGCCTTGTCTGGGTAGGAACGTACATTGGCCTTGTCTGGGTAGTAATATACATTGGCTTTGTAAGGTAGTAATGTACATTGGCGTGGTAGGGTAGTAATGTACATTGGCCTTGTAGGGTAGTAGTGTACATTGGCCCTGTCTGGGTAGTAATGTACATTAGCGTTGTAGGGTAGTAATGTACATTGGCGTGGTAGGGTAGTAAGGTACATTGGCCTTGTAGAGTAGTAGTGTACATTGGCCCTGTCTGGGTAGTAATGTACATAGGCGTGGTAGGGTAGTAATGTACATTGGCCTTGTAGGGTACTAGTATACATTGGCCTTGTAGGGTGCCAAATACGTCTACACTGATCAGGAAAAGTGAGTAAATGTGATGCTTTGTGTGCTTTAATGAATGTTTACACAGAATACCGTCACTGGCTGATTGCGTGGAGAGTCAATCACAGACGAGCTCTCCTCGAGAGCCTAAAGATCACACACTCCAGACCTCCAGAGCACGAAACAGACCCCATGATGAAGCTATGCACGGCATACGTTTGTAGTCAGCATGGAAAGACGTGCGGAATCTAATTTGAAAATGGATCCATTTTTCCATGGGAGTCGGAGGGAGGATTGTGCAAGGTGGAGTGTGACTTGGCTTTTTCCTCAGGGTGACTTGCGTGGCTGGACAGTAGGAGGGAAGCAGATGCACAAACATACACACACGCTGCCTGGCCAAATTAAGCTGGTGGGAAGTGCAGGGGTGTGGAGCTCCACTCACCAATCACAGCGCAAGCTTCTGTTATGGTGAATAACAACCGGTGCAGGACTTGCTTGGGTCACCTTTAAAGGGAAACTCCAGCAAATTAGAGAACGTTCTGCAAAGTTTAATCGTTGAGACGTAAACAAAGTCACCCAGAGTGCTTTGACATACAACATGTATACAGTGTATATACAATATATACAATGATGCCGATGACAGGAACCAGGGGGTCATGATGCGTACATATTAAATAGAACCATTTTATTTTAAATCCAAAACTTGCAGCACACCTACACGTCTCTTCTGTTTTCTAGGTAAAGTTAATGTGAATTTAAAGGTAAATGGATGCTTTTTCATTGGGTATCATTTTGCCTTTGCCTACCTCTTTACCATGAAACGATTTTAAAGGGCGCATACCATGAATTAATGGTTTCATCATTTACTATTCACTTCCCAGTCTATGCAGTAGAAAGAAAAACGTGCATCTCCAAAATGACAACTTTACAGGAGAGCCCAAAAACCTTCTTCACTTTTAATGCAAGTCAATGGAACCAGAAATATTTCCAAGCCATTTTAGAGCATTTCTTTTGGTGCATTTAGCATGAAATGTTCACATAATACAAAGCACAGATTACATTAAAAAAACGTAGAAAAATAAAAATTGATAATTTTTTTTTTTTTTTGGACAGCGACAATATATGGAAACTATGCTGCTAAACCTACTTGCTGTGCACCCACTGTTTCTGTGATGCCAAAGAACCAACTGATTCACATATATGCAGCTATTTGGCCTACAGCAGGTCAGCCTCGCCCCTTCACACTGAAGCTGTAAGCAGTTTGTCAGCTCTGAGTGCTTTTCTGAATGAGGCAGAGTACAGGACAGCCAGTCGAACTGATTCTATATCAGACTTAAAGACACAAATACAGCCTAACAGCTCACGACACAAGCGAGTAATTACAACAGAATCAAAACCACTTTTCCAGACACGCCTGATCCCACTAATCAGCTCATTAACAGGCCATTACTAGTTAAAGTGGGTGTATTAAAGCAGGTGAAGAACTCATGTGTAGGGCAGTGGGCCTCCAGGACACTTCATGGTGTGATGCGATCCATTTTAGTTGTGGAATGGCAGAGCGATGCAGTGTGTCAAAAATAGAAACAAGACGTCCATCAAAAACACCAGCGCTTTGTAATTCCAGCTCAGAATGCATAAGAAAAACGCATTTATGTCATGGAGAAAATGTGGGATCTACAAAATACTTTACAGGCCAAATATATTTTTTACTTTTAATGGAAGTTAATATAAAAGGCATTTATTACAAGTGATTTTGGAGCATTCCTATTGGCTACTTAAGGCATAGGCAACAGGGTGATCAGATATCGGTGATGACCGACACGAGACGCAATGCCGATATTTGACACGCAACAATCGCACATGCGGCACGATCATACGTAATAAAACCACTGATAGCTACAGCTGGTCGTACAGCTCTACTCTTTTGCTTAAATGTAAAGATGGCTCCACTTCAATCTGTTTTGTCTCCTTACTGTGTTAAATATTACTTAGTATTATTTAATGCGTTGAGTAAATCAAAATCCGATAAATAGATAAATATAACAATATCCTGTAATAAACAATATCAGCCAGGTCTAGCCCACTTATCAATGTTTTTCAGGATAAGGGCAGTTGCTGTGTTCAAATGACTTAAGAAAATGAAAACAACAACAGACACAAAAAAAGATTTCCTTTGAACAGGGATGGCATACAACCCACTAGTGTTCATGTTTTCCAATGTAGACTTCATGAAGACTTTGTGATCTGATGCTACTTTTAAATGCTTGCTAGGACACGACATACAGGCATTAAATAAGCTTAGAAAATGGTTACTTAATACGTTCTGGTTCATAAACGTGCAACCACATTGTAAGAGGGCATATACAAGTCTTGGTAAAGAAGAAGACAGAGGAACATACTGCTTTATAAGCTCTCCATGTTGTCCCTCTACATGGTCGCACCTCCCATGAGTCCAATCAGCCACTAGCAGGGTGCTACAAAATGTTTTAGACCAAAACCTTGTAGCAAAAATTTAGTCAAACAAAGTTTAGACTAATGTAAAAACCTGTGAGGGAGCTTTCTGGGGCATTAAAGGAGCAATATGTGAGGATTTGGAAGGATAAACCTTCCAAAATAAACTAAAATTATCAACAGTAAAGAAATAACCATTTTGAAGACATCTATGTAGGTGTTGCAGAGATATCTACTAAAGATAGCATAATAACTAGCTAGCCAGGACCTGTCCTGGCTTATAAAGCCAGTTTGTACTGGCTTTATATTGTACTGGAGGGCCTGGACATTTTCTGGTGAAACCTGGGTCAAAAGTGACCTGACTGAGATTTACATTTCTATATCTCTGCAATGAATTAATTTTATCATTCAAGCTTCCATTAATTCCTTAGTTTATTTGTTTTTAATTATCACAAATCCTTAGTTCAGTTGTATTTATTCATTTATTTATTAATAAAAATCACTGCCCTTGTAACACACAACATGGGTCAGAATGAACCCTTATGTATCACTATGGAATTTGATAAAAATGATTGATGTTTGTAAACATTTGCAGTCAGGAACATAGTTTTGTAACTATTTTTGTTCATGAAGTAAATAAATAAGAATTAAAATAATGATTTAAGGTCAAAACAAGATTTTTAATAAACGTTTGGAACATTAAATATGAAATAAACTGATTTCAATAGATATACCAAAAAGATACTCCGCAATACATACAATAACATAGGAAATAAATATGGGTCAAGTTTGAGCCATGTTGTGCATTAGTAGGGGTTTTCTTAGCTTATGCATCAAGGAGTTAACAATTTGAATAAATTCATTCAAAAAGTAGGACTCCCCTTTAAGAGCTTGTGGTGCAAATTTCACTTTTGCTGCTGAAATGATCTAAAATTATTGTCACACAGGAACAGATGAACCACTGATATGCAGTTTCTGAGAAACCACATCTGAGAAACATGCGAAGCATCAGCAGCTGTCACAGTAAAAGTGCAATACCACATCAGGAACATGGTGTTTTGGTTAAAAAGAAGTGGAGATGCATAAAAGTCATGCAATTTTTTTAGTATATCTGAGACTAAGATAGTGGCCCTGGCACACTGCCTCAGTATGCAGCCCTGCGACTCCTAACTTAGTCTGGAAACTAAAAGAATGTGGCAGCTGAATTTTCGGTCTTGTCAAATAAGGTTCCATTAAAGCTGTGCCAGAACAACAGCAATGCAGTGTTGGAGAGTGCTCGGACCGAAAGTAGAATATCAGACGGATGCGTCTTCCACTGGATCGTTTTATGATGCACGACTTTCAGGACAGAGTTAGTGCCTCTACATTAGTCATCTCTGAAATAATACAGTATATTTAGCCACCAATGCTTGCTTTAGGCATGTAAGATAAGGCAAGCCCCCTCCTCACCATATTAAAATAGATAAATAAACATTTGACAGGAGTGACTTATAAGTAACTGCACAACAGGCTCACAGCCAGCAGGCGAAAGACTAATGACACCCACAATGGGCTCCAGGTCAAGTTCCTCTCGTGTTCCAGATGAGGAAAGTCCAGCAGCTGGCAAAGTAGACTGAAGCCATATTTAAAAGTACTGCTGCTCTGATGAAATAATGACCCCACCAACGAAATGCAAGTTCAAGTGTCTTACAAAAAGAGTTCTTCTATCTCATAGGTCATAGGTACTCACTTCTTTGAGGGTTACGTAGAGCAACACAAGGAAAATCAGAAGGCAGCTGTGTTTTACAGAATAGCCAGTGGTCTTGGCAGTGATAAGACCAACTTAAGAGAACTGGAACGTGAAATAGAAAATGAAACCTGGTTAAACATTATGTTAAATTCTATATGAGAAATATATGAGAGAATAGAGGCCGCCCGATGTATTGGGCCCATGTTTGCTATTGTTTAATATATCGATATCAGCCAATATCGATGTTTGGTAGCGCTGATTTGAAGTCAGGCATGTCCGCGGGCAGCCCTGTGTTATTGGTTGGGTGGAACACGCTGCTGCAGCATGTGAAGGACCCCAAGCCGAAACGTTTGGAATTGCTCGCCAAACAAAGGTGTTAAAAGTATTCACATTCATTACTCAGGTAGAAGTATATATACTAGGGTTTAAAATACTTCTGTAGAAGTTGAAGTATCAACTCAAGATTTTTATTCCAGTAAAAGTGTAAAAGTACTGCTTTCAGAACTACTTAAATTATAAAAGTAAAATTAATGTAAGGAAAAAAAAAGCATTTAGGACAAAAGCTTAGGCCGCACAACAGGGGTCTATAGTGCACTAGCCCACCTCCCGCAAAAACCCCATTCTTCTAAATTCTAAAAATTCTAATAATGACTGTAATGTTATATTAAAATGTTAATGTTAATAAATTTGGAATGTGCTAGGCTTCCTGTTTCATCCGCATATACGCCCATTGAAAATGAATGTAGTTTAATACAATGTAAATATATTAAAGAACATATCTGTGTACTACTGAACATTAACATGTGTTTCATGGAGCGGAAGACATGATGACTAGTTGTCTACAAGTATTGTAATGGTGCAAAAAGTCAAACTTCAAAGTCATGTTATCAATAATCTTTACTGGAATTTAAATGTATGTGAATGAAAACAAGCTGTAAATGAAATAGAAGTAACGAGACTATGTTTAAAATGTAAGTAGTAGAAAGTACAGATAATGGAGTGTAAATGTAAGGAGTAGAAAGTACAGATAATGGAGTGTAAATGTAAGGAGTAGAAAGTACAGCTAATGGAGTGTAAATGTAAGGAGTAGAAAGTACAGCTAATGGAGTGTAAATGTAAGGAGTAGAAAGTACAGATAATGGAGTGTGAATGTAAGGAGTAGAAAGTACTGATAATGGAGTGTAAATGTAAGGAGTAGAAAGTACTGATAATGGTGTGTAAATGTAAGGAGTAGAAAGTACTGATAATGGAATGTAAATGTAAGGAGTAGAAAGTACTGATGAAGTGTAAATGTAAGTAGTAGAAAATACAGATAATGGAGTGTAAATGTAAGGAGTAGAAGGTACAGATAATGGAGTGTAAATGTAAGGAGTAGAAAGTACAGATAATGGAGTGTAAATGTAAGGAGTAGAAAGTACTGACAATGGAGTGTAAATGTAAGTAGTAGAAAGTACAGATAATGGAGTGTAAATGTAAGGAGTAGAAAGTACTGATAATGGAATGTAAATGTAAGGAGTAGAAAGTACTGATGAAGTGTAAATGTAAGTAGTAGAAAATACAGATAATGGAGTGTAAATGTAAGGAGTAGAAAGTACTGATAATGGAGTGTAAATGTAAGGAGTAGAAAGTACTGATAATGGAGTGTAAATGTAAGGAGTAGAAGGTACTGATAATGGAGTGTAAATGTAAGTAGTAGAAAATACAGATAATGGAGTGTAAATGTAAGGAGTAGAAAGTACAGACAATGGAGTGTAAATGTAAGGAGTAGAAAGTACTGATAATGGAGTGTAAATGTAAGGAGTAGAAAGTACTGATAATGGAGTGTAAATGTAAGGAGTAGAAAGTACAGATAATGGAGTGTAAATGTAAGGAGTAGAAAGCACTGATAATGGAGTGTAAATGTAAGGAGTAGAAAGTACAGATAATGGAGTGTAAATGTAAGGAGTAGAAAGTACAGATAATGGAGTGTGAATGTAAGTAGTAGAAAGTACAGATAATGCAGTGTAAATGTAAGGAGTAGAAAGTACAGACAATGGAGTGTAAATGTAAGGAGTAGAAAGTACAGATAATGGAGTGTAAATGTAAGGAGTAGAAAGTACGGATAATGTATTGTAAACGTAAGCAGTAGAAAGTACATATAATTGAGTGTGATTGTAAGCAGTAGAATGTACAGATAATGCAGTGTAAATGTAAGGAGTGAAAAAACAGACAATGGAGTGTAAATGTAAGGAGTAGAAAGTACTGATAATGGAGTGTAAATGTAAGGAGTAGAAAGTACAGATAATGGAGTGTAAATGTAAGGAGTAGAAAGCACAGATAATGGAGTGAAAATGTAAGGAGTAGAAAGTACTGATAATGGAGTGTAAATGTAAGGAGTAGAAAGTACAGATAATGGAGTGTAAATGTAAGGAGTAGAAAGTACAGATAATGGAGTGTAAATGTAAGTAGTAGAAAGTACAGATAATGGAGTGTAAATGTAAGGAGTAGAAAGTACAGATAATGGAGTGTAAATGTAAGTAGTAGAAAGTACTGATAATGGAGTGTGAATGTAAGGAGTAGAAAGTACTGATAATGGAGTGTAAATGTAAGGAGTAGAAATAAAAAGTAATCTGAAAAATAATTACTCCAGTAAAGTATAAGTGACTGGATCACTGTTTTATGTGTCACTGTCTAAATGTGATAATAAAAAGTTCAATTCCAATAAAAAAAGAATTATTGTATCCATCAGCACACATGTTGGTAATATGGATGTTCTTCAGCTTTAGAAGAATGACTACATTAAGCTCCCACTTTGTCATCTTATTTTGTGTGGTGATCCACTCATTTACTTAACATCAAATAAATGTTAAAACTTTAATAAAGCTAAACTTTATTTTCTTTATTGCTGTTTAATTCTAAGAGTTCTACATTCCTTTACACACAAACATAGGGTCTAGGTGTGTAAGAAAATACTGAAACATCAAATATCAGGATATTATGTTCCATGATACTGTATCGATTCTCAAAAACACATTCTTGATACACAGATTCCTGGCAAACAGGGAATCATTGTGTGTTGTGTTTAAACTTCTGACCGCTAGATGGCAGTGTTGTAATCTATTTCCAGCTCCACTCCAACATTAACAAGCAGCACAAGGGCGCAATGATATTGTAAGCATTGCCAAACCTGTTCATATAGTGGTGTGTTTTAATGATAGGGTTTGAAAAATTGCAATATATTACGATATATTATATCGTGACCGCTGTATCACGATATGTATTGTATTGCCAGGTTCTTGCCAATACACAGCCCTTACACTTCTATTGGTCCATTCATCATGAAAATTTCATAAAATGTAAACGACTACTGGCATGTTTAAATTATGTAGTTTTTCATTGGACAGCAACCATACAATGAATTAAAAGACAATGAATACAAGAGTAAACGCATAAAGAACCCACGTTCAGCAGCAAACAAAAGACGTGATACAAAGAGAAGCAAAACAAGAGTTAACGTGGGGATTACGTTCCACTGCTGGAGACGTTCTTGATAAGTGCAGTGATGAAGTTTGATGCTGAATTTTCTCAATTTTGGTTCTCAAGCTTCTCATGACACAAAATGCTTCACCAGCAGCGGTGTTTTAATAATTTATTCTACCTATCGAGGTGTCCAAGTTAATGTTCAGTGTAGACTCTTAAGATTAAGATTTTCTACTGGACCCCTGATAAGCACATTTAGACTAATTGTTCTTATAATACTGGTAACATTTTCCAGTAAGGACACTGTCTGCTTCTTGCTCCATTTTTTTTATCTTAAATAGTGCTGTTAATAGTTACCTGTACTTATACACCAACGAAAACATAGTTTAATATTCCACATCTGCTACTAGATCCCCAAAATCTTACACACTGCTCCTCTAATAGACTAACTTGATACTTGCATTAAATCTATATGCAGGATATTTTCCTAGACTGAATGAACTTAACAAAAGTGCTACCTGCATTAAATCTACAGGTTTAAATTGACTAAATCTGAAAGTACTATTAAGCTAAGTCTATATAATAGACTTCAAGTAAAGCAGACGTGACATCAAAAACACAATAAATTGTTAGAAGACCCTCCCTAAACACGATTTCCACATAAAACGCATTCTGTGTTTATAGGGCTGGGCGATAAAACAATAACAATTCCTCGATAGAACTGTAAGACGTAGTCGATAAAATTAAGTCCATGTTTTGAGAGACACATGAACAGCCAATGAGAATGAGAATAGCGCCGCACCAAACCAATCAGGTGGCTGTACCAGCATTCCAGCCACATCATGTTTGGTTAAAGCACACAGCGCAAAAAGAAAAATTTCACTTAAAGTGAAAAGAAAATAGTGATTTGATTTATATCATGATATATATTGATATCGACCAATATGAAAAAAAATTGTGATGAGATTTTTTCTCATATCGCCCAGCCCTATGTGTTTATATGATTTGCCTTAGTATGTATGAACTAATAAAAAAAAGTTTTAATATAGCACAGAATTGAAAGTTAAATCCGGCTTTAAAAAAAAAAAGTCTATTTCCAGTCCGGCGCTTGTAGGTATGATAACAAAGGGAAGGAAAACTGAGATCTTCGGATTAAATGCGAGACTATGAATGGGCAGCACGTATGAGGGAAGGATAATCTAAACACATTTACACAGAAAGCATGGAGGCAGCAACAGCAGACCTGCACACTTTAAAGGGGAATTCCAGCCATTTTTCAAAATTTCTAGATAATCTGCTCATTGAGATGTAAACAAGTTTATTCAGAGTTGTTCGGCGTGACATGATTTATTATAGGAAGACTTTCCAACTCTGATTTCTTTAGACTAGTGCTGAGGGGAACAAGGTGGGGGTCACAATGCCAACAATACAAATACAGCCATTTTATTTACTATCCAAACCCACCAGTGAACCTACGTGTAAATGTTACATTTTACACTGATAATGTTTTTGGTGACTATTTTGTCTCATGATGCCCTGCTTGTGCCCCTCCGCTATGAATGGATTCAAATACAATTTTAGCCAAAACTATCAGACGCTATCAGCATATTGTTAATGACAGAAGGAGAAAAAAACAACACTGTATTTCCACAATGATAACACACACACAGTGTAAAAGACATATTCAGATTACCTCAAAAGCTATAACAATGCGTTTTGTTCCAACAGCTGCAATATATCTCATCACTGCTGTAACAACTTTCAGTGAGGGAGATTTCAGAGAGATGTTTGGTTCCCATCACCAGCATTGTAAACAATTCTGACTCTGTATCTTTCTCTAGAACAGAGCACTTCACATTAGAACATATCTGGAAAAACTTTGTTGATATGACAACCACCTAATTATTTGGAAATTTTGAAAATGGCTGGACTTCCCCTTTAACGTGGACAACAGCCTCTCAGTAGCCTCCAGCGTTCAGTGATGTCACGTCATCCCCCGTGTTTCAACTGTAAACACTGCATAACATCAGGTGCCTGGATGAACAAACTAGCCTGGCCGTTTCTTTGTTTTCAGCTAAATTTAACTCTTACTTCGTCACTACGACTTGCGTTTCTGACCCTTTATAACAACGTTATAATCACAGCTAATCATTTATTCAACCTCAAGATGCAAACAAAGTTGAGGAAAAAGAAAAAAAAATTGCCGGCATGCCAGAAATAAAAGCCTTCATTATGTTGTCAAAGTTAAAGACACAAAGCTGTTTTAGGGTTTCCAGAGCCCCCTGTTGTACGCTGCACTGGGGGGAGACCCCGTACTCAAGCCCACCAGTGAAAGATGGACCCCCTCCGCCATGTGGACGAACGCAAAGCTAGTGGCGAGAGTTATTTTCTTACTGGAAGCGTCCGATCCACCTTAAACGTTTAAGGTGGAAAGAAAAGTTTAAATAAGAATCTGGCGAACAGGGGGGTCAGGTTACTGTGCGCGTGTTTAAAGCAGACCCCGGCTCTCCCGAAGTCTTACCTCGAGGCTCGGTTTGTGCGACGTAAAGGCGGTTCGTGCTCCAGTCCGGTGATGGATCTCCAGTCGCTCCAAACTTGGCAGACGCCGCTCACCAGGTTGTCGCTCTTCAGAGACCCGAGCGCGCTTTTGAGGCTTGACAGGTGCTGGAGAAGTACGTGTGGAGCAAAAGGAAGGAGTGTCAGGTTTCGCCTCTCACTTTTTTAGGACTGGACTCCACGAACTCCGCCTTCGCTGAAAAGGAACAGGGCACTACTGTACACATACTGTACAACCAAAAGTATCCGGACACACTTCCTACTCAGTAAATACAGCTGCGGCCAGGGTCACCACTAGGTGTAATTGATTGGGCACACAGCTTGTATGATCTCCACAGAGTGGGACGCTTTGGAGATGCCTAGAGGGGTAAAAACGCCCCCAGCTTTGGGGCTGTGAAGCAGGGGATGGTCTCTGGAAGGATTTATGCATGTAGCTTTGGGATGAGCTGAGTAAGCAATCAGTACCTGCTCCTGATAATGACCTGGCAATGACCTTCCTTTCAGAAGAATCGTTAACTGAGCAGGAGCCTAGACAGACAGTCAGCCATAAAATTAAAACCACCTCCTTGTATCATAGCCCATCTTATCACCTCCAATTACCATATAGGAGCACTTTGTATAGTACAATTATAGACTGTTGTCCATCTGATTCGCTGCATACATTGTTTAGGTCTTTTTACCATGTTCTTTCATTTTCAGGACCCTCACAGGGCCGCCACAGAGCAGGTACTATTAGGGAAGCGGATCATTCTCAGCACTGCAGTGACACTGACATGGTGCTGGAGCGAGTGGATCAGACAGAGAAGTGCTGCTGCTGGAGTGTTTCAACATCTCAGTGTCACTGCTGGACAGAGAATAGTCCACCAACCTGAAACCAGAGAGCATCTCGTGACCATGGATGATGGGAGTAAAGGATGATTAACACAAACAGCAGTAGTCACAGCTGTCATCTCTAACTTTACATCTACATGGTGAATCCACAAGGTAGGCGTGTCTATTATAGAGTGGACAGTGAGTGGACACACTGCTTAAAAACTCCAGCAGCACTGCTGAGTCTGTTTCACTCACACCACGACCCCCACATCAGTGTGACTGCAGTGCTGAGAATGACTGTACCACTAGACTGGGAGACATACTTTCCAAGTCTTATAGGTCATTCACTTTAATAAAGTCATCTGATCAGACATTGGAATGACCAGGAACAGCATCAGAAAGGGAGAGGGATAAAGAAAAAGAAAAAAAAAAAAAAAAGTGTTTCTAGCAATCTTTAGGCACATAAATGGATGTTATAATGACCAATCTTTTATTAAAAAAAAGACCAGAAATACTCAATTAAAATTAATTTAGACTTGTTCAGCCTGCTGACCTAAATGATATGTTTGATATATTCAGATTATATTTTTAAAGTCTAGACCAAAAAAATACAAAAAAAAACTTGGACGCTCAATTAGATGCTGGATTTCTCAGATCTCTAGGCGTCTTGCCTTAACATACATCATCATCAGAGTCCAACCCAGAGAGACAGAAGTTATGGGATGTTCTACTTAATTACTGATGTTAACGTCATTACCGCTGCTACCCATACTGTTAAACTAGTGATCTCTAGACACGCAAATCCAATCTAATCACTCACAAATAACAGAGCCAACAGTCTTCTCCAAAGATCTGGTTTGACAAACAAATTCATTTAGCCTGCAGTGTAAAAACAGTCTTTGGTGGTACTCTGGCTTCAACCAAAGCTTCAATTGGCATACTTTTATTTGGGTTCAAAAAACATACTCTCAATCAAACCAACAAAAAAAAAAATAATAATAATATTAAAAAACGTACAGAACGTCTGTTATTGAAAACAGGAGTTGTCACATTTGAATGACTTGCTAAGACTTGTGTATGGCACGCAAACAAGAAGGAAGAAGTGCTATTTATACTGCAGCTCATTTCTCGAAGAGTCTTTGAAGGTTCCTGCAGTTAACAACCGTAAAGTTAACTCAGTCGGGGTCTTTGCATTTAAAATGGAGCAGAGGGGAGCTGTGAGAACTAGTTCCAAACTGGTTACCAAAAAAAACCAAAGAAAAAGCTGAGGGTCTCACACAGCATACAGAAGCAGATCAAGCAGATCTTTAAAAACAGCACTGGAAGCCCACCTCCATACACAGTGACAAGCTCCTCTTCACATTAGACCAGCCACCTGAAACGGACCAGCACCTTGCGAGGATGAATCAGCACTCCTATGAAGTTCCTCTGATTAGGATCTACACAGTTTCCTTCTGCATGCTCTGCAGCACTGAGGTCTGTTTAAAAGACATCCAAACAGTCCACCATAGATTACAGCCAAAAGGTGCAGCGCTGTAATCTCAATCCGGTGTGGGTTACGTCGGTATAGCCAGCTTAATTAATAGGAGCACCCCAGCAGCAAGAACAAAAGATCAAAAACCAAACCCAGCCCAGAGAAACTGTACAATATCCACAATATATACACAGCAGACAGTGAGAGAGTGAGTCTGAGTCATGGTACTCCTTGGCCACTGTCCTTCTCATTTACTCTCCAGCAGTGTCTTAATATCTTTAATTCCATGTTCTGATGCAACAGCGATTACATGATCGAGAGCATTGAGGCGACCCAGGATCTTCACTACCTCTTTAATGTGCTCCCTGAGAAGAAACAAAGAAAGGACAAATGAATAATATGAGGCATACTGTGCTGGAGGTCTCCATAACATGCTAAATACTGTATATTGATAAAATGGACATCAACATACACACCCCTAAATATCAGGAATTAAAGAAAAAAACATTTTCAACAAAAGCTTTTAATTACAGCAGAATTTATGTATGATTTGATGGGTGTGTCTCAAAACTTAGTGAGTGTCTAAGTAGGCTGTCTAGGTAGGCAGCTGTGTAAGTAGCAGCGTTCTCTCCTCATAAAACAGATTACTGAGACGCTCTAGTTAGAGAGAGACTGCGTCACGGCTTTTTTCCGCCCACTGCAGCACACGATCGGTGGTTTAGCTGGTTGCTAAATTACCAGCCCACATCTAAAACAATAGCCCGAGGCTTAAAAATCTGCTAGCATAAATGCTAAAGGCTCAAGTATATAACTGCAAAATGGTGAATGACTCATTACAAAGTTGTAAATAAAATACTGTTTTGTGTGATTATATGACAAGAAACACATTAACACACCAGAGAGAATCAAAATAACTGATACTAGATCCTAGATTTGCCTGTGTTGCATCATGGAATTGCCTCAGCGCCTGAGGAAGCATTCTATGCTTCCTTAAAATCGGGCCAAAATAAGGTGCCTCAGTAGACAGCGTGTTTTAGGTATGTAAGAATTGGGACAGCTTACATGTCGGGAGCGCATACTATGACGTAAAATGCTGTCTATGTAAGCAGCACACTAGGTTTTAAGACACACCCATTGATACTGCTGTGTTTTGCTGTTAGTGTAAGTGAATTAACATTGCATATTTGCAATGCATAAACCGAACACACATTTAACTTTACCAAAGCTTCTATAGTTTAACAGGTTTAAGTTTGAAAAGGGATTCAATTCTACTAACCTGGCATTCCTCTTGTCCACGTCAGAACCTGTGAGGCTGGAGCGGTACAGTGAGCTGGCCAGGTGCTTCATATACCGGCACAAGTTCTCCAACTGTGGCAGAGTCTGCTGGCCCTTCAGAGAGCTGAACCAGTGCACAGGGAAACATTCCACCACCTGGGGGCAGCAGTGAGCACAGAAAATTGAGTGAGGACAGGTCATGAAAACTGATCAGCTTATTCATGCTATTTTCCATGACAACCTTGGGGGTCCATCTTTGTTTACTTTGTGTTAGAACGTCCGGTGTGACTGCGGACACGTTGATACTAATTACAAGCAAAATAACAGATATATAAAATGACTAGCATAATATGTTCAGTTAGAGGGAGTCCCAATAATTAGAAGACGAGGAAAACTTGGCTTGAACAACAGTGCTATGAACACAGCATATAAAGCTCAGAGTGTTGTGGGACCACCTTCAAAAGAAGAGGACCTGCGTCTATGGCTGAAGGCGCTAAATTTAAAACATCCACCCAAACAAACCTTCGTATATCTGCTCTTACTATTCTGTGGAGGAGAAACCAGCATCAGAGCATCCTTACCCAGAGAAATGGCTCGATAATGAAGGTCCGAGGAAGCAGACACGTCGGGTGTTTGTGAGATCTATCAGTTATGTAACTGTTTTATGATCAGTGTGCACCGCGCTAGGCTATCTGGGCTGTAAGTAACACCCACGCAGAGTGGCTCGGGCAGCTGGCTTGACTTGGGTTTACACTGGCTTTTTAGAAATATAACTTCACTGTCTTTGTGTAAGAGTACACAGCCGACCTTCCAACTGTGCAGGTACTGATACGCTTGAGTCCCTTTATAGTTTTCATTGCAGAACCATCTACACCTTCCGAGAGTACAAAATAATTAAAAACGTCGCCGTAGGTAACCTCAGGCCACCTTTTCATATAATCCACCCACTGCGTTATTAACACACACTTGAAAGTGGGTGTGGTCAAATACGGTGAATATACAGTTAGGAGTAGAACATGGGTCCGATACAGTAGAGCTTGCACAGTATGTGAACGCGCATACCCGCAGGCATTTCTCCACAGTGTCCTCTCCGACGTCTGCCATCTGTAGTGCTGAAAGAATGTAGCGGTTTAGTGTGCTGTCAATAGCAATCTCCTTCAGAGTGTTCTGAGACAGGATGCCATCCCACTGCAGGATGTTCCCCAGCAGCTGCGCACACACATGAAGAGAGAGAGACAAAGGAAGACATTTTTATAAGTGCGGCAATAAGAGGAAGATGAGAAAATGGAGCGACATTAAATTCTTCTACAAATTTAATTAGGGCATCTGTTTAATAATACAAATAATGGTCCAACTGTACTCGGAAGCATGGGCGTTCAAGAAGTTTACTACATTTTAGTTCTGAGGGTTTGAATAAGATAGTATTTATATAGAAAAACAGAGACACTAATATAGAAATCAGCAGTTTATATAGTTCCACACTGTCTTTATAGCCTGGAAAAAAGACAGAACGGATATAGGCAGAGACATGAGGATTCACCTTACCTTCACACAGGACCAGAACTGTCTCTGAGAAAATAAATATGGACCAGAGTTCTTGTTTTCCATGACACTGAAGGAGAAAGAGGGAAAAAAATAGGTCAAACGTTAAGTATTTCACATTTTCTTCTGGTAAATTGATAAATTAGTTTGATTACATTGATACTTTCCCTACATACTTTTTTGGAAATAGCGGCACGAAGACATCTTCGTCTAGTGAGCGTCGTGTTCGCATGACTATGGTCCTCAGCAGCTCCTGCAAAAACACACACACACATCAGCTTAATTTCTGCCATAACCAACACGTCAACCATAACAATCATCCTGAACCTTAAATAAGCCTAAAATTCTCTCTTCCAAAAAGCAACAGGAGACAATTATTGTAGCCCAATAGCCATAGCCTGTTAGGATCTTTAAAGTTTACCTTGATCGTCTGCTTAAACTACTTAATTCTTTCAACCGTCTACACAGTGAAATCGAATGTTTCTCCAGGACCATATGAGGCACACAAGGAAAGTAACACAGACTAAACAGTGCAACAGGAGTACGCTGTACGCATAATACAATAGTACAAAAAGAGCAGCCAACCTTCGGTTCCATATTAATGTACAGTTAGATATTCAGCAAAAGCGGTCTTTAACAGTTTCAAGTGTAAATAGAAACCGAAACTGCAAAATGCACTTTTAACCTTAATGCACATTATTGGAATGATATTTAAAGGAACTTTGGATTTCTAGGTCCAAATATTTAAATTTTGGTTATGTTTTTGACCATTATAGTCTTTCTTTTAGGGGTCTCTCGGTCTGTTGCGCTGTACTTGCTTAAACTGGACTGGCTCAGTGCTCTAACCTGAGTGTTGCGGTTCTCTCCGTGCAGTACAGTGGGATAGCCTTTTATCAACCGCCGCATAAAGGCCACCAGCCTACAGGTCTCGCTGCGGGACAGCGGGTCCCACACCTGATCCGCCAGCACTGAGGAAACAAAAGCCACCATAAGACAAACAATAAGATACAATTTTGCTAAGTTACAATTTGTGTTTGCTTTTGAAGTGATGAGTTACAATCACCAGACTCACCTGCAAGTTTGGGGAGGACTACCCGCTCAATAATGGCGGGCAGCAGGCCGGTATCAATGTCTTCTTGTGGTGTGTTGGTCTGCTCCTCGCAACCGTAGAACAGCAGAGTCTCAAACCATAACATGTACTCAAAGTTTGGGCAGTCATCCTACAGACAGCAGACACTGCAATTACCTCCACTAATCCAAATGACTTAGACATTGACTGGACATAAGTAATTCACAATGTACTTTTGCTGAACAGTTTTAAAATCCCTCATTTTAGTCTGCCTGTGAAAGATAATCTAGCTACGCTGAAAGCTGTCAGAATAGAAAAAGCAGGCATACCTCCAGAGGGGACCAGGGAATGAGCTGCAGCCGGATAAGAGGGTTAAAAAGTTTAGGCAGACACAAGCCGATGTAAGCGTCTCGGTAGCATGTAAAGTAAAGCTTCCTCCACATCTCAAATCGAGTCTTGATGCAGTCCAAGGAATGAAAATCTTCTATAACATCTTCAAAGATCTTCTTGGATTCTTTGTAAATGCGATCTAGTAAAGAGGGTGAGGAGAAAAAAAAAAGTGAGACAACTTTCAGCACTAAAGCAGTCAGCAATGGCCAGAGGAGCATTTAGAGGCTTTTCATACAACATACACTACCAGTCAAACGTTTTAGATACTCTACCAGTCAAACGTTTTAGATACACTACCAGTCAAAGGTTTTAGATACACTACCAGTCAAATGTTTTAGATCACGTCCAGCCAAACGTTTTAGACCACTTCCAGCCAAACGTTTTAGATCACGTCCAGCCAAACGTTTTAGACCACTTCCAGCCAAACGTTTTAGATACACTACCAGCCAAACGTTTTAGATCACTTCCAGCCAAACGTTTTAGATCACTTCCAGCCAAACGTTTTAGATCACTTCCAGCCAAACGTTTTAGATCACTTCCAGCCAAACGTTTTAGACCACTTCCAGCCAAACGTTTTAGACCACTTCCAGCCAAACGTTTTAGACCACTTCCAGCCAAACGTTTTAGTACACTACCAGTCAAACGTTTTAAAATAGTTCTAAAACGTTTGTTGCTAAAACTGTTGACCGGTAGTGTTCTTGAACCTTTAACCGGTAGTGTACTAAAACTTTGACTGGTAGTGTATGATCTCATTTAAAAAAAGCAGGAGCACTCACATTAGTAGGAGGTTATACACAGGTCACACCCATAAATGCATTTTTGCACACCCAAAATGGCAACATTTGGATCTAATACTAAAGGTTCAGTCAAGGTTGAGCTTCATACTGAAGTGAGTGCTGCCCTTCGCCCTATGTTGTAGTGGTTTCAGGGTCGACCATCACAGCTGACATTTGACTTTTTCTTGGTTTATTCCGCATCTAATTTGCTGTTTTTTCTGCTGTTTCATTTTTTCAGATGTTTAAGTCTCTGCAGGATTGCTAGTCTTGCGGGGCCAGACATGATCTCGTAACGAGAACATCTGAGAACTAACATGGCAATTTTTGGACTAAATGTGGGTGAGAATGCAGGCTTATTAAAGTCAGAACAAACTAAGGGAAATTTCTAAACTAACAACTCATGAAGGTGAGGCTCAAAATAAACATCAGTGCACTTGTCAATAAGCCTGTCCTTAGCCCATGGATGCAATATAATGTAATTTAACATGATAGAAAATGATGGAAATGATAGAATGCCCCATTAAGCATGTAGATATGTTAGTAGGTAACACAGTACATGTGACAATAATACACCACTCCAAACTACCCAGAATAATCCAAATTAGACAGTTACCTTTTTCTAGGTTAAAGCTTGTTATGTCTGTGGAGGTCTCCTCGTCGTCACTGGACAGTCCCTCTTTATGTTCGGCTCTTTTCCCACTCTGTTCTCGAGCTTGTCTGCGGCGTGCTCTGCTCAAACCCACACATACATCAGGCACACTCAACCTACAGCTTACAGATGATCACCATTAAACTATGTTCAAGTTCCTGCTTACAATATGTACAGTGGAGTGTATCATACCTCCTGGCCTCACGCTCTGCTACCCTCCTTTGCTTGCTAAGTTCTTGATATGCTGCACGGTCTCGGCCGAAAGGATCCAGATTAGGGGCCATAACAGCCTTACCTACAACAGAAAGGAACTAAATCAACCTCTGGGACTCAAGGAACTCTATAGTCCTATAAAGTGCTAACACTGCAATACTGTCATATACAAAGTCTAGACTGAAATGTCTAATGTATCAAATAATATCCAGTACTTCAGCTATGATGTGATTATATGGATAAATGTGATAAATGTAATTAACATACTGCATATTAGCTTTAAAATCTGTCAATGCCGTGTTCTTAAAATCTTATATCATATCTGTAGTAGAAGCTATCTATTAATTCACGATTACATAATCTTTATTAAAAGCTCACTTCCCCCAGCCCCGCTGCCTGACTCATACTTACTGACATCACACCTTAGCAATGCTTCAGATGTGACAGTATCAAAGTGGTTGAGTCAATTCTTACAACTCGTGAATACATTGAATTTCAGAACAGAAAGCTCACAGTCTCATACAAACATACACAAACTCTCACACAGAAACAACTGTGCCAATCAATGGGCAGTAAAGAGCCAACGATAACATCGTCACAATATTAAGAGACGTACATGTTTAGCTGTACCAGCGACAGCACAGCAAGCCTAGACAGACAGGGCTGTAACTATGTGTGGGTGCTAATGTACAGGAGTGGAAAAAAAAAATAATGAGGCCATTCAAATAAATTATAAAAACCTTCAAGATGGACTGACTTGAAAGGCTTGAAAACTCCGCCGATTCATCTTTAATATCATCCTGTCTTCTCTGGACGCGCCGCACCGCCCGTTGCCTTAGTAACTGGTGCATGGCAGCCTCCAGCTCCAGAACAGCAGGCACCTGAAAGATATGATGGGTTCTGTGAAGACTGCTTCTGGATGAGGTGTGGGAGAGCGAGAGAGCAGCTCTGGGTTTTGGTGCCTTTTACTGAAGCACAGGTAAGCAAAGTTGCAGCCAACTCATCCACCAGTAACAACAGCTCAGGAAAACTGCAAGGAAGCTTTGTTTACATTTGGCATTACCATACAATCTCAATCTAACAGCCCTCTGAAGTCACTTCATTATTCTGTACTTGGTGTCATGCATATATTAAAAATTCTGGATGCAAGATTTAAAAAAAAAAAAAAAAAAAAAAAAAAAATATAGAAGTAAATGTATGTAAAATAAAGGGTATAGAGATACTGATTGAATTTCATCTTCTTACAGAATATTTAAATCAGGCTGCAATGGATCCTATACAAATAGGCCTATGCAGACTATGCCTTCTAAAACACTGCAATTGTGGTGCAGAACATTCTAGGCACACATCGATCGACACACAAATAGATAAAAAAATAGATAAAACAAGATGGCAAGTTACATAGACTTTTTTTAGTGTTCACACCTAAAACAAGTCGGAAAAAACCCCGAACAGGGTAAAAAATAAGGATGTAGAAATTATTTTATGGTATCTACAGCATTACTATGTAGAAAAACAATCTCTCATAACTCAAACCCAAGCTTCAATACCTAAGTAGTTGATATCAGAATTAATGGACCAACAAGCCTGCTTGTTTCAAAATTTAAGCAGGTGATTCCTACATAAGCTGACTATTAAAAACAAAACAAGGGAGGCAGGAAGACGTTTAAAGCTGTGGGTGCAGATCCCGTCACAATTTGTTGCTGACCAACTTTGGTGCACAACAGATGGAACCAATAATATTATGTTCTCACAGTTTTCAGGTGGCATCTTGATATGAGACATGCCAAGTGTAAACAGGGCTTCTGTGGGGATACTAGCTAAACCACAGATGGAATGAAACAGACTTTGTTTGTTTAATTATGACTGCTGATGACTGTGCCCCAGCAAAGGCACCTAAACACAATGCGTCTTCATGCATCGCCTTTAAAGCTGGAATTAAAGACATGCTGTTAAAAGTTGCTTCTGGGGAGGTGTTGAAGGAAGGGCAATACTCGCTGCCCTGCTCATAGTCCAGAACTGCTGTGGTAAAAGGAACTGCAGGTTACTGACAGCAGCACTGCAATAATACCAGTACAGAACCTGAGCAATTCAAAGGTTTAGCCAAGTGATGGGTTTCGTTCCCAATTTAAATGTCCCTGGTAGCAAGCTGTGACTTTACAATTACAACATGTCACTTTCTATCCATTAATAAAACTATTCACTACAAAGTAAGGGTAAAGTACCAGGAAAAAAGAAACTAAAATGATAAATCACACTCATCACACAGAAAAAAAACCCAAAACAAATCAGCAGTCAGGCTTGCGCAACAAAAGAAAAACAGCTGTTTAGTTTTTCCTTACCTTTTCACTGAAACACTCAAGCAAGTCTCGGACATACCCTCGCATTTCTTGCAAGAATTTGTACTGCTCGGCGGTATGCAGCGAGGAGTCCTCCAGCTGCAGGATGCTGCTGTTGGAGGCCTGCAGCTCCTCTTGGACCTGCTCGTAGCGCCGGGCACTGGCATCGCGGCCCTGGCGCATGGAGCTCAGCCTGGCACACAGGACACACACATCAGCACACGCTCCCAGAGAAAAAAGCACCAGACGTGCCTGCCTGCACCTGCTCCTTCTACTGACTCATCTTCAAAAGGTCTATGTCAGCCATAAGATGCTGGAACTGAGCTCTGCATGCCAGTAAAACTCCAGGAGCAGGGTTGGGCACTTCTGGTCTCAATAAAGTACGCCTGCAAAGAGTGCTCACCATCTCAATGAGATTGGAGCGGAGTCGGAGGCACCATATTAGAGAAATCCTGCAGACATTTAAACTAAACCCTGTTCCCCCTAAATACAGCCATGTGCAGGGAGGGGAAACTCAATGACAGAGCAATCCAGACTGCTCCAATTCAGTGTGCAAATGGCACTGGCAAATCACAGTCATGGCCCTTGACTGGGTCATTAATGCATTTAAACATCGAGCTTAAAACGCATTAGGGGCAGATCGAGGGGAATCTGGCTGTGTTTCACTCAGCATGGGTGTTGAACTCGGCTGGATTGGTATAAAGATGGCTTGGGAAGCGGAAAAGAGAAATGCTCGGAGCCTACCTGTCCGTGAGCCGTTTCTTTACCAGAGCTGTGGTGATGGGGGTGAGGCTGCTGCTGGGGATGGGGTAAGGCACTGGGCCCTCAACTTTTATAGGCTTGCTGTTGTCTGCTCCAACCGCAGCATATCCATAAGGCATGCCATAGGACACTCCATATGGCTGGCTCTCATATCCGCCTTGGTAGTACATGGTTGCATCTTCTGGTTGGCTGGTTTGGACCTATAGAAATAAATTGCGGTTAAGCTGTTTTAATGAACGTACTGTAATCTATTTAACACATGGATTACTTCATAAAGCTAATGCCTTTTCATTATTGGTTCCTCATATCTACAGTCAGACTGGTCAAAAGTATGATGTGATTGGATATTGTCAATTATAGACAAGTAACCCCATAACGGTGTGCCAAAAACATTAAGAAAACAAAATCAATTTCAGGCTGTAATGGGAATTTCCTTTTCCAGGCAATCAGGCAGTTAATGGTCAATGTTCATTTTTGAACGCAGCTAAAACTACCTTCCTAGCTGCCAGTTGCTTAAAAGAATGTTTGCTAAATAAGCTGAGAATAGAAACGCTTTTTTTGCTGCTTTATCTTTAATAAGATCCCAGATAACTTGGATAATACCAACCTTAAATACATATTTAAAAATTCATTCAAATTCCTAAATAAGTTCTTTATAATAAATGTCAGTAAGAAAGAAAGAAACAAACAAACAAACAAAAAAACCCTATTGGTCAAAACATACTACACATTCACTGCATCACAGACGAAGAATATTATACTTTAAGCAGTTTGACCTGAATGTAAGTAAACTATGGCGAGCTCACCTGTGGGATGCTAATGCCCTTCCTGATCTGCTCCTGCTCCCAGCGGCTGACTTCCTCATCATTACCTTCAGCATCCAGAGCCTCATCATCACTGCCCTCGATACCTGCATCACCAAAGTGACTATCAGTCTAATCAAGACAGCATATTTATAATATGTTCAATCAATCCTTCATCCAAATGCGTCATGTGACGAAGAGATCTCAAAATGCTATTAAAAATCTTCAAAGACATGAACATATGCTCAATAATTGATTACAGTTAGCAGATAAAATACTAACCAGCTTCAACACATTGACAATTTTACATTAGAATGCAATAATATGCAACAAAACTCATGCACTGCTCCCCCATTCTCTTAAAGCATTAGCAAAAACACTCACCAATCTCCTCTGCAATTTTCTGCCGCTGGCTCTTCTGCTTCACCCCACTAAAGACGATCCTCTTCTCATCTTCGTCGTCGCTTCCCCCCTGCTCATCCTCATGTACAAGTCGTTTATTTGTTGCCTCCGTCTCCACCAATGGGGTCTCACCTCCAAGCTCACGGGCCATCTGACGGCGTTTACGGGCGGCGTGAATGAAGGCTGCATCTGGGATCTCACCTGCGGGAAGAGCAGGACCATCAAACGCTTAGAACCCACATCCTGGATGCTGCTTTTAGCCTGCAGATTCTTATCCCGGCCGAAAACAAACCTGGCCTAAGCGAGCTGAGAGCAGACAGAGACTGAGAGAAGGCTCCTCCGCCACCAGGCTTGGCTTCATTCTCGTTCTCCTGTTCATCATTACTGTCCACCTCCATCTCGCCTTCGCCCTGTTCACTGCTGCCTCGGCTGTCCACTGGCTCTTCTTTGATAAGCATCCCAGGCAGACTGTGTGTTCCTATAGCAAACAAAAATTACCAATGTATATAAATACTTGCTCTAACTAGGGTTGTGCGCCATTGACAAAAATTAGTCGATGACAATAATAAACAATATTTAAAAATGTGTAGAATCTTTTACTAGCTTGTACTTCTTAAAGAATATTAAGAAATATATCCATCCATCTTCCTCTTTATCTCATTTATCGGGGTCTGAGTGGGGCAGGGGGCAAATGCGTTTTTTAACGAATGACTGAAGTTTGCTGAGTGTGTGTTCAGCCTGACACCTAGGCTGATTTATGGCTATCTTGGTCAGCGGGCTCCCGAAGCTCTTCATACTCTTCTCTTTGTTGGGAGATGATGGAACAAGCTAGCTATCGAGGGTAGCTATGGCTGCTTTCTTACAAAGTCTGCAAACTGCCGCCTTCTGAGAAATGTCAATCTTTTCAAATCCAAACCAGCTCCACGCGGGTGAAGATGACCCTAGGAGTTAAATCTAAGGCGGTACACTATGAGCTGGCCATGTCTGAGTTTATTCCCCTGGCGCAGTGTGTTCAATCATTTTCAGCTTTAAGTGTGTTGTTGAGGCAGCCACGCCAGCTTTAACCTATGCTAGCACACAGTATGGCCACTCTTAATGCACACTCAGAGCAGCCTGTACTAAAGCGTGAAGTAGTGAATGCATGGAGCCGAGGCGATCTGATTGTTGTTTTCCCGGTCAGTAGCGACTCGATAACATCAGCTTGTGCATAGTTAACACATCAATTAAGATATTAACACAAACTTATATATATATATATATATATATATATATATATATATATATATATAAAAAACGCATAACAGAACTCAGAGCCTGTGTTACACACCATCCAGACGTGTGGTTGTGTCCGGAGCCACATAGACGCTTTTCTCCTCTCTGTACTCCTTCTTGAGCTGCTTGACAATCTTCTTACTATGATTCGACTTCTTCACTCTGAAAACCTCGGTGTCCTCTGAAATTAGACAAAAAAGTTTCCACAATCAAATAAAATGCTAATTTTGCCATATTTCAAAATAGAACTATTTATAAACATGGTGAAGTGGCATTTGGCTGTCATGCTCCATATAACTGGAACAGACTGTCACAAGATGTGCACTAAATGTAGAAATGTTTAAATCCAGGCTAAAACTTTATACACGCCTATGAAACTTGCACTGAAGTCTCACTGCACTAATTTTATTTTCTTATTTCCTTTATCATCTTATGTATCACCAGATTTTACTGCACTTACCTTTCATAAGAATTTAATGTACTGTTATGTCCTATTTAATTGAAAACTTTGCTTTAAGTGCTTTTATTATTTGTATGTAAAGCACTTTATCTCCTTGTGGTTCTTTTTTTAATCGCAACTATATTTGCAAATAAAACTTTGAGGTTCTATAGAGATCCTGATCTAACGTTATCTATAATAACGCTAACACAGTTATACACAAACAACAACAACCGTAAGGCACCTCAATAAAATGTAGAAAACTAGCAACTAACGCAACAATAAGCCTGTTTTAATTCAAAGGTACAGATTAATTACATAAAATAAGCATGAATGCACATGTAAAACACCAACAGTTGCACATTAATAAGAGAACAAACCGGGCTAACGTGCTCTGTGGTAATTACTTCATCTGCTTGAACAGCTAATGGCAGTTAGCCAGGTTAGCTTGTTAGCCGTGTAGCTACTACTCCTACCTTCGTCGTCGTTGAAGCTCAGCAGGCTGGCTTTAGGTTCTTCTCGGCTCTCCTTCTTCTTTTTCTTCTCTCTGGCGGTCTTCACAGCGCTGGCCTGAAAGCCGTTTCCGTGACTGTTAACCGCGTTGCTGTCCCCGCTCGCTGCGCAGAAGTCTCCCGCTGCAGGGCCGCACGGCGCCGCCGGTTGCTGCGGCTGCTCCGCGCTCTGGAGCTGCTCGGTCTGGAGTTCGTCTTTCTCCTCATCTTCAGAGTCATTCCGCCGCCTGAAATTACACCTTCTCGCCTTTTTAAACATCACGTCGCTGCGACCAACGCAAGTGCAGCGGAACAAGCGGGTTAACGTGGGTTATTTCTGCGAGGCGCCAAAACACAGGCTGCTGCGGCGTCTTCCAACCCTCACCATCTTACCAACGAGCTGCTTCTTACTCGACCAGCGTGCGAGGCGCCCGCTTCACTACTGCCTTCTGGCGGAGAGCTGAAAAACAAAATAAAAGTCATGCGCTAAATTCAGCATTCCACATTTAAACCTTAATTATTATATAAAATACTTAAAAATAGAATGTCATAATATATGCAAATATACATATTAAATAAAAGCTGGCCTCATGATGTATTTCTAAAATATTTGTATATATTTTACATAAAACATATTCTTTTCTTTTCCTATATTCATTTTATTCTTTTGACAACCCACAACCCACACAAAACAATAGATCCTACAGTTTTAACCCTTATACATAAACATTCTTTCTCTAAACATGGCAAAATAAATGAGCTCTATTTCTGTTTCATGTAATCAGAGTACACTATTCTAATTTGTTAAATCTCTTGTGTTCAAATTTCTGATGCACATTTCTGTACTTATATAGAAATAGTGTAAGATAAGAGATGATCTCTCTGTAACTATTGTTCCTGCAACTCTTTCCAATGAACTCCTGTCTTTTCTTATCACTAGTCTGAAAGAAATCTTGCAATCTGTTTGACTTCTGTAGTATTATTATTAGTAGTAGAAGTAGTAGTAGTAGCAGCAGCAGTGGTAGTAGTGGTAGTAAAAGTAGTAGTAGCAGTAGCAGCAGTAGTAGAAGTAGCAGCAGTAGTAGTAGTACTAGTAACAGTAGTAGCAGCAGCAGCAGTAATAGTAGTAGTAGTGATAGTTGTTGTAATAGTAGTTGTAGTAGTAGTGGTTGTTGTTGGTAGCAGTAGCAGCAATTGTAGAAGTAGTACTAGTAACAGTAGAAGCAGCAGCAGTAATAGTAATAGTAGTAGTAGTAGTAGTAGTAGTACTAGTAACAGCAGTAGTACTAGTAGTTGTTGTGATAGTAGTTGTAGTAGTAGTGGTTGTTGTTAGTAGCAGTAGAAGCAGTAGTAGAAGTAGTAGCAGTAGTAGTTGTACTAGTAACAGTAGTAGCTGCAGCAGTAACAGTAGTAGTAGAAGTAGTAGCAGTAGTAGTAGTACTAGTAACAGTAGTAGCAGCAGTAGTAACAGTAGTACTAGTAACAGTAGTAGCAGCAGCAGTAACAGTAGTAGTACTGGTAGTTGTTGTGATAGTAGTTGTAGTAGTAGTAGTGGTTGTTGTTGTTGTTAGTAGCAGTAGCAGCAGTAGTAGAAGTAGTAGCAGTAGTAGTAGTAGTAGCAGTAGTAGTAGTACTAGTAACAGTAGTAGCAGCAGCAGTAACAGTAGTAGTAGTAGCAGTAGTAGTAGTACTAGTAACTGTAGTAGCAGCAGCAGTAACAGTAGTAGTAGTAGTAGCAGTAGTAGTAGTACTAGTAACTGTAGTAGTAGCAGCAGTAACAGTAGTAGTTGTAATATTAGTTGTAGTAGTAGTGGTTGTTGTTAGTAGCAGTAGCAGCAGTAGTAGCAGTAGCAGTAGTAGTAGTACTAGTAACACTAGTAGCAGCAGCAGGAATAGTAGTAGTATCAGTAGTAGTAGTACTAGTAACACTAGTAGCAGCAATAGAAATAGTAGTAGTAGCAGTAGTAGTAGTACTAGTAACAGTAGTAGCAGCAGCAGTAACAGTAGTAGTACTGGTAGTTGTTGTAATAGTAGTTGTAGTAGTAGTAGTGGTTGTTCTTGTTAGTAGCAGTAGCAGCAGTAGTAAAAGTAGTAGCAGTAGTAGAAGTAGTACTAGTAACAGTAGTAGCAGCAGCAGTAACAGTAGTAGTACTGGTAGTAGTAGTACTAGTAACACTAGTAGCAGCAGTAATAGTAGTAGTAGTAGTACTAGTAACACTAGTAGCAGCAGCAGTAATAGTAGTAGTAGTTCTAGTAACACTAGTAGCAGCAGCAGTAATAGTAGTAGTAGTACTAGTAACAGTAGTAGTAGCAGCAGTAACAGTAGTAGTAGTGGTAGTTGTTGTAATGGTAGTTGTAGCAGTAGTAGTAGCAGCAGTAGTGGAAGTAGTAGTAGTAGTAGAAGTAGTAGTTGTAGTGGTAGTTGTAGTAGTATCATTAGAAGTAGTAGTAGTAGTAGTAGAAGTAGTAGTAGTAGTAGGAATAGCAGCAGTAGTAGTAATTTAATCATAATGCGGTTACAATCTTTACAGTAAGGTAAAACAGGACGTTCCTCTGGCCTAAGACACAAGTTTAACATCAAAATTCTATTACACTGCCCACAGTGTTCCTTCCAGCTGTACTTTGCACTCGGCCCTGCTGCTGTCAGCAGTGATTTGTCCCAAAAACAAGCTCATAGACATTTTAGTGCA